>CM021105.1:301714534-301840799 GCA_007115665.2 Sequoiadendron giganteum
TCAAACAAGCCAATCACCTCAAATGCAACATCTCATAGCCACTTGTCAAACCCAACAAGCACATCATCCTCTATTCATTCAACACCAATCAATTTCACCTCATTCCTATGTGGAATATCCCTCCATTCCATATCAATCTAATCCATCCACCTATCAAAAAAATTCCACATAAACTTATCCCACTTATTTCCATGTCAATGCCACATCATCATATCAATTCACTTTGCAACAAGAACATGTGAGCCAAAGTCCACCTTCACAACAAGATCAAAATCCTTCAAGTCTTAATGCCACCTTTGACAAGGGAAATACCAATCTAGCTCATGCATCCTATAAATATATTATACCACCATCTAATCATAGGCCTATCCTAAAGCCACCATGTCCTAGACAAAATCCATTGGTCCCCATACATTCCAAACCATAAAACCTTTCATTACCCACACCATCATATAATCCTCCATCAAATCCACACCCTAAGTTCAAACATTTCATCAAATCCATGCCCTAAGTTTAAACATTTCAAAATTAAACCTATGGCCTTACCCAAATTCACCCATCCACCTACAAAGGATGTGACCCACGGGCTACTAGCAAGGAATAAAACATCACCATGTCATCCAACTCATATGTTTGAACCTACCAAAGAGTCTTCAAACACCATGCCCATTCTTACAACCCCATCATGTAGTCTCCCCCTTGAGCCTATTCAATAGTCTCCCCCATTGAGCCCAAGTCAACCTCCATCATATCTCCATGTTGTTGACCATCTAGAACATATGAAGCCTATTCAAGATTCATCCCCTTCCACTTCCATTCAAGAAACCCAAGAGTTATATCAAGAGCCTAATCCTAAGCATGTGGAAACATCAATCCCTAGTTCTAATCAAGATCAAATCACTTTCATCCAACCTATCCATAATCTATATCTTTTCTATGATCAAGATTATATCCATAATGATGAAGAGTTTATCTATGAGAAACTTGATCCTGTACCCACCCATGAGAAATATATCCCAAATAAACCTTCACCTAGTCCTATCCATGATCCACCAACATCCACTTCCTTTGATGAGACATATGCCTCCCAAGTCAACATAGAAGATCAAATGAATATCTTGGATCTCAGTGAACACAATGTTAATGAAAATACCAATAATCCTTCCACATCCACCATCAACTCCATTTCAAATCCAACATATCCACTTAGTCTTTCCACCCTCATTCATGAATGTTCCTCCTTAGAACAACAACAACAACCATTATATTGTGTTTCTTCATTTTCCCCATCCAATAAGGAGCTTGTGTCTAGTGTTCCACCTACACCTAGTCCCATTTTCCATCACATACTCCAAAACATAAACTACCAAGGTAAAGGTTTAGGCCTTCACGAACAAGGTATTTTGGAGCCCATCCATGTCAAAGTCCCTCCATGCTCATTTGGCCTTGGATACTCACCCCAAGGAAAACAAGATAAAGATGTTGGTACTTCATCCATCCATCCTAAGTCTTCTTTCCACCATAAATCCTATCATACGCCTAAAACATATGTTGTCATCCCTCATCCATCATCCTACAAATGTCAAAAGCATGTGATCGTACACCTTCCACCATCAACTTTGCCACCATTGCTTCCAAATCCTAATATCCCTCCATCTAATCTACCTTTGTTACTCCCAATACCTAATACACCATTATATAATCCCCTTATCCATCCATCCATAAATCTTCTAAAATTCCTAATCATGACCAATCAATGCACACATTGTCTAAACATGAAGCTTCCACTCATTTCACCATACCCATGGGATTCATAAGAAAAAAATTATATGCCTCTACCTATAAAGTAAAAAATCCTAAGGGTCATCATGCCTTAGAACACAAAAGCAAAGAATCAAAGAAAAATCCATCCAAAAAGCAATATAAGCTCATACCTTCAAAAGAAAAGTCTAAAAACAAAATGGTTTGGGTACCTAAGAAAAAGGAAAACAAGTCAAACGAGGCATCTACATCTCAAAAATCCCAACCATCCACTTCCACCTCACATTCCCACTCTATTAAATAATCTCATATTCCATCCCACAAGAAAAATAAAAGTCATAAAAATACTAAGTCTATGTGGGTACCAAAAGCACTTCATCACCCATCTCCTAAGAAAATATCTTCATTACTTCCTACACCCCCTCCACAACAAAAGCTTTAACGTTTATCACAGTGTGTGCAACCATTGGTCATGGTTCCCTTCCATTTCACAACAACTCCACCTACTTCCATCTCCTCATCCTTCACTCATTATCCTACATATCTCCCCCATCACCTTCCTATGGTCCATGCTTTTGGCTAAGCCTCCCCTTCATCTTCCCTACATAATCCACATCATAATCCATTATCTACCTAATCCATCTCACACATGCAATTATTCACCAACATCTATGAGCACACTTGACATGGTCCACATGATGACATCCATCTAGCGGGACTATCACCTTTCATGGAACTAGACACTTGAGTCCCTCCTATCCTTTTCCTATAAAAAAAAAAGAAATAAAATAGAGAGAAAAGAAATTAAAAAATAAAGAAAAAAAAGTAAAGAGAAATCATTTCATCCAACGGTGAAAACTATCCTTGGTGGCGCCTTGGATAAGTACCATGATGAAAACCCGGCAAATAGGAGTCATGTGTAGGTTGATCTTCTATGTCACTTACACTTGGGGGCACTTTGTCTCATCCACACTATCTATCTTATCATGTCACTTCTTATCATATCATTTCCATCCAACCTATCATCTTTACCCATCATCCATACCTATCATATTGAGTCCACTTATCCACCCTTCTCCTTTTGATCTTGATGAAGACATATGGAGAAAATGTTGAAACATGCTTTGGATATCTTTTGATATACCTCATCCTTCCAAACAAGCCTATCATTATCCTATTGTCATAATCTTTGTCATGAAAAGTCCTAAGTATTGTACCTAGAATGGGGCATGTTATTCCTGTGCAACATAGTCTTTGGAGATCACATCCTTTCTCTCCTGTGATGCATACATCCATTCTATTCACTATGACCTATCCTTTTTATCCATCCATCTATCATGAGCCTTTTATCCCTTATCCTATCACCCACCCTTTCATCCATCAATCTCATCTATCTCCTTGCACCTAGACTTGGTTTTCCCTCGTCATTGGTATCTAGCACAAAGGCTACCCAAATTGTCATCCATTGACATCTCAAAACATTTCAAATTTTTTTGTTTTAAATACAAAAAAAAAAAAAAACTAAAAAATACAAATTTTTTGAAAAAGGTCCTAAAAAAATCAAAAAAAAAATCAAAACATTTAAAAAAAATCCAAACAAATTAAAACATTTCAAAAAAATCCAAAAAAATAAATCAAAACATAACAAAAATCCAAAAAAAATCAAAACATTTCAAAAATCCAAAAATACAAAACATTCTCAAAATCCAAAAAATAAATCAAACATCCATAAAAAATCCAAGCAATAAAATAAAATCAAATAAAATCTTCAAATTCCACAAATCAATTCACCACTTCAAATCAATCCTTCAAATAAATTTCATCATGAAATTATCCAATCACATCACTTCTTCCAATCAAATCCATTCTTCTAATCAACCACATCACTTCTTCTAATCAAACCCATTCTTCTAATCAATTCAATCATTATCATTATCATCAAATCAAATCATTTCTTCATCAATCCAATCAATCAAAATCATTCCAAGTAAATCATTCTTCAATTTAATTCATCAATCATCATCCAAATCTTCAAATCAATCATCTTCACTCATTCCAAGCAATAATCTAAATGCAAGTCAATCCTTAATCCATACCAACCAAGTTAATCGACCTTGCCAAATTATCCAATTGCATCAATGGTCTTGATCATAATCTTGTTGTAAACCCAATCAATCAATCAATCATCCTCGTGTTGATCTAGGGATATATCATTCCCTAAAATAACAAAACTATCATCATCATCATGATCAGTCAATCGATTAATCATTAGTTTAAAGCTTGATAGTGGCAATACCTTGTTTGTTTTTGTATCATTTGTGCATGCTTGCTTTCTTGCTTGTGTGTGTTTTCATTTGTATCTTACATTTTCATCAAATCCGAGTCACTCCCAACTAATATTCATATCTTGTATCTAGACAAGGTTGTATTACGTTGGGGCACTCGAAACATCATCACCTTGGTCTTTATACCTTGGTGCATAACATCTAGTGCTATATAAAACATATGATTGCTCACTTTATTGCAACATAATGTGTTATTCCTTTTTTTCATTCACTTCCTATCTTGTATCATTCATCTTATCCCTCCTTTATCATTTCATTCATTTCAAGAGAATACCCATGTTTGTCCAACCTGCCTATCCTCTCAAGGGGGCATCATCATCATTATCATATCCTACATCATCATCCCATTTCTTCATATCTTTTGCATCATCATATTCTACTATCATCCCTTTTCTTCATTCATCTTACTCCTCCCTTCCTCAAGTCACTGGGGAATCATATTTTTTTCCTCTATCCATACCTTAGCTTCTTTGAAATGATGTTACTCGACATAAATCTCATCATCTCAAACATCATCTCAAAGAGGGGAAAAATGTAGACACCCAAAATTATCCATGTCATAACATTACCTAGTCGATACATGACCTTGTAAAACATCTTGTAATATTTTACCCTAGGTCATTACATTATCCCACTTATCTCATTTATTCCACTTAATCACCTTCCCAATTAATTAAATAAATCTCATTTATTTAATTAGTTCCCCTTCACATGTCTCAAAATAATTAAAATTAAATATTTGAATTAATCCCTCACTTTTACCACATTGCAATATGTGTCACTTGACTACAACTCTTCACATGCACACATAATTTAAATAATTTTATTATTTAAATTATGAGATTCCCACTCATATCCTATTTTTAGCCCCATTCATTGTGCGTCATAAGCATCTTTTCTCTCCAAAATAAATAAAAGAATCCTATTTATTTCCTCACATCCTAATTTTAGCCTCATGTCATAACCCACTTAATGTGCATCATAGACACTAAAATCAACTTTTAATCTTAGCCATACACATCACACATTTGAATTTTAATCTTGGCCATCGAATCATATTAACTCTTGCCTATAAATCAAGCCTTTCACAGGCCATTTGAGAGGACCTTCTTCTAACATAGTTACTCTGCCAAAATTTATTTCAATCTTCTTATCTATCTATCTATTGTTCTTCTATCATCTCCATCTTATCATTATGCTGCGAAAATGAGCAATCAACATATCAAACCTTCAAAATCTTGCATTCTCATGCAGGTGGAGAGGAGAAA
The DNA here is from genome assembly GCA_007115665.2 of Sequoiadendron giganteum. Taxonomy (NCBI): domain Eukaryota; kingdom Viridiplantae; phylum Streptophyta; class Pinopsida; order Cupressales; family Cupressaceae; genus Sequoiadendron; species Sequoiadendron giganteum. The sequence continues at coordinate 301,719,909 of CM021105.1, forward strand.
TGGAGATAAATCAAATCTAGCTTGTAGATTGGTTTGTTTTGCTTTCTTGTTTTGATTTTCATGCTAGTTTGTGCTCTATTGTGCTTGTTAGGGTTTTTCATTATAATTTGTTTATGCATTTTTCTCTAATATTTTTACCCTAACTAAATTAACAAGTTTAAAATATTCTGATATCAAACTACACAATATTTCACTTTAACCTAAGTTTTTCCAAGCCTTTTTTATTTATCCCGGTTCAAAGGGCTTCTCCATGGAATGAAACTAGTCCATCATACATCTTGCAAAATTCTTACATTGTTGTCTAAGCTTATATCTATTTATAATTCCCTCTATTGTCTACTCATTGTATTTTACACTTTTCAAAAAGTGTTCGGCCAATATTTTTACTTTAACATGAAAATAGGTTGGGCTATATTGGTTTATCCAAAATTGAGGATACACAATACCCATAGCTTCAAGTATTTCTTCTTGAGGGAATCTATTATAAATCTTTGTGGAAAAATATTTTGCAATCTCCTTCAAATTATCACTAACATATTTAACAATGTTGTTAAAAGCTTCTTTTGTAATAGGTACTTCTCTGATAGAGCATCTGACTGTCGTACAGTGTTACATTGGTATCTCAAATCCACATACATATATACATAAGAACCCACTTGCATTAAACTATAAATAATTATCAAGATGATTCAAATATGTAATTTTCCAGCTGAAAAAAATTGGGCTTTTAAAAGTTAGTTCTAGATATAGATGATCGAGGGCCATGCATGTCTTTCTATGTAGTTTGGCATATTCATTAATAGACATAGTTTTGTCTTGGGATTTATTCACAAGATTATTCATTTCATCCAGCATGGGAAGAAAACTAGCTAAAGTCAAGAGTGTTTTTATATTGCTTAACCTATGTAAGAGGTTAGGAGCTTTGTCTACTGTGTTGCGATGCTCGCACATTACTCCAATCAAGGATTGATATTCTGAAAGAACTCATTACGCCGGTCAATGCAAGGAGATCCATTTGGTATCAACATCCTTGAAAAGCTTGTTTCCTACTGTTATTTCCTCAGCAAAATTTTGAAATTACATGAAACATTTGGGAATTCAACAAAAGTATGCATAGAGCTTGCCAGCTAGATTTTCAAATTTTGATACTATAGGAAACTTACTTACAATCCTAAATGCTAAATTCATTCAATGGGCCATGTAGTGAATGCCAAGCATGAATGGTGCACAAGTAGTTTGTAACTTTCTGCAAACATCGGTCCTGTGACCTTGCATTACTGTAGCTCCATCAACTCCTACACACACCAACTTTATGGTAATTGTCAAGTCATCCATACTTGTAATTTTATTCAAAGATTTCTTGACTAGTTCAAATAGATTTTGTGATGTTGAAATGTCCTTCATTTCATGAACATATAGAAGATGATCTTGGTAGACATGTTTAATAGTATACACATGAATACAGACCCAATAAGTATTATCTACCACAATAACTTCATCTAAATACAATGCAATGAAGTTTGACTCTTTTACTTTCTCCTTTAAATCTTGCTTTTCCATTACAACATGATAGTTTTCCCATTCCCATCCAGAATTTAGTGACCATTGTGTGCTAGGAAAGTGAGGAAAACCAAAAAAATATAATAAATTAAAATATTCTAGGTAGTCTATCATAGGATTCCCTCTAGACAAAATATGAAAAATAGCACTCATATGAACAGTTTTTTCTAGTTACGCTCCTTCCATTATAAATTGAGCATGAATTGTACCTCCACATGAAACAAGCTTGAAAATTCTTTTCTTATGATCTTAGATTATCATGACATACTTAACATGAAGACATTCTTCCTTTGATTTCCATTGTACTAATGATTGTTTCTTTCCATCTATGATTTATTTTTCATAAAATTTACCAATATGCTTTTCTATAGTGTCAAGCTTTAGTTGCAACTTCTTTTCTCTTTTACATTTCCAACAGTAAATTAAACTATTAGAAAAAGTGTCTCAATGCTTATTGACATGGAACTCCTGAAAGAGCAGTATCGGTGAGACCCTTGGAATGTCTTGCTGACAAGTAGCTGTGTTCTAAAGTCTTAGAGGGATCAAATCACTATGACCTAGGACCTATCTTGCCGAAGGAATTCATCGGGGTGACATGAACTATCAGAGTGAGATTCCAAACTCATTCTAACAATAGAAGTCTGGGCAATATCAGCGTGACCTCGTGAATGTCTTGTCGATAAGAACCATCAGCATGACTAGAGCTGTCAGAGTGAGATTTCTAACTCGTTCCGATGGTAGATGTCTGGGCAATGAAGATCATTAGGGAGACTCTTGCCGATGGATCTGCTCCTGATGAATGATTGGTGTGACTCTTTTCGATGTGTGTGGTCTTGGTGTTCTTTGGGACATTGGGGAGACTTGAACCATAAGTATGAATTTCTAGTTTGTTGCCGATAGCATTGGTTTTGCCGATGGTCCTAAGATCGGGGATACTTTACCAAGTCTGAATGATAGACCAGTAGAAGTTGGTGTAGTGCGCGATGGTCTGTGGGCAGTCTGGCATCGGTGAGACATGGTCTATTGTCTCACTGATGAGCTATACAGTTGAAATCTTTTGACCAAGTGTCTATCCTACATGGTTTGTTTTGAACGAATGAGAGAAGCATAATGCAAACTGATTGGCATTTGAACTGTTGTGACCATTCTCTTGTGGGAAATGAATAGACCACTTGAGTATGATTGAATAGTTTGGTCAAGGGTCTGGTTGGTTGGTTGGTCAAATGATCTGTTAGTGAATTTTATTGTATGCAATTTTTTGAAAGCATTGTTACAATGATATTCTGTAGAAGGTTGATCAGGGAAATGTTGCTACTGTAAATTGACATCTGAAAAGAAGAGTCTATAATGTGTATGTAATTCATTTACTGTAATACAAGTGATCTTCTTTGGTGTGATGGGTTTTTCTCCAGTAAGGGTTTTCCCATGTAAATCTGGTGTCAAATGTGTTTGAGTTATTTCTCTCTCTTTTTTTTAATTTCGTTCATGTGCGTCTTAATGGAATGTAATTGTAAACTTTAAATGCATATCTTCTTTTTCCTCTGAGTCTTTGACATTAGGAAAATTTGTTTCGCAATCAAATTTTTCCTAACAAGTGGTATCAGAGCTTGGCCAGTTGTGTTATCCTTGTGGGTAGGTTGGGTTTTTTGTGTCAATTTCTATTCAGTGGGATTCTTGTAGAAGTTTGATAATTTAAATTATAGATTGAGATGACAATGACAAGTACATCTAGAAGGATTGAAAATGATAAATTCAATGGCAACAATTTTGAGTTGTGGAAAGTCAAAATGGAAGATCTGTTGGTTGATCATGAACTTTGGGTCACCGTGTCTAAAATGAAAACTTCAGGCATGAAGCAAGAAGAATGGGAATTGGTAGATCAAAAGGAAAAGGGGTTGATAAGGCTCTATTTGGAAGATTCAGTTCTTCTAAATGTTCATGAAGAGAAGACTGCATCTGCTTTATGGAAAATACTGAGAGATATTTATCAGGGCAAGTCCTTGCTGAAATAAGTTGTTCTTAAGGAAGAAGTTGTACTCTTTGAAAATGGAAGGAGTAACATCTATTGCTGATCATTTGAATACTTTTAACATGTTGATTCTTAGTTAACATCTGTAGGTGTGAATATTGATGAAGAAGATCGCTGTATGCTCTTGTTGTGTTCTTTGCCGGATTCGTGGGGTCACTTGGTGATGGATATTGGGAGTACGACATCCACCTTTAAGATGGAAGACATTGTTGCTTATTTTTTATTAGAAGAGATGAGAAGGAAATCTTTTGAGATAGTGAAGGAGGCTCTGGCTGTTCAAGGCAGATTGAAAGAAAAAAGAAAGAAGAAGGACAAGAAGTCCAAATCAAAATAAGAAGGGAGATCAAAGTCTCCTAGCAAAAAGTCCAAGGTGAAGTGATGGAATTGTGGGAAGCCTGGTCATGTCCAAAAGGATTGCAAAGAGGAGAAAAATAAGAAGAAGAAGAACTCTTCTGACAATGATTCTTCTCAGAGTGAAGCATATGCCTTCATTGCAGCATTGGAAACTTAGGCAGCAGATGATGTCTGGCTGATTGATTCTAGAGCATCTTTCCACATGACATATCAAAAAGACTGGTTTACAAAGTATGAAGAATATGATGGTGGAAATTTGTATTTGGAAAGTGATTCATCTCCAAAGATAGTTGGCCGTGGAAGAGTAAGAATTCAATTTCCTGATGGTAGAATTAAGGGAATTAATGGCATAATGCATATACCAAGTCTAGCTCAAAATTTACTTTATGTAAGCAAGTTGAATGATGTTGGAGTGCAAGTCTCATTCTCTGGAAATGACTGTAAAATTACTAGAGGCTCAATGGTGCTGGCTAGGGGTTCCCGAATTGGTACTCTATACAAGCTTGACACACTGGTTGTTCAATGCAATAGTGTCTCTGTAAAGCCATAGAAGGTTGTTCATAAAGAGAAGAATGAAAATGTCCCTATTGGGGAAAATTATTTGGAAGTCAAACTTCTAGCAGAAAAGACTATGCTCTAGCATCAAAGGCTCGGTCACATTGGTGAAAAAGGTTTGAAAGCCTTGAAAAATAAAAACCTGGTTCAAGGGCTTGATGATTGTAACCTGGAATTTGAATTTTGTGAACACTGTATATATGGAAAACATTACTGTGTTTCATTTTATTCTATTCCTCATAAATCTTTTGGTGTTTTGGATTATATTAATTCTGATGTGTGTGGTCCAGTGGATTTTCCTTCGTTATTGAAGTCTAAGTATTATTTTTATTTCATTGATGATTATTCGAGAAGGGCATTTGTGTATTTAAAAAAAAGTAAATTAGAAGTGTTCAGTCGTTTTAAGGAATTTAAAAACCTTGTGGAAAATCAGATTGGAAGAAAAATAAAATGTTTAAGGACTGACAATGGCGGTGAGTTTTATTTTGATGAGTTTTAAAGGTATTGCAAAGACCATGGGATTAAAAGGCATAAAACAACACCTTACACTCCACAAAAAAATGGAGTTGCTGAAAGGTTGAATAGGATGTTGATGGAGAAGGAAAGAAGTATGTTGAGCAATGCTAGTCTAGAGCAGAAGTTTTGGGCTGAGGCTATGGCTACAACATGTTGTTAAATTGGTCTCCTTTGTTAGCACTTGTTGATAAAACACCTATGGAATTTTGGTTTGGTAAGAAGCCCTCTTTGAGACATATTCGTGTCTTTGGATGTGAAGCATATGTTTATGTGCCAAATATAAAGAGATCTAAATTGGATAACAAAGCTGAAAAATGTATCTTCATTGGGTATGGCCTTGGTGTGAAAGGATACAAGCTTTGGAACCGTATGACTAAGAAGGTATTGTACAAAAAAAGTGTAATCTTCCAGGAACTAAAACATTCTTCAGTGGATCTGCAGTTAGGGATGGAAGAAGATAAAAAGGATAATGATGTTGTTGAGATACCTCTAACTCCAGAAAAAGAGGAACAACACATTGAAAGTGTACCTGGAACTAAGGAGAGTTTGAGCAGCTCTGAGAGTTCTAAACAAGAAGAAGAACCACAACCTCAACCTCAACCTATGAGAAGGTCTACACGTGAAAAGAAACAACCAGATATGTATGGATTCTCCATGATAGATTCTAGTTGTGCCTACGCTTTGATTACTAATACTGATGAGAATAAGACTGTAAAAGAGGTAGTTGAAATGTATGATTCAGATTCCTGGTTGGAAGCCATGAATGAAGAAATGGCATCATTAAAGAAAAATGATACTTGGGATCTAGTCCCATTGCTTGAAGGTAGAAGGCATGTGGGCTTCAAATGGGTGTTTAAAAAGAAAATTGGTCTGGATGGTTGTATCAAAAAGTATAAAGTGAGATTGGTTGTGAAGGGTTATTCCCAGATAGAGGGAATTGATTATGGATATTTTTTTTCTCCTTTAGCTAAGCTGACATCTATCAGATTTCTTTTGTCACTTGTAGCAACGTATGACTTAGAGATTTAATATATGGATGTGAAGACAACATTCCTTCATGGTGATCTTGAAGAAGAAATCTATATGTCCCGATCTGAGCACTTTGTGAGAAAAGGTAAAGAAAATCTAGTTTGCAAGTTGAAAAAATCTTTGTATAAATTAAAACAATCTCCTAGAATGTGGTACTAGAAATTTGACACTTTTGTTTTGTCATTGGGATTTGTAAGATCAAAATTAGATCATTGTGTGTACTACAAGACTAAAAAAATAACCGCGTTCTTATTATTGCCCTTTACGTTGATGATATGTTGTTCATAGGTAATAGTAAGTTAATGATTTCTGATCTAAAATCTCAGTTGTCTGCAAAGTTCAAAATGAAAGATCTTGGTGCAGCCAGGTATATTCTGGGGATGGAAATAACTAGGGATAGAAAGGGCAAAACGCTTTGGCTTAGCCAGAGTAAGTATATTAATACTATTTTGGAGAGATTTGGTATGAATGATTGGAAGCAGTTAGTTGTTCCAGTTTTGTAGGGGACAAAGCTATTTGTTGAAGATTGTCCAAAATATCCTACTAAGATGGAGGACATGGCCATAGTGCCTTATGCTAGTGCAATTGGCAGTTTAATGTATGCAATGGTCTGTACAAGGCCAGACATTGCCCAAGCAGCGGGAGTTCTTAGTCTATTTATGGCGAATCCAGGAAGGACACATGGGATGCTATGAAAAGAGTGTTTAGATATCTGAGGGGCACTTCAGAATATGCTCTATGTTACCATGGAAATTTGGTTGGATCACAGAGACTCTCAACATTTGTGGATATGTGGATTCTGATTGGGTAGGGGACATTGATAGTAGAAGGTTCACCAGTGGATATACTTTCATGTTGAATGGTGGTGCAATTAGTTGGATGAGCAAGCGACAAGATGTAGTCACTTTGTCCACTATGGAGGTTGAGTACATGGCAGCAATTCATGCCTATAAAGAAGCAATCTGGTTAAAATGTTTGTGTTCTAACATTGGGTTTGATGTAGGGTATATTACAATTTACTGTGACAGTCAGAGTACTATTTGTCTAGAAAAAAATCCTACTTTCCATGCCAGGATGAAACATATTGATGTGCAGTATCACTTTGTATGAGATATGGTGGAGGATGGAAAGGTCTCTTTAGAAAAGGTGGATACTCTAGACAATGTTGCAGATGCATTGACGAAACTAGTGAGCATAGACAAGTACAAGTGGTGTACCAGTTCGATGGGAATTGGTGCCCATGAATCTCAGTAGTTTTGTTGTGCTTTGGAGGTGTTAGTAAGATCTTCATCAAGTGGGAGATTGTTGGAAAAAGTGCCTCAATGCTTACTCACATGGAACTCCTGAAAGAGAAGTATCAGTGAGACCCTTGGAATGTCTTTCCAACAAGCAACTGTGTTCTAAAGTCTTGGAGGGATCATATCGCTATGGCCTAGGACTTGTCTTTCTGATGGAATTCATCGGGGTGACATGAATTATCAGAGTGAGATTCCAAACTCATTCCAATAGTAGAAGTCTGGGCGATATCGATGTGACCCCGTGAATGTCTTGTTGATAAGAACCATCAATGTGACCAGAGTTGTCAGAGTGATATTTCTAACTCATTCTGATGGCAGATGTTTGGGCGATGAAGATCATCGGGGAGACTCTTGCTGATGGATCTTCTCCTAACGAATGATCGGTGTGATTCTTGCCGATGTGCATGGTCTTGGTGTTCTTTGGGACATTGGGGAGACTTAAACCATCGGTATGACTTTCCAACTTGTTGCCGATAGTGTTGGTTTTGCTGATGGTCCTGAGATTGGGGAGACTTCACCAAGTCTGAACGATAGACTAGTAGAAGCTGGTGCAGTGTGCGATGGTTTGTGGGAAATATGGAATTGGTGAGACACAGTCTGTTGTCTCACCAATGAGCAATACAGTTGAAGTCTTTTGACCAAGTGTCTATCCTACATGGTTTGTTTTGAACCAATGAGAGAACTAGAATGCAAACTGATTGGCAGTTGAACTGTTGTGACCGTTCTCTTATGGGAAACGAAAAAACCGGTTAAGCATGAACGAACAGTTTGGTCGAGGGTTTGGTTGGTTGGTTGGTTGAAGGATCTATTAGTGAATTTCATTGTATGTAGTTTTTTGAAAACATTGTAACAATGAAATTCTATAGAAGGTTGATCAAGGAAATGTTGCTGCTATAAATTGACATCTGAAAAGAAGAGTTTGTAACGTGTATGTAATTCATTTATTGTAATACAAGTGATGTTCTTTGGTGTGGTGGGTTTTTCTCCCGTAAGGGTTTTCCTAGGTAAATATGGTGTCAAATGTGTTTGAGTTATTTCTCTATTTTGTTATTTTTTTCACATGCATCTTAATGGACTGTAATTGTAAAATTAAAATGCATATCTTCTTTTTCCTCCGAGTCTTTGACATTAGAAAATTTTGTTCCACAATCAAATTTTTCCTAACACAAACACTTGCATTTTGTTGGAGTCTTTAAGATTGAAGCAAGAATGGAAAAGAGATAAAGAAATCTTATAACACTATGAAGAAATGATCACTCACCTTTAAGTTTAGGTTTTCATCAACTTACTATTCATTAATGCAAGAATGTTTGAGTTGTAAGTTTGTAACTTGCCTATGATCAACTTCAAGGTTCTAAGTCCAATTTCCGAATCAAGAGCTGAACATTTCAAAAGTTAACAAAATGTGTAAGAATAAATGAAAATTCCAATTATATTTATATCAATCCATATTTGGTGAATTCTATAGGATTTTTAAATGGTATATTAAAAATTTGATGAATCTCGAGTGAATATACAATGATATGTTGTAATTTTCAAGGCGATTATGGCCCTATGATTAGCATGGAGTTGTCATGGAAATTGGAAAAATGTGTCCTCAAATGTAATTATTTTTTAATGCTATTGGTGAAATAGGTCCTCATAAGCAACTATTTGTAAATTTTAATTGGCGAAATGGGTCCTCACAAGAAACTATTTCTAAATTTTAATTGGCAAAATGGGTCTTGATACACTATGCTGTTTTAATAGTATTGGCGAATATGTAAGTGATTTATTACAAGCTTTCGAGAGTCTAGGAAAAAATATTAATCGGTCCATTTGAAATGTGTAGTTTATTATGGTGAATTGATTACTTAAATATGCCTCATAAAATAAATCAATGGCGAATGGACATGCATTGGACTAATAATTTATAAGATCTGGGTGATTTGGCCACACTATTGGGTGCGATTAATTCACCAATTTTGACTTGGCCGATATCTAATATTCGCCAATTGGAAAATATTCACCACTAAAGTTTTCCCTCATAAAAAGTGTTGTAGCCCTTTGCTAGGGGTTCAATGTAAGGAAGAATATGTGGGAGCAACCAACACAAATGGAGAAGATAATGAGGCACAAATTTCAAAGATAACATGTGAAAGAAGTGCATTATGTGAAGCAGATGAATAAAGTTTGCAATTTGAAATTGTGAACAAAAGTGGTCCAAAATTTGATGAACAAATCGGTGAAGTGAACATTATTTCTTGTTGAAAGAAGAGATGGAAAGAATCTGTTGCAAGTATGAATGTGTTTGGTGGTGTTTTCATTAATGTTGTCATTGATGTCAACATAGTTCAGGTTGTTGTAGAGAAAGGAATCAAGTGATACCAGGTGGTTCATGTATGGTTGAGATACTGTAGAAGTGTTGAGAGTACATGGAGCTATCTTTATGGTGTTCAAAATGTGTTGATGTAAAGTTATTTTGAGAAAATTAATAAAAAATGAAGACAAAGTTGTGTGTGTTTTGAATGTGCTTTGTATTTATTTTGTGTTGATCCTATGCCTATGTAGATCTGTAGTGTTGTTTATGAGATTCATTGGATAATGTATCCCGAGTTAGAGCTTCTAGGTTGATGGAGAGTGAAAGTTGTGTTCACTAATGTGTGAACCGGTTTGGCATAAATATTTATCTGTGGATTGGGAGAGATGTCTCTACTTTGTATTCTCCTGGTGTTTTGTATTAGATCTTGTGGATATGGAAGATGATCGATATTGATGTTATCTGTGTTCTGGAAAATGTGCTTGTGGTTTGGTGCTTCGAAAGACTTGTTCTAGAGCTACTGTGTGTGTCTGAACGATCCAATTGGACTATTGAAGAGTGTTCTATGTATGAAGATTGTTGCAGTTGTTGTGGATGTATATGAAGGTTTCTAAGAGGCGTTCTAGAGTCTAGTGTAGTGTGTTGTGTGATCCATGTGTCATCATATTGTTGTGGATGCACACACTTCAAAGTTCATTGGTGTTTTCATTAGGTTTGGCCGACCTGGTGTGTACACGTTACATTAAGGATAAGCATCAATTGAGGAAGCATGTCATTGATCCAAGATGTTGTTTTGGGTCTTGATTAAGTATGTATTTGGTCCACTCTCATTCTTATCCACCACGAGAATGTTGAGTTGTCAACCTAATTTGAATTTGTAAAATAATGTGTAGCTGACCTTGGAGAAAGTTTCTAAGGTCGAAGATTGTATAAATGCAAGTCAAGATTTTATGAATTGGATGTAAAAAAGGGTGTGTGAAACAAGTGCGAAGAGCAGAGTGTTTGAAAGTGTAAGTCAAGGCAGAAATAGTTCAATGTGTTAGATTCTTGAAAGTAGTGATCTGATGGTGTGTGCGATTCTTTGATCAAAGCTACGAATGTGTGAAAATTATTGTGGATTTTCTATTGTCTTTCTTTTTTTGTAGGTAGTGAGCCTCCTTCTGGATAGTGAGTCCTATCTATAGGCAGTGAGTCCTTTCTGGGTAGTGATCCCTCTGGCAGTGAGCCTTTGTATCCGGTTTTACATTACTACTATATTGTGAGTTAATCCTCACCGTGGTTTTTCACTCATTGGATTTTCCATGTAAATTTTGTGTCTATGGTATTTTCCTTTTGTTATTTGCATTTCATGTTTATACTTAATAACAAATTAAAGTTAATGTGGAAGTTATAAAGGTTAGAAGTGAAAGTAATTAGATACAATTGATTCACCCACCTCTTTGTTGTCTTGTGCATTTCAACAATTGATATCAGAGCCAGGTTCCTTAGAGAAGATCTTAATCACTTGAGCTAGATCAGATGGCGCACGAGTTGCAAATCCCTATATTTGATGGAGTTGACTATAGTGACTGGAAGGTACAGATGGGAGGTTACCTAATCTCTCTTGGTTTCAAGACTTAAAAAGTTGTTGAGACAAAATATGTTGAGACGACTAGTGGTCCTTTTTTTGCAAAGAGATTTCTACCTATGCGGAGAATGAAAAAGCAAGGTATGCTATCTTCAGTGCTTTGTCTAAAACTGAATGGATATGAAATATGGGAAAAGTTGAAAGATATCTATGAAGGAAATGATAGAGTCAAATTATCAAAGATGGTAACAACAAAGCACAAATATGAGAACTTGAAAATGGAAGAAGGTGAAGACATTGCAAGCTACTTTCAGAGAGTTGAAATTGCAGCAAATGGAGTTAAAAATCAAGGTGGTACCATGGTAGATGAAGATGTAATAGAGAAGATCTTGATGAACCTACCAGAGAATTATAGTAACAAGGTCTTTGCTATTGAAGAAATATATGATCCAAAGAAATTCACTAAAGGACAACTATTTGGCACCTTAACTACATTTGAGATGAGGAAGTTTGGAAGAGAAATGGAGAAAACTAAAACAATCTTCAAAGCAACTAAGATAGAAGATGATCCGGATAATGATGGTTCAAAAGAGTTGGAAGAAAACTTTACAAGGAAGTTGAAGAAAGGTACCAGTAAGTACAAAGGTATGTTAGCTTTTAAATGTTTCAGTTGTGGGAATATTGGTCACTATGCTTCAGATGTCCAAATAGACTATACACAAGAAGAACAAAGATAATTATAAAGAAAAAAGGATATAAAGCTCAAGAAATTGTATTATGTTAAAGAAGATGCTCAAATTTTTGATGATGAGTCTGATTTTGAGGATGATAAAGATGAATGCTTGTTTCTAACCTTGGAAGAGAAATCTGTATCTACTAACCATGGAAGATGTGCAAGGGAATTTGGTACGAAGAAAAAGAAAGATGAGATAGAAGGTACTCTAGTTATTGAATTCATGCTAAATAGGATGAAGACCATTGGGTAATTGATAGTGGATGTTCAAATCATATGACCGAATACAAAATCAAGTTTTCTAAACTTGAAAAGTATGATGGAGTATTAGTCATGTTTGGAGATGATTCTGGTGCTAAGATTTTTGGAAAATGAATAATTAGTCTTGATGGAAAACATAGTACTGATGATGTCTATTATGTTAAGGGCTTAAGGAATAATATCTTGAGTGTTGGAAAAATGTGTAGCAAAGTATTTAAGCTTGTGTTTCAGGATAACACCTGTGAGATCATAGAAGGGTTTGAAACTATGGTAGCTGTAGGAAGAACATATGAAGACATCTATCAACTTAAGAGTGGTGATGTTCAGTTCTTTGTTTCTCAAATTAATGAAAGATGGTTGTGGCATCAGAGGATGGGACATGTAAAATTTGATAATCTGATAAGGATCAGTTCAAGAGATGTTGTTAGGGATTTTCCTAGAATCATAAAGTCTACCAGTGTAGTTTGCAAAAGTTGTCATTTGGGAAAACAAACAAGATGCAATTTTAAAGGAAAGGAATATTCATCTACCATAATGCTGGAATTGATTCATACAAACCTCTATGGTCCTACAAGAATAGGAATCCTTAATGGTGACATGTATTTTATACTTTTGATTGATGATTACTCTAGGATGACGTGGGTTACTTTTCTTAGGGAGAAATATCAAGCTCTAGATAGATTCAAAGTGTTCAAGGAAAGGGTAGAGAATGAAGTGAACCTAAGAATCAAATGTTTAAGGTTTGGTAGAGGTGGATAATTCACTTTTGGTGAGTATAATGCATTTTGTGAAGAGCATGGTATAAAGAGACATTTTTCTGCTCCTAGAACTCCTCAGCAAAATGGAGTTGTAGAAAGGAAGAAACGAACTATTCAAGAGGCTGCAAGGGCTATGTTGAAAGAGGAAAATGTTCCTGATGTATATTGGAGAGAATCAATCCACACTGCTATTTATATTCTGAACAAAGCTTAGATTAGAGGTAACAACACAAAGACCCCTTATGAACTATGGACTGGTAAGAATCCTATTTTTAAGTACTTTAAGGTGTTTGGAAGCAGATGTTACATTAAAAGAGATGATGAGAACCTTGGAAAGTTTGATGCAATATGTGATGAAGGTATTTTCATTGGATATTCAACTAATAGAAAACCATATAGATGCTTCAATAAAAGGATGAGGAAGATATTTGAAAGTGAAAATGTAAAAGTTGATGAAGATATGCACAGACTAGTTGAAATAAGTGAAGTTGAACCAAATGATCTTATCTATGAACAAGTACAAGAAGAGGTTAAGGAAGAAAAAAAAATATTGAAGAAGAAGAGAATCCAAAACCTGCTCCTAAGAATCCTAAGTATGTACAAAAGAACCATCTGGAAGAACAAATAATTGGAGATAAAAGTGAAGGTGTAAAGACAAGAAGTAAAGTGGTAGCAGATGAGGTAAATTTGTGTTTACTTTTGAAGATAGAACCTAAAACAATGAGTGAAGCATGCAAAGATGAGAATTTGGTTAGAGAAATGAAAGAAGAATTGCAGCAGACATAGAAGAATCAGACATGGGAACTGGTTGCTAGACTGGTAAACAAGAATGTAATTAGTACAAGATGGGTGTTCAAGTATAAACTGAATGAAGATGATGAATTAGTTAGAAATAAAGTAAGACTTGTATGCAAAGGTTATTCACAGGTTGAAGGAATAGACTTTAATGAGGAGATATTTGCCTCGGTGGCAAGAATGGAGGCCATTCAAATGTTTTTGTCTTTCTCTTCTTAAAAATATTTCAAAGTATACCAGATGGATGTTAAGTTTGCATTCTTGAATGGATAATTGGAAGACGAGGTGTAAATGGAACAATCAAAAGGATTTCAGTTATCAGATAAACTGGACATAGTTCGCAAGTTGAAAAAGTCACTATATGGACTTAAACATGCTCTCATAGCATGGTATGCAAGATTAGACAAATATTTGACACAACAAGGATTCAACAAGGGCTCCATAGACAACAATATCTATTTCAAAGTTGAAAGAAAAAAATGTTGATAGTGGTTGTGTATGTTGATGACATTATCTTTGGAGGAAATGAAGGTATGTGTAAGAAATTTTTATATGAGATGCAAAAAGAGTTTGAGGTGTCTATGATTGGTGAGTTGAATTTATTTCTTGGACTCCAAGTGAATCAAATTGATAAGGGGATATTCATTTCATAATATAAGTATGTTAAAAAGAATTGTTGAAGAAGTTTGGACTAGATGATTCCAAACCGATATGTACCCCTATGGTGATTGGATGCAAACTGAGTAAGGATGACGATTCTCCTAAAGTTGACCAGAGCATGTACAAATCTATGATTGGTGGAATGTTATATCTTATTGCTACTAGTCCAGATATCATGCATGTAGTATGTTTAGTTTCCATATTTCAAGTAGAACCTAAAGAAACACATGTTATAGTTGTGAAGAGGATTTTCAGATATCTAAAGGGTGCTTTGAATTATGGCTTGTGGTATCTTAAGGATACCAATTTCACTTTGAATGCCTCCACTGATGCAGATTGGGCTGGTTGTGTAGATGACCAAAAAAGTACAAGTGGTGTTGCATTCTTTCTTGGAGGAATATTTTCTTCATGGTTAAGAAAGAAATAGGATTTTGTTTCTTTGTCCATTGTAGAAGCTGAGTATATTGCAGCAACATCTTTCTATACATAGGTACTTTGGATGAAACAAACATTGAAAGATACAGGTGTGATGTGTGATGAGCCTATCCCTATCTTTTGTGATAATACAAGTACAATAAATATTTCAAAGAATTAGGTAATGCATTCTAGGACAAAGCATATATCTATCAGATATCATTTCTTGAGGGATAAAGTGTTGGAAAATGAATTCAGGCTTGAATATGTGTCTACTAAGGAACATATTGTAGATATATTTACTAAGGCTCTTTCGAAGGATACTTTTGAGTATCTCGGGGAGAAGTTAGGGGTTACTGCCCCTCCTTTCTTGAACTAGGTGCACATGGAGGTGCATCAGTCTAGTGGATCTACAAATTATTCATTTGTCTGGATTGATGATTGAGGTCTACTCCTCAAGGGGAGTAGAGAGTATCATTGTTGCAGTATGAGATGTGGGTGCACTCCTAAGGGGGAGTGATCAGAATTTTGTACGGTAGAAGCTTCATGAAAAAATTTCCTTTTCCATTGATGCCAAAGGGGGAGAGAGTCATGTGAAAAAAGTTGAAAGAAGAAGAAAAAGAGTGTGTATGATATCTATGATGGTTTTTCACATCATGTGTTTCCATCAATGACAACGGGGGAGATTGTTGCAAGTATGAATGTGTTTGGTGGAGTTTTCATTAATCTTTTCATTGATGTCAACATAGTTCAGGTTGTTGTAGATAAAGGAATCAAGTGATTTCAGGTGGTGCATGTATGGTTGAGACACTGTAGAAGTGTTGAGAGTACATGGAGCTATATTTATGGTGTTCCAAATGTGCTAATGTAAAGTTCTTTTGAGAAAATTAATAAAAAATGAAGACATAGTTGTGTGTGTTCTGAATGTGCTCCAGTAATGTGCTCTAATTTTTTTTTGTGTTGATTCTATGCCTATGCAGATTTGTAGTGTTGTTTATGGGATTCATTGAACAATATATCTTGAGTTAGAGATTTTGGGCTGATGGAGAGTGAATTTTTTTTCCACCGATGTGTGAACTAGTTTGGCATAACTGTTTGTCTGTGGACTGGGAGAGATGTCTCTGATCTATAGTCCCTTAGTGTTTTATCTCAGATCTTTTGGATATAGAAGATGGTTGATGTTGATGTTATCTATGTTCTAGAAAATTTGCTTGTGGTTTGGTGCTTGGAAAGACTTATTCTAGAGCTACTGTGTGTGTCTGCCCGATTTGATTAGACTGTTGAAGAGTGTTATGTGTATGAAGATTGTTGCATTTTTTGTAGATGTATATGAAGGTTTCTAAGAGATGTTCCAATGTTTGGTGTAGCATGTTGTGTGATCCATGTGTCATCATCTTGTTGTGGATGCACACACTTCAAAGTTCATTGGTGTTTTTATTAGGTTTGGTTGAGCTGGTGTCTACACGTTACATGAAGGATAAGCATAGATTGAGGAAGTGTGTGATTGATCCAAGATGTTGTTTTGGGTCTTGATCAAGTATGTATTTGGTCCACTCTCATTCTTATCCATTGCAGGAATGTTGAGTCTCTGACCTAATTTGAATTTGTAAAATAAAGAATGTGTAGCCGACCTTGGAGAAAGTTGCTAAGGTTGAAGATGGTATAAATGCAAGTCAAGATGTTATGAATGGGATGCGAAAAAGGGTGTGTAAAACAAGTGCGAAGAGCAGAGTGTGAAAAGTGTGAATCAAGGCAATAGTACTTCAATGTGTTAGATTCCTGAAAGCAGTGAGTTGACGGTGTTTGCGATTCTCTGATCAAAGCTATGAATTTGTGAAACTTGTTATGGTGGATTTTCTATTGTCTTTCTTTGTTTGTAGGTAGTAAGCCTCCTTTTGGAAAATGATTCCTATCTATAGGTGGTGAGCCTTTGTATCTAGATAGTGAGTCCTTTCTGGGTAGTGATCCCTCTATTAGTGAGCCTTTGTATCCGGTCTTGCGTTACTGCTATATTGAGTTAATCCTCACCATGGTTTTTCACTCATTTGGTTTTCCACATAAATCAGATGTCTCTAGTATTTTCTTTGTGTTATCTTCTTTTCATGTTTATACTTAATATAAGATTAAAGGGAATGTCGAAGTGATTAAGGTCAAAAGTGAAAGTAATTAGATACAACTGATTCACCCCCCTCTTAGTTGTCTTGTGCATTTTACTAGAATCATCAACTTGTTGGAAGGAGAATTGATGGACAAATATGAAAAGGAGTTTGCAAAAATTGTCATTGGAGGTGAGAAGATGGATGTTGTAGCAAAGAAAGAGGAAAAAGATGTTGGGACAACAAAAATGAGTGAGGTAAATTTTAGTTTTGAATTTAGTTGTGATGACTCTATACCTTCTTTGGTGAGATTAGAAGATGATTTTGAGCAAGAAGAGAGTATGCAGATGGAAATTTCTAATTTCCATGGAGTAGTAATTGTAGATTTGTATAAGGATATAGTAGATTTTGATTGTTGCTTGGATAATACATATTTGGATATAGAATTTGTAGAGGATGTTGTAGGTAAAACTTGGTGGAGGTGTTCAATTTGTGGTGGGTTAAATCCCACAAGAGTAGAGAGGAGAACATATGGTATCAAGAGGAGGATGCTACATGGTGGATACAAGTCCATGAGAGGAGAGAAGAATGGAGTGCATAGTTTTTAGAGGAGGAGGTTGATTGTTCCACCTAAGTGTTGGAAGAGGAGGAAGAAGAATCAATTCCAATTACCAAATTCAGTGATGGATTTTGCTAAGGATTTCTCGCAATCCAAAAGGGTGGTACTACCACTCAACTCCATTTTTTTAATTCATATTCATAAATTTTTTCCTACCCCAGGTGTCCGATGTAGGAGCATCTAGGGGTACTAACAATCTTAGATAACCAAAAATATTGCTTTTTTATTTTTGTTTATTTTCAATAAGGGTTTAGGGGTTAGGAGAATAAATATTTTGATTTGCAGCTTTGTAATTTCCCTTGTGGTGAAATTGTAATTGTAATTTTGATGGGAATTATGCATTTATGAATATTTTCTAAGGAAAATTTGGGAAAGTACCCCTCTTGTGCATCCCATTCTTGGTGGGGACCATTTGGGGTGCATGTTATTACATGTTCAATTGCATGATTTGCATGCATTTGCATGTTTGTGCCAAAATATTTCCATGCGAAAGGTTGAAAATTGTTTTTATTTCTCTCCCTAGTGTTTTAGGGCCTAGAAAGGACAAATTTCCCTCACTTTCACTCAAGAACGAACCCTTGAGATCTCTTTGCAAAGGAGAAAGAGATCTTGCCAGAGGGTTGTTTTAGGGGCTAAATGTGATTTGATAAGGGGTTCACCACCAATTTTAGACTTGGAAAGGACAATGAATTGTAAGATGCAATGAAAAACCATAATTGAATGCAAACTAACACTGCATGACCTAGAAAAGTGAATGAAACAACACAAAAAACTATGAAAAAATGTGTGCACCTGGAAATTTGGAGAAGGCTGAATGGAGGTCTGGATCACTAGAAATTCTACTTCTATTACTGACTAGGAATCATTCACCAAGCTAGGTGAATCAGTCCTGTTTCTGGAAAACCGTGCAGGAACAGGTTTCAGATAAAAGGGTATTTGAATATGCAAAGATCTTTGTTAGATAACTATAGTGGGAATCATTCATCACTTATAGAGAATCAGTCCACTTCTGCTTTTTTGGGAATTTAGAATCTGGATCTATGCCTCTCAGTTTGGTTTATCCTTCTTGCTTGATGTTCGAATTTGAAATTACAATTTGTGACCTGTAGGTGATCTCCAAGTCTCTCCAAGGCTTGTTGACAACTTTGAAAACTTTGAGCTCTTGAATTTTTTTTTCCAATATTGCTCCTTAGGAAATCTACAACCTAGACCTACAAATCATACACAAAGGAGAGGAAAAAATGTTGCTGGGTTAGTGGATAGGGGTTTGCCTTGGTCAAACCCCTTGTTGGTAATTAAACCTTGAAATGAAAGAAAATAAGAATGGAAAATGATGAATGAAAAAATTTTGATGTTACAACTCACCAAAATCTTCAATAAAGTGCTGCAAATATGCTTGAGATAGCTCCACTAGATGTAGATCTTGATCCTTGCTTGAATGATGTTGATCTTGAATTGAATACTTGCTTGAATCATAAACCCTACATCACAATTGTTAGCACAATAACAAACATGATGCATATAATCTTTGACATGATGATTGATGCTTGAAGAATGCTCTTGAATCCTTGATAATCTACCCTTGAATGCTCTTGTGAACTCAATTTTCTTGTATGAATGCTCTCAAAAAATTCTTAGATGATCTCATGAATGCTTAGGTGAAAATGAGTGAAAGAACCTTGTATTTATACTCAATTATGCAAGAATTCCCAAAATTACAACACTGCAAGATGACATCATATCTAGGAGAATAAAATCCTGCTAGAAATTTGAATTAAATTTGATTTTGGGCCACATGGGATTCATTCTCCGAAGATAGTGCATGAGTCCCATCTGGCATAATGTATGGGACCAAAAATCAAAAGTGCTTAGAAATATGTGAAAACTAGTTTGGGGCCAAAAGATCTAGGTGGGACCCATTCATCCAAGGTGGTGAATGAGTCCCAAATCACTAAATGTAGGCCACACAAGCCAAAAACACCTGAATTGTGATTGGTTAATGATTGATGTCTGGATTATCCTCGAAAAGATGCAATAAATGAGGCTTGTGGATGTAAAATGGGGCCAATCAAAGCATAAGAAAGCCCAATTATTAATGAAAAGCCTAATAAAGTGTGAAAGTGTGTTACAACACTCCAAATAAGACAAGATTAAGATTAATTTTGATTAAAAAGAGGTTTATTAGGTTGATAAGACCTTAGAAAAGTGTCAAAGTGTGTTACAACACTTCACAACACTTTAGCAAGGTACCATTAAATCCATTAGTTCACAAGGGCCCAAGACCTAATGTGAATGTGTCAATCACATCACAACACTAAACCAAGGAAAAATTAAGCCTAACTCAGCAAGGAGGGCCCAAACAAGTGTGAAAATGTCCTGACAACATTTTTTGACACTACATTTAACCCCCACTTTAGTGAGAGGATGAACTTACTTCAAATTCACACTATAGTAGAAAAACACGCATGTGAAGAGGGGTTCAAATGTACCAATGCCAATAAGTGTTGGAAAATGTGCCTCAACTTTCTGGCTTGGAACCATTGAACTTGGCGTAATTTCCTTTATGGCATGGGATCGCTGAAAATCATAACTTTAGAACTCATGTTGCGGAGTTCTAGAAATTCATAATTCTCTGACATAACTAAGTTGCAGGGTTCTGGATTTTCATAACCTCTCAACTTAGCGATATGGAGGCTTCCTTCATTATCGGCATGTCATAGGTTTTAAGAAATTCATAACCTTCGATAGAGGTTATGAAGTTAGGATTTCGAGCGACATAGTGACTTCGTACAAATTGACTAAGCGGTGAACATCTGTTAGCTCAATAACTCATGGTGAGTGATGGAGGCATTGGGGACCATGATAGTGTAATATAATATAATGTTAATCAATGGTTGTGATAGGATCTAATCCAATGGTGCACATTTATTCCACACTCCTTTGTGGTGAAGAACAATAGACTTTTGTGAAGTGAGCAAGATTATTGAGCGGTTGACATCTGTCGGTTTGATCAATAATTGATTAAGATTAAATCTAACAGTGCTCGCTAGTCCCACACCTCTTGTGGTGGGTTTCGAGTGACTCCCATGGGGTGTGCAAGCTTCGTACATGTGTCATGGTGGATCTATCTATTTCCAAGTTAGAAAGTGATGATCGACTGCTGACAGTCGATAGTTGATTGATGGTTGATTTGGCAATTGAACAAACATTGAAGCCGATATAGTTGAAACGGTTGGTTGTATGGAACTAAAGTGGCCATGGATGGTTGAAAATAATATATATTGAATCACTCTATATTGTGAGGGGTTTGATCAATTGGTTAATTTTTTGCATTGTATGTTTACAAGAATTGTAACAGTGTGAGAGAACAAAACTGTATTGAGAATATGTGTACGAGGTTGATTTGGGGAATGTTTGCTATTGTAAATTAACATCTGAGAGTGGAGTTTGAAATTTTGTATGTAAACATTATTTACTATAATACAAAGTGAATTTACTTGGTGTGTGGGTTTTTCTCCCGTAAGGGTTTTCCCATGTAAATCTGGTGTTCAATTCTATGAGTGGGTTTATCTATTTGTTCTCGTTTATGTGTTTCTTAATGAACTATAATTGTAATTGAAAAGTAAAAGTACCATATGCATTATTTATTCTATAATATTAGAATTTGGAAGGTATTTCCACACCATACTTTCCTTACAAGTGGTATCAGATCCTGGCCAATTGTGTTATCCTTGTGGGTGAGTCAGGTTTTTTGTGCTAGTCTTGTTCAGTGGGATTGTTGTAGAGAAATCTAGTTGTCTTGATTAAAGATTGAGATGGAAAGCACATCAGGAAAAATAGAAATATAAAAGTTTAATGGTGAAAATTTGGAGTTGTGGAAACTCAAAATGGAAAACTCATTGGTGGATAAAGATCTCAGGGTTGTTTCTAGAACTAAACCATCAGGCATGAAGCAATTTGATTGGGACTTGACAGATAGAAAAGATAGAGGGTTGATAAGACTTTGTCTGGCTGATTCTATACTCCTGAACGTCCATGAGGAGAAGACTGCACACTCTTTATGGAAGAAGCTTTGTGATATTTATCAGGGCAAGTATCTGGTGAATAAGTTATTTCCGAGGAAGAAGTTGTACTCCTTGAATATGGAAGAAGGAGCATCCATAGCAGACCATCTAAATTTATTTAAAATGATTGTTGCATAGCTGGAATCTATGGGTGTGAAGATAGAGGAGGATGATCACTTTATGATTTTGTTATGTTCCTTACCTGACACTTGGGATCATCTAGTAATGGCTATTGGAAGTACAACAACCACCTTTAAAATGGAAGACATGGTTGCTTCATTATTGTCAGAGGAAATGTGAAGGAAATATTCTGAGATGGCCAAGGAGGCACTTGGTGTTTGAGGTAGATCAAAGGAGAGAGGCAAGAAGAAAGACAAGAGGTCTAAATCCAAATTTGAAGGGTGATCAAAGTCTCTAGGAAATAATTCCAAGGTGAAATGTTGGAATTGTGCGAAAATTGATCATATCCAAAAGGATTGTAAAGAGGAGAAAAAGAAGAAGAAGAACAACTCTTCGAATAATGATTCTTCTCAGGGCCATGTAGATGCCTTCATTGCAGCCTTGGAAACTCAGGCATTAGATGATGTTTGGTTGATTGATTCAGGTGCATATTTTCACATGACATCTCACAGAGATTGGTTCACGAAGTATGAAAAGTATGTGGGTGGAAAGGTGTATTTGGAAAGTGATTCATCTTTGGAAATTTTTTTATGAGGAAGATTTAGAATTCGATTTCCTAACGGAAGAATAAAAGGGATTGATGGTATAATGTACATACCAAATCTAGCTCAAAATTTTCTTTCTATAAGTAAGCTTAATGATGTTAGCATGCAAGTTTCTTTCTCGAGTGGTGGTTGTAAGATGACTAGAGGCTCAATGGTGTTGGCTAGGGGTGCATGTATTGGTACTTTGTACAATTTGGATGCACAAGCTATTCAATGTAACAATATCTCTGTAAAGTTAGAAAAGGCTACTCATGTAGAAAAGGAGAACAAAGTTTCTCTAGGTGAAAACTCTTTGGAGGTGAAAATCCCAACAAATAAAACCATGTTGTGGCATTAGAGAATCAGTCACATAGGAGAGAAAGGTTTAAAATCCTTGAAAAATAAAAATGTGGTAGAAGGGCTTGATGATTGTAACCTTGAATTCGATTTTTGCAAACATTGTGTTTATGAAAAACAACACCATGTTTCATTTTACTCTAGTCCTCATAAGTCTTCTAGTATACTGGATTATGTTCACTCTGATGTATTTGGTCCAGTGGATGTTCCTTCATTATCAAAGTATAAATATTATGTTTCTTTTATTGATGAATATTCGAGAAGGGAATTTGTATACTTTCTTAAAAGTAAATTAGAAGTGTTCAATCAGTTTAAAGAGTTTAAAAAATTGGTTGAAAATCAAACTAGAAAGAAAATTAAATTCTTAAGGATAGATAATGGTGGTGAGTTATGTTCTACATATTTCAAAAGGTATTTCAAAGACCACATGATTAAAAGGCATAAAACTATGCCTTATACTCCAGAGCAGAATGAAGTTGCTGAGAGGTTAAACAGGACACTGATGGAAAGAGTGAGAAGTATGTTGAGTAGTGCTGGTCTGGAGAAGAAGTTTTGGGTTGAGGTTGTGGCTACAACATGTTACTTGATTAATCGTTCACCTACTTCAGCTCTTGTTGACAAAACACCTATGAAAGTGTGGTATGGTAAGAATCCCTCTCTAAGACATATTGGATTCTTTGGCTATGAAGCATATGTTTATGTGCTGATTGAGAAAAGGTCTAAGTTGGAGAACAAAGCTGTAAAATGTATCTTCATCGGCTACGACATTGGTGTGAAAGAATACAAGCTTTGGAATCATGTTACTAAGAAGGTTGTGTACAATAGAAGTGTAATCTTTTGGGAGCTGAAACCTTTTGCAGTTGATTTGTAGTCAGAGACAAAAGAAGAAGAAAAGAAGAATGGTGTATTTGAAATGCCTCAAACTCTAGATAAAGAGGAACTACAAATTCAAAGTGTACCTAAATCCAAGGAGAGTTCTAGCAGCTCTGAGAGTTCTAAACAAGAAGAAGAACCACAACCTCAACCTTAGCTTGTGAGGAGGTCTACATGTGAAAAGTGGCAACTGAAAGGTGTGGCTATTCTTTGTTGGATTCAAGTTTTGCCTATACTTTGATTAATAGAATTGGTGAGCCTAGGATTGTAAAGGAGGCTATTAATTTATCTAATTCAGATTCCTGGTTGGAGGCCATGAATGAGGAAATGGTATCATTGAAAAAGAATGAAACCTGGGATTTGGTACCTTTGCCTAAAGGCTAAAAGCCTTTTGGCTGTAAATAGGTATTTAAGAAGAAAATTAGTCTAGATGGTTGTGTGGAGAAGTATAAAGCTAGGTTGGTTGCAAAAGCTTATTCCCAAGTGGAGGGAATTGTTTATGGAGAAATATTTTCTCCTATACCTAAGCTGACATCTATTAGATTTCTATTGTCACTTGCAACAACATATGACTTAGAGGTTGAGTAGATGGACATGAAGGAAATGTTTCTTCATGGAGATCTGGAAGAAGAAATTTATATGGCCCAGCCTAAGCACTTCCTTGAAAAAGGTAAAAAAAATATGGTTTGCAAGTTAAAGAAATCTCTCTATGGTTTAAAGCAATCACCTAGAATGTGGTACCAAAAGTTTAAAACTTTTGTATTGTCATTGGGATTTGTGAGATCTAAATCAGATCATTGTGTTTATTAGAAAACTGAGAATGATTGTTTGCTTATTATTGCCCTGTATGTGGATGATATGTTATTATTTGAGAATAGTAAGGGTATGATTTCTGTTTTAAAATCTTAGTTGTCAGCATGGTTTGAAATGAAAGATTTAGGTGCAGCAAGGTATATTTTGGGTATGTAAATCAGAAGGGATAGGGGAAGTAGAAAGCTTTGGCTCAGCCAGAGTAAGTATGTTAATACTATCCTTGAGAGATTTAGTATGACAGATTGCAACCAGTTAGTTGTTCTAGTGTTGCAGGGAACCAAGCTATCTGTTGAAGATTGTTCGAAGTCTCCTATTAAGATGGAGGAAATGACCAGGGTGCCTTATGCAAGTGCAGTTGGTAGTTTAATGTACGCAATGGTCTGTACTAGGCTAGAAATTTCCCAAGCAGTGGGAGTACTTAGTCAGTTTATGGCTAATCTAGGAAGATCGCATTGGGATGTTGTGAAGAGAGTTTTTTCAGATATTTGAAGGGTACCTCATAGTATGCTTTGTGTTATCATGGAAACTTGGCTGGATTACAAAGGTCTCTTAGCATTTGTGGGTATGTGGATTTTGATTGGGCAGGGACATTGACAATAGAAGATCCACCACTAGATACATATTCATGTTATTCTATGGTGTAATTAGTTGGATGAGAAAGCGATAGGCTGTAGTCAGTTTATCTACTACTAAGGGAGAGTACATGGTAGAAACACATGCTTGTAAATAAGCTATTTGGCTTAATCGTTTGTGTTCTGATGTTGGGTTTAATGCAGGGCATATTACGATTTGTTGTGATAGTCACAGTGCTATTTGTTTGGTGAAAAATCCCACTTTCCATGCCAGGACGAAGTACATTGATGTTCAGTATCATTTTGTTTGTGATCAAAATGATAGGCCAACAATCGGTACAAATAATAATAAATATTTAACGCTTTATAATGAGTTTCAGTTTGGTCTATACGTGTCAATCCGGGGACGTAAACTTGCAAGAGGTGTCATAGATATATTCTAATCAAAGGGGTGAAAGTCGTGAGCTGAGTGGCGATGAAATGCAGCTAGAACACACAAAAATAATTCTACAAAAAATAAAAATGAGACTGGCGACAGGAACTATTCTATTCTAGTTGGCAACAAGAATTGTACAAAAGAAAATTATGAGATGAAATCCTACTCTAATAATTGAAACATTAACACTTTAAATTCTATCTTATATAAGACTCAATTAATTCTCAGAATTCTAAGATTAATCATGAAACGTAAAAAAATACTTTAGAAATTATAATGACTTGTTCCAGCAACTGGATATGCTACAACATGGTGAAAGTGTCTATCCATTTTACCAGTCTTCTATTTTTGCGTATTTGAAACTTCTCACTACACAAAACACTTACAATAAATTAAACACACAAATGTTTATGCATAATAAACCAATATTCTTCATAGAATTATTAAACAAATTAAATCCATACCTGACACGAAAGTATAAAACAAGAAGTCCAATCAGTGACTAAGGAGTGGGTCCTCCTCCTAGATAGTTGACATGTGATAGAATGAAAATATTTCTCTACATGGGAGTGACCATGCAATACTGATTTTATTAATCAAAAAATAATCTTGTTGATACAATATTTTTCCTATGTAAAAATCCGCCTATAGAAAATCTACTCCTGAGCTGATATTACAGCCCATATATAAATATCAAATAACAACCTAAGAAAGAATTGTCCATATTAGAGATTAAAGGTTTATGTGAATCCTTGTTTGCAGGCTACATATTGGAAAATGAATTTGTTACAACTGCAGCTAAAAATAGAAAATGACAAGCTTTCAACCCTTCTCCTCCAGCAATCTGGAAATACATTTCAAGCACGAGTTTTTGTGGCCAAAATAATGACTCCCGTAAAAGCTTAGCCGCTGTCCAGAAATGAAGAATGGTTCTATTATAGAAGAAAACAAAAAAAAGAGATATGTGGAGTTTGATTTCCTCAAACAAAAAATCTGTATCATAGATGTGTTCCACACTATAGTGCTGAGGTGGCAACCAAAAGAGAATCACACAATTACAAATTCTTTTTTTGTAACAATGAATAGAAGTAGACAATTTAAGATTGTTGGTTCTCTAACAATATCCACCTGCGATTTCTTGTGGTTATTTAAATCTGGAACACAGTTAACACTTGAAAAGGTAATTGATGCCACTTTGGAGGCTGATGTCACCATTTGGAAAGATGGCAGAGATAATTTGTTGATCAAAGAATAATAGATAATGATTCCCAACCAAAAGGTGACAGGAAGATCTACAACTTACAATTAATATGTTGCATAAATACAATCATACTTATTTATTCAAATATTTTATCTAATAACTAAATTAAATATTACTTATATGTATTAAATCATAAGCAATGGAAAATGGGAAAATGGTATAAAATGATATGAAAATGGAATGCGGGAAGGATTATGAAGGTATATGAAAAAGGCTGTAATGTGAAATAAAATGAGACATAATTGGATCTCATCAATATGGTGGAGAATGGAAAGGTTAATCTTGGAAAGGTGGATAGTTTAGAGAATGTTGCTGATGCATTGACAAAGCCTGTGAGTATAGAAAAGTATAGGTGGTGTTCCCGTTCGATGGGCCTTGGTGCCTATGATATTAAATAACTTAAGGTTTGGAAGAAGCCAATAAGTCTTTTTCAATTGGGAGCATGTTGGAAAATGTGCCTCAACTTGCTGGCTTGGAACCTTTGAACTTGGCATATTTTCCTTTATGGTGTGGGATCACTGAAAATCATAACTTTAAAACTCATGTTGTGGAGTTCTAGAAATTCATAATTTTTTGACATAACTAAGTTGCGGGGTTCTAGATTTTAATAACCTCTCAACTTAGCGATATGGAGGCTTCCTTCATTATCGACATGTCATAGATTTTAATAAATTCATAACCTCCAATCAAGGTTGTGAGGCTAGTATCTTGAGTGACATAGAAACTTCATACAGATTGACTAAGAGGTGAACATCTATCAGCTTGATAACTCATGGTGAATGATGGAGGTAGTGGGGGGAACGAAAGTGTAATATAATATGATTTTGATCAATGATCATGATAGGATCTACTCCAATGGTGAAAATTTATTCCACACTCCCTTATGGTGAAGACCGATAGACTTTTGTGAAGTGAGCAGAATTGTTGAGTAGCTGACATCTGTCGGTTTGATCAACGATTGACTAAGATTAGATATAACGGTGCCCGCTAGTCCTGCACCTCTTGTGGTGGGTCTCAAGTGACTCTTGCGGGGTGTGTAGGATTCAGACACATGTTGTGGTGGACCTAAATATTGCTAGGTTAGAAAGGGATGATTGACTGTTGATAGTTGGTGGTTGACTGATGGTTGATTTGACAATTGAACAGACATCGAAGTTGATACAATTGAAATGATTGGTTTTTTGGAACCAAAATGACCATGGCTAGTTGACAATAATATATATTGAATCAATTTATATTGTGAGGGGTTTTATCTATTGGTTAATGTTCTACATTATATGTTTATGAGCATTGTAACAGTGCGAGAGAACAAATATGTATTGAGAATCTATGTACGAGGTTGATCTGGGGAATGTTTGCTGCTGTGAATTAACATATGAGAGTGGAGTCTGAAAATGTATATGTAAACATTATATACTATAATACAAAGTGACTTTACTTGGTGTGTGGGTTTTTCTCCCATAAGGGTTTTCCCATGTAAATCTGGTGTTCAATTCTGTGTGTTGGTTTATCTATTTGTTCTTGTTTATGTGTTTCTTAATGAACTGTAATTGTAATTGAAAATTAAAAGAACCTTTTGCATTATTTCTCCTCTAAGATTGGAATTTGGAAGGAATTTTCACACCAATATTTCCTTACAATAAGATGGGATTACAAAAATTGAGAGGGGTGATCAAGTCCCCAGGATTAAGATCCCAAGACAAATCAACATGGGTGCAAAAGAATAAACATGAGAATGATATAAAGAGCAACAACAAAGAAGAAGCATGCACTGCCAAAGATGAAAGAGAGAAAAGATAAAATATAAAAGAGAGTTGGATCAAGCTTTGACTATTTTTCCATCATGATGAGGATCAGATCTAGGTTGTTGTCTAAAAAATGCATATTCACTCTAAGGTAACGAAACTCCTGGCTATCCGCTGGGTGAGAAGTCTTAAAAGGTGAGAAAAATACACTCATGGCTAGTATGCACTCACACACATGCAAGTGGCTATGGGGAAATTCATGCCTCGATCGAGCTTCCTACTCAAAACATACCAAAGTTATACCCCCTGATAACTTTAATAAGGTCTCACACAAAAGAAATGATTTTTGAGATTCATGAGACAAGAAAAACTTTGTATGCTTGGAGCTCATGAACAAAAAATATGGCTCCACAAGCATGCAAGTTGTGTTATGAAAGGTGGCCATATAATGTAAAATGAAAAATTAGTAACATTCAAAGGAGTCTTGCTTAGTTCATGTGAGGTCTTAACTTAGGGAACATTGTGCCTAATGTCTCCAAGAGAGAACCAATCAAAGAATAGAAAATTCACAACTTAGGGGATGCAATGTTTCGCATCAAGCCACTAAGAGGAATGTAATATGCTAAGAGAGATCATGCTCTTGAGGGACATCACACCCAATGTCATCCACAAAGCAAAAACACATCGTATGAAATAAGAAGACTGCACCAAGAACCATGAAAAAGAAAAATGTAAAGGAATAATGCCAATGTATGCCCCTACTTTAAAGAAGTTGCTAAACATCATACTGTGAGAAATTACTTTTAAGTAGAAAATGATAAATGAAAACAATAAAGAAGACATGAGAGCCAACTTGGAAAGCCCTATGCCAAGTCATATGTTTCCAAATGAGCTGTGTTATGTGAAAGAAAATAGAAAAGGGAGGGGTTGCCACCAAAATGAAAATGCCAAACACATAAGGGATCTATGGATTTGGGGTCATTATGTTCTTGTTGCAATGTTTATAGAGAGATCAGAGCTATCATCATTCCCCAAATACACATAGAACTAGAAGAATGACACAAAGAGAGTGAAAACAAACAAAGAGCCTTTTGGGTCAACATGGAAGAGACATGAATGTCTCGACACCTTGCATCATCCCCAAAAGGAAAACACAAGACAAATGAAAAGAGATAAAGAAAAGAAAAGGAAAATATTTTGGGTCAACATGGAAGATACATGGATGTATCGATGCCTTGAATCATCCCCAAAAGGAAAACACAAGACAAATGAAAACTAATAAAAGGAAAAAAATGAAAGGTTTTACAACATAGAGAAGAATGAAGGTACAAATAGAGGAATGTCACAAAGAGAGAGAGAAATCAAACAAAACATAATGGGGGATCACATCATGCACATGAAATCACACAAAAGAAAAAGAAAAAGATCTAATGCCAAAGACTAGTAAGGCAAATAGGAGTCAACCTAAAGCAATTCATCCATATCCCAACCTCAATGTAAACACAAGGCAAACAACTAGCTAAAGGGACAATGAAATATGTATTACTAGGACAAGGCTATTCACATCTTTCCCCCACTAAGTGCAAGACAAGAATGAGCCAAGATAGGTGATGGGAAAGATCATGTAATGGTGAGAATACAAGATTCTACAACTATTACATGACAATGGGTGGAAAAGGATATGCTATGCAATCACTTGATGGGAATCATTGTCATCGAAGTGAAAGTTTTTCAATACTAACTTGAATGGACGACACTCATCAGTACTATGTCTAAGAGTTTTGTGGTATCGACAATGTGGAAATTTTGCATCTTTAGCATATAGTATGAGTTTGTCTTTCATTGGTGGTAATGTTATAAGTTATTTATTTAGAATTACTTGAAGTTTCCTTTCACTTTCACAAGGAAATTTAAGTTTTTGTAATTTGTAGGGCCTTTTGCACTTGCTAGATTCACCAATTTCTTGAATTCAAGGTTGAGGAGGTGGACCTAAGGTGATCCTATCATCCTTTTCATTGTTATGAATGATTGGTTGTTCTTTAGGAATAAGGACATTCATATAGGGAGGAGAATCCAAGATCACCGTACCATCACTATGAAGCCTTAGGTATTCTTCAGGAGATCTTATGTTGTGAGAGGGATCTTGATATCCTAACTGTTTTATGTTTTCATTAATTGATATTTTCTCTAGAAGTTGACAAATATATTGGAAACAAGCCACACTCAGAGGGGGGGTGAATCAGTGTTGTGCAAAAATTAACTTTAATAAAATTTAACTTCCAAGCATTAGGAATATTCAATCATAATCAAGAAAAAGAAAATAAACAAAACACCATAACACCAAGATTTTTACGTGGAAACCTTGTTAGGGTAAAAACCACGGTGGATGGCCAATCCACAATTATGATTCTTAGTATACTCAAAATGGAGATTACAAAAGAGAATGCAGTTGCATTTAGGTGCACTCCCTAGAGCTCACTGCTCAAATAAAATAGGGCTTGCTTCCCAAGATTTTAGATTAAAACCATTTGAAGATTTGAATTGATATGATAACATCTATAATGCCTGATTATAGTTCCAGATTAAGTACAATAATTTATCTTCTACCTTACAGACTGATTTTGTAATCTTACACACACCACATAGATCTTCTATGCGCAAGTGAAACTGTGCTTAATCTCACCTCTACTTTGCTCTAACTCACAAATCGAATTCTTACACAACATGTACATACATCAAAATGATACAGACGAAGTTGTATATATATCCGCAACGTAGGATTTATTTTCACTTTGTTGGCTTCAACAAAATTAAAATTGTCATCTCACATAATGAAAAATATGCAATGCATACCCTTGATGGTGGGCCAAAACTTGGTTAAGACCCATACAAACATGTACAATCATATAGTTACTCAATAAATTAATTCACATACATCCACGACTTAATATATTTATAAAGTCAACCTTAATACACAAAAACTGAGAATATGCCAACCGAATCTCCTAACTCTTATGTGAATTGGTACGAGCCACTACGCTTCAATCAAACCAAAGATAGTACCTCAATTAGAATTTCTTGATATGGAAAACACAAAATGGTAACTTGAAATTCATGCACGGATTGATGAATGCTGAGTTACCGAATACCCTGTTCTACCTTGTCTATTCTCAATCTGACTGCCAATAGGCTTGAATAAGGATATGCGCACCTTATCAATGCATAGGGTTGCCATCAATGACAACACCAGATGACAGTTGTAGTGTATCTTTCCAACAATCTCCCCCTTTGGCATTGATGGCAATACTTAGTGAAAAATGACTAAGTGCTGGATCAGTACCAAGATAAACTTCACTGCAATCCAAAATTTCAAAAATGTTGCTCTCCCCCTGAGCTGATTATGTATTTTTCACACCACTTCTCCCCCTTTGACATCAATGGAAAAGGTAGGGGTTGCATACCAAAAACAATAATCACAATTTTGACTGTACAAGGGTGCTTATTTACCTTACAAAAGCTGAAAGATGTCTGTAAAATCCTTCTTTAACTGCTCCAAGTTTGAATCCCAAAATATTTTAAGGATTTCATTATGGTTATGTGTCCACAAATTAGATAGGGCAACATTTCTGTGGATTTCAAGCTGGTTGGATCATTGACTACCATAGTTTCCTCTCCTTCTTTTAGAGCACTTCCCATTACATCAACTTTGGGACTTATAATGCTTCTGAGTTCACAAGTTCTGGAGATAACTTTATCATTTTCATGCTTCAACCCTTTTATCTTATTGAGTAGGGACATAATTTCACCTTCAATCTTCCCAACTCCACCGGATAGGGGATCAAATGCCTTAGAGATATTTGTTACCTGATTCTCCAGGTCTTTCACCTTCTTTTCATTTAAGTCCGTAAACTTAGAAAAAGACAAACAAGATTTGTAAATATTGCCTCCTTCAGATAAGGCATCCTATATGTGCTTGAAACAAGTGGCCAAGGTGACTTTGTCTTGGGCAATTAATACTTTCCGACCATTGAACCTTTTTGCATCAAATTCCTTCTGCACTTTTGCCAACACATATTTTCCAATAGACTCAAAATGAGTGCTCATCGAGCTGATAAGCCTCTTCAGTTCATTGGATGAAGATTCAGTTGGATCTTTCCCAAATGAAGGCATGATCTTCTTTAGTACTCCAGACACAAGAGCCAACAATTCACTATCTTCCATATGAGATTTTAGCAATTCCTCTTGAGGTTTTCCTTGAGCGAATGAGGCCACCTTCATTATCTGGATTGGGCTCATAGTTGATAGGTCAATGGGACCTCTAATTAGTTCCAGCTCAATCTCTTCCATATGCTCCACCAGGAATTTCTTAACATTCTCAACATTGTCTCTTGATTTCATCTTTGCATCACTTTTCTTTTCCTCAGCTAGTGCTTCCTCAGTTGAAGCTTTTGTCTTCTCTTTAATGTTCTCTGTCAATTCACTTGATACATTTATAGTTGCATCAACTTCCATGGGGATATCTGTGTTGATTTACAGAAGTAGAATCTCAAAGTTTTCACTGGCACCAAAATTTTCTACTTTTGCATCTTGGACCGGATTAGATGAGACATCATTTGTATGAGTTTCCTCAAACACAATTTTGATTTTGTCATTTAGTAGCATCTATGTCATAATTTTTTGTGTTTCTTGAGTAACCTCATGTGTTAGGCCAATCATCATTTTATTTACCCTTGATTTGCTTCTGAACATCTTTTTAGCTTTGTTCAAGAATGTTCTCATGTCTTCCATAGACATTTCTAGACATAGTTCTACAATAACTCTTTCTCTCATTCTTTCTTCTTTAGTTAGGGCACTTAATCTCCTTGATTCCAAAATATCATATAGATATTTTGGGAGGCTAGACATAATTTCAACCAAAAATTTGTTGAAAGTATTCATGTACTTTATTGTAGCTTCTTCTAGAACTCTTTTATCAGATTCAAAGAGAGATTCATACCATTGAGAAAGCGGTTTGAGATTTCCATCCAAAATTATAGCTTTTTTCAATTTGATCGATAGACATACCAGGTGAATCAAATTTGGTCTTCTTCTTTGCTTGAGTATCTACACTGGAGGGTTTTGGTACAAAAGATGCTTTAGTACCTTGCTACTTGATCTCTTTGACAATTTCATCAGATTCTGTTTCCTCATCATCAGAAGTAGTGATGTAGATTATTTTTATTTTTCTCTTCTTTCCTTCAGTTTCCTTTCCGGACCTTTTTCTTTCAATTTTCATAGGAGTGGATTTTGCTGCAGGAGCTGAGTGAGATGTCGGGCTTCTGGTTGTTCTAGTTCGGGCAGATGGTGCTTCCAGACTAACTAATTTTGCTTTTGTTGCCTCTTTAGCAATATGCCCTGCTGCTGCCTCTCTTGCCCTTTTCTCCCTAACTTCATTTAGTTTCTCCACGGATACACCCAAGCACTCTGCAATAACTTCAAATTCTTTTCTAATCCTTTTGGCTAATGCTGGTTTCTTGAGCTCATTATGGATTTGAGTGTGCTTTTCTACATATGTGCCAAATCTCTCTTTAGACGGATCTCGTGGTTTTCTTAACAGATTTTGAACTTACATATCCAAAATATTTTCTTCGACCTCATAACCCATAAGCATGATCCAAAAATTTCTTGGATCTGCTGCTTCCATCAGGCACTCATCAATGTTCACCATGAAGCAGATTGAGTCTTTGTATTTTTCCACAATGGTGGTGGGAATTATTTCCCTAGCTTGCATGTTGGCTTGAAAGGTTTTGAAATAACCCTAGATATCTACATTTCTGGTTTTCATATTTGTGAGGTTGTACAATAGGTTCTGGATCTGTTCTACTACCAAAATGTTCTTCTACCATTGAACTTTTCTAGCACCCAGAACTTCCCCCATGAAATAGAAAAATAGGCATACGAGAAGACTGTCATATTTGAATGAATTTTTCTTGTCCTTTTAATCTTCACAAGGTTTTCCATTAGCTGAATTCTTAACAGTTTGCAGAGATCATATTCCATGTTTTCTTTTACCATTTGGTCGGTAGTGTAAATTGTCGTACCAGATATAGAGTTTTCCTGGCTAGAGTGGTAAATATTATAGCCAATTACCATAGAGGAAAATATGACATTTATATTGGCAATATTGTCAACAGACATTTCTCTCCTATCATATGTTGAGCTTGTGCATCGGTGACAGTTTGATTTTTCATGAACTTCAAGACAGGTAGACCACTAGAGGAATTCAGACTAGATACTGCACTAATGGCTTCCTTAGTGATTTTGAAGGGAATAGTAAGCCACATTAATTCATCATGTACCCAACTCAAGACATAGTGGACCCATTCTGACTCCCTGAACATAGGAAATTTAACCATTGAAATAAATTTCTTTATTTCCAGGATTTTGTGTTCCGGTTTTACACTGAAATTTTCTTCTACTATGTGATGATTGTAAAAATTCACAAGTTGATTGCTTCCCAGATCCTTGATGTTCACATGAATGTAAACCCTAATATCCTCTGTATGCAAGACTCCATGCAGAACTAATGAAAAATGCCCCTAGTGGATCTATCTCTAAAGACTTGTGGGGATGCAATTTAAATTAAGGATGAGGTTTGTCCTTAACTTTGACCACTAAAGGATTATTCATCTTGCTCAAATCACAAAGACCGAGAAGTTCTTGATAAATACCTTTTTCCATTGGATGCAAAATTGATTGCTGAATCACCTTCACACTTGATTTTTTCCTCAATTCGCCTTAGGTCACCTGAAGCTCTCCAAATTCTTTCACTCGAGATAGAAAAGTGACAAATGAGGAGTACAAGTGAATTTTTATCACTCATATACCTAAATTTTTTTTCCTGATAAATGCACTTTCCCTAATTCATTCGGTTGCACCATTACTATGTACAAAGACCAGATAACTCATCCAGAATTGCTATACAGTATACCACTTCCTCTGATGCA
Organism: Sequoiadendron giganteum; assembly: GCA_007115665.2. Lineage (NCBI taxonomy): Eukaryota > Viridiplantae > Streptophyta > Pinopsida > Cupressales > Cupressaceae > Sequoiadendron > Sequoiadendron giganteum. The sequence continues at coordinate 301,755,263 of CM021105.1, forward strand.
TTTGTCAACATTTGTTGAACATCTGTTCATCTCTAGTGTGTACTGACATATGGTTTCACTTATTGGTTAGGGAGTTTGATGATTTTCTTGATTGCTCCCCTTGGGCCATGGGCCTGAGACTAATTCCCAAAGGAATTACCAGAGGTAGGTTTTGATGCAGGTGTAGTTTCTTCAACGAAGGGACTCTTCTTCACCCATTTTTTTTGCATTTGTTGCCTGACCTCATCTGTAGTGATTTTTCCTTCACTTTTTATTTACCAGACCTTTTCTATTATGACAGAATGTAGCAATTTGTCCATTTCTATAGCAATTGTAGCATACAACATTCTTCTTACCAGATTGGTTGTTCCATTGATTTCTTCTTGATCTGCATTGATTAGTAACATGTCTAGGTCTATTGTAGGCATAGCATCTGATGTTTCTGTGAAATTGATTCATCACATATTTGCATTCATTAGACTTATGACCAATCTTATGACAATTAAAACACTGACCTGAGAAAAATGGACCACTTTGATCTATTCTTCTTCTGCACTGAGAAGCCATGTGTCCAAAATTGTTGCAATTAAAGAAGTATCCATTAAATCTCTGGGCATTGGGTTGTCTTACTCAATACCTATCAAGATTGTTCATCTTATTTTTTTGTTTGAATATCCTTTGTCTAGAATCCTTTTGTCCGGATTTTGAGTTTTCTCCTTTCTCAAATCCAAGACCTCTTTTATCACCATGAGTCCTTTGATTATCAGTTAGTTCATTGAGCATGGTTGAGATGGATTTGAACTTTTCTTTGTAATCATTTGCATTAGCAAGTTCATTTCTGACATCATCCAATTGTCTTTCAAGTGCTTCTTCATTATTTATGGATACTTCCAATTTATCATCCAGTCGGCTACATACTTCAGATTTTTCTTTTAGGGATTGTGCTAGGATTTCTTCATTCTTCTTTCTATCTTCAATTTCTTTGGTCATCCTCATCATGATGGATTCCATTTCAGCCTTCAAAACTATATTCTCTTGGGTAAGCTTTTCACATTCCTCTATCTTGTCTTTTAGGTATTTAATGGATTGTTCATCTTTAGTGCTCTTGTTATCATTCTATTGAATTTGATCACAGAGCTCCTTTCTCTTTTCTCTTGACTTATTGATTTTTTCCTTCAGAGACTCAATGAATTTTTCTGCATCCTTGAGATTTGCTTTAGTTTTTGGACTTTAGCTTTTGACTGATCAAGGTCATCTAGGGCCACCATAAGCTGTTGTTCAATATTGCTCGAATCCATTTGAAATTTCTTCCAAGATCTCCCAAGTTGTTAGACTTGTTCCTTTGAGGAGCTAGCTCTGATACCAATTTTCAGAAACAAGCCACGCTGAGAGGGGGGGTGAATCACTGTTGTGCAAAAAATAACTTTAATAACATTTAACTTCCAAGCATTAGGAACATTCAAACATAAGCAAGAAAAATAAAATAAACACAACACCATAACACTAAGATTTTTATGTGGAAACCCTATTAGGGGAAAAACCACAGTGGATGGCCAATCCACAATTACGATTATGAGTATACTCAAAATGGATATTACAAAAGGGAATGCACTTGCATTCAGGCGCATTTCCTAGAGCTCACTGCTCAAATAAAATAGGGCTTGCTGCCCAAGAGTTCAGATTAAAACCATCTAAAGATTTGAACTGATATGATAGCATCTATAATGCCTGATTACAATTCTAGATTAAGTACACTAATTGATTTTCTACCTTACTGACTGATTCTGTAATACTATTTTTCTCTGCTTACACACACCACACATATCTTCTATGCGCAAGTGAAACTATGCTTAATCATACCTCTTCTCTGCTCTAACTCACAAATCAAACACTTACACAACATCTACATACATCAAAATGATACAGACAAACTTGTATAAATATCCACAACATAAGATTTATTTGCACTTTGTCGGCTTGAACAAAATTATAACTGTCGGCTCACATAATGAAAAATATGCAATGCATACCCTTGATGGTTGGACACAACTTGGCTAAGAACCATACAAACATATACAATCATATATATATATTCAATTAATTAATTCACATACATCCACAACTTAATATATTAATAAAGTCGACCTTAATACACAAAAACTAAGAATACGCCAACTGGATCTCCTAACTATTATGAGAATTGGTACGAGCCACTATGCTTCAATCATAATAGAGATGGCACCTCAATAAGAATTTATTGAGATGCACAACACAAAATGGTAACCTAAAATGCATGCACAGATCGATGAATGCTGAGTTACCGAATACCCTATTTTGCCTTGTCTATTTTCAATCTGACTGTCGGTAGGCTTGAATAAGGATATGAGTACCTGATCAATGCATAGGGTTTCCATCAATGACAACACTAGATGATAGTTGCAGTGTCTCTTGCCAACAAAATCTCATGTTCACTTGTTGTATCACATCATTGTTTACTCAAGATTGTGAATCCTTTTCCATATGTTTCTTCTATATTGATTGGAGTGTTTGTTACTTTGTTATCATAAAATGGTTGAGTACTTTGTTATCACCTATTCTAGGGAACATAGGTTCAACTTTTGTTTCAGGATGTAGGTAAGCAAACATCTCAAGAGGTGGTATTATAGGATATGCTAGTTGTTTCATTGATGGATAAAATGATGCATTAGCTTCAAGGTTGTTAAGACAATCATTTAGGAAATTATTCATGTTGTCATCATCTTCTCCAATGATGTCAACATCATGAGGAGCACATGCATTAGGAGTTGAGTGAGCATGAGTAAGGTCAATGTCATTAGGATTATGTCCAAAATCACAACTTGACACATCCACTTAGGAATTTAAGGACATCCAAAGCTTACTAAAGCACATATTCATGATGTAAATTTCAGATTCTAAACTATGCAACAGTGTAAAATGAAATGTTTTAGATGCAATTTTGAATTGAAGGAATGCATAAGATGAATTACTTTAAACTAGATTGGATGAAATAGAAAGGAAATAACAACAAACAAAAACTCATAATCTGAACTTTGAATGCCAAAAAATGCAATGCAGAATATGCAAAGGGACTGATTCGCCCAAGGTGGCGAATGAGTCCCAGTGAGGAATTTTTTCAAAATTTTTAGAAATTTTCAATGGAATTTTATGCTTTTTATGTTTTATGGTCTGTGTTTGAGATGCAAATGTAGATTTTGAATGAATTTCAATGAAATTAGATCCAAAAATGAAAGCTATATGAGATTTCACTAATGCAAAATTTGAAATCCTAGAATGCAAATCCTAATGCAATGTTAATGCAAGCAAGATAATGCTCTCCAAATCAGAAAAGAAGGTATTCTAAATGTAGGTTCACCAAAATGGAAGGATGAAAATTATTATTTTTTCTTTACCCTTGTGGTTTAGGGCCTAGAAAGGATAATTTTCCCTCACTTTCACTCAAGAACAAATCCTTGAGATCTCTTTGCAAAGGAGAAAGAGATCTTGCAAGAGGGATGTCCTAGGGGATGAATGTGATCTAATAAGGGGTTAACCACCAAGTTTAGACTTGGAAAAGACAATGAAATGAAATATGCAATGAAAAAACCTAATTGAATGCAAATTAACACTACATGACCTAGAAAAGTGAATGAGACAACAACAACAACTATAAAACATAATATGTGCACCTAGAAATTTAGAGAAGGTTGAATGGAGGTCTAGATCATTGGAAATTATGCTTCTATTACTGAGTGGGGCTCATTCACCAAGCTCGGTGAATTAAAACTATTTCTGGATAACTATGTAGGAACAGGTTTTAGACAAAAGGATATCTAAATTTGCAAAGGTCTTTGTTAGATACCTGCAGTGGGACTCATTCGCCACTTGTGGAGAATCAATCCACTTCTACTTTTTAAGGAATTCAAAATCTGGATATGTGCCTCTTAGTTTGCTTTATCCTTCTTGCTTGATGTCTAGATCTGAAACTACAATTTGTGACCTGTAGGTGATCTCCAAGTCTCTCCAAGGCTTGTTGAAAAATTTGACAACTTTGAGCTCTTGAAAAATTTTCTCTAATATTGCTCCTTAGGAAATATGAAACCTGGATTTGCAAATCATACACAAAGGAGAGGGAAAAATGTTGTTGGGTTAGTGAATAGGGGGTTTCCTTGGTCAAACTCCTTGTTGGTAATTAATCCTTGAAATAAAATAAAATAAGAATGGAGAATGGAGAATGATGAATGAAAAAATGATGATGTTGCAACTCACCAAAATCCTCAATAAAGTGCTGCAAATATGCTTGAGATGGCTCCAATGGATGTAGATCTTGATCCTTTCTTGAATGATGTTGATCTTGAATTGAACACTTGCTTGAATCATAAACCCTACATCACAATTCTTAGCACAATAAAAAACATGATGCATCTAATCTTTGACATGATGATTGATGCTCTTGAATGCTCTTGAATGCTTCATAATCTTCCCTTGAATGCTCTTGTAAACTCAATTTGCTAGTATGAATTCTCTCATAAAATTATTAGATGATATCATGAATGCTTAGGTGAAAATAAGTGAAAGAACCTTGTATTTATACTCAATTATGCAAGAATTCTCAAAATTACAACACTACAAGCCGACATCAGATCTAGGAGAATAAAATCTCACCAAAAATTTGAATTAAATTTGATTTTGGGCCACACAGGACTCATTTGCCTAATATGGAAAATGAGTCTCATCTGGCATAATGTATGGGACCAAAAATCAAAAGTGCTTAGAAATGTATGAAAACCAGTTTGGGGCCAAAAGATTTAGGTGGGACCCATTCACCAAAGGTGGTAAATGAGTACCAAATCACTAAATTAGGCCCACACAAGCTAGAAACACCTGAATTGTGATTGGTTAATGATTGGTGTTGAGATTATCCTCAAAAAGATGCAATAAATGAGGGCTTGTAGATGTAAAATGGGGCCAATTAAAGCATAAGAAAGCCCAATTATTAATGACAAGCCTAGAAAAGTGTGAAAGTATGTTACAAAACTTTACAACACTCCAAATAAGGAAATATTAAGATTAATTTTGATTAAAAAGAGGTTTATTAGGTTGATAAGACCTTAGAAAAGTGTGAAAGTGTGTAACAACATTTCACAACACTTTAGCAAGGTACCATTAAATCCATTAGTTCACAAGGGCCCAAGACCTAATGTGAATGTTTCAATCACATTAAAAAACTAAACCAAGGAAACATTAAGCCTAACTCAGCAAGGAAGGCCCAAACAAGTGTGAAAAATGTCCTGACGACATTTTTTGACACTACATCATGTTTATGCATATTCGTATTTGGAGTCGTTGGGGCCACTAGTGATCAATAATGATGCTAGAATTGAAAAAAATTGATTTACCATGGTTTAGGTTCCCATGTGAAAGCCATGTGATCATTGAGTAATTTTATTATTTTTATGATTATTTCTCCATATGGGGTGTGGGTTTTCCAAGGAGGTTTTTTTCTTGTGGTTTTGGAAAACCATAGTGGTTTTCTCATTCTAAAATTTCTATATTATGATGCCTTGTCATTTGGGGAGATGGATTTGGGATTTTTTGTAGGTGATATGGGGAGATGCTACCAAATTGAAGAAAGGATTTGAAGACACCGTTGTTGTAGATTTATATTTGCATATAAGCTCTTATTTTTGGGAGCTAGTGAAGGGAGCTTGAGGGCTTCAGTAGAAAGAGGGTTGAAAAATACCAAGAAGAAATTTTTGTTGCAGGGTTTGGAGGTGTTCTACAATAGCAAGAATATTGATGATTTCATGGTTTGATTGCATCAATGATTTCCAATGCAGATTGCAGGGTGAAGATGCTAGAGGCTTGTGATAGAAGTCATATTGAAGGAGATAATTTTTGTATTGATCTTTGATATTTTGTATTAGCCATATTTCAGTTTTGTAATGATATTAATTAGACCATATGGTTGCACAACCATTAGTTTTAAGTTATTCTATGTAATTCTTGAATTTATAGGAGATTTTGAATGAACAAAGAAGAAAACTTCTTACAGGTTTTTGTGTTGTTTCAAACCATTTCTAAGTTGAATTTTCAGATTTTTGTGAGTATTTGAATGAGGGTTGGTTTTTTACTTCATCATTCTTTCTCTTTTCTTTATATTTTTGGCTTCACCCTCATTCGGTGTTAGAGTCTTTGACCGCTTCCTTGACTTGATGATGAATGATACATGTTCACAAAAGAAAAAATAATTAAAAAAAGTAATTCTCACTAATACAAAAATATCAAAATAAATTTTGCTTTATAGCTAAGAAACTTGGGAAAATTTGAGCAAAATTATACAAAAATGAAATACCTTGTACATTTGATAGTTATAATAGTGAAATTAGATCAATAAATCTCAAGTTATGATAATGTTGACGCCATTGAAATGATGTTAAAATTTTTAGATTCCATGATCACAACTTCATTATTGATAGACATTGCATTGATATTCTATTTTGTTTGTGAAAATAGTATCCGTAAGAAAGGTTACGAAATGGTAATGCATCTAAATCCATACAAGTTTTCGACTATATGGTAATAAAAGAATAACACATTGTAAATTTTACAAACTAGATCTTACAAAGTTGAGGTACAATGTCATATCATGCATATGAATGCATAGCATTCCCTTTAGGAAAGTAGTTTCTCAATGTTGTGAGAATGGAGGGATGGGCCTGGTAGAGATTTTAAAATTTGAGTTAATTTTAATCTAGTTCCATGCTTTAAAATGGTATTTTTCTTCTGTGCTTGACAAGTTTGGTCAAGGGTTCAAAGGTCTAATACCCTCGTTTCAATTTTCTCAAAGCCTTTAACCCTTGTGTTATATTTTTGCATTAACTTGCTTTACCAAGTTGTCAGTTGTCCTAGTTACAACCTATGTCATCTTGCCCATTGTCATTACTAACACCTTTGCCTAAGCCCTCTGATCATCTGGTGTTTGTTAAAATTTTAAATATTTCATGATCGGCCCAAAATATTTTATTTTTTAAAGACTTATGTCCTAGGTCTTTAATATATTTTGAGGGGTCGTCACTCGTTACCTAGCCCATGGACCCTTCTTTATAACAAATGATGTATGCATGTGCAAAAAATCTGAGCCATGGGATGAAATGATTAAAATCCAAGCGTAGCATTTAAAAAATGTATTTTGGCTGGGCCACATAGTGTGCACGGTTGCGCCACGTGCCCTTTGATTCATGTGGGACCTAATCCCACTATCACCATGATCTTAGATGGCGATGGATCGATGACTCTAATGTACCGTCTGGTCTTAATTTGAGCTATAACATGCCTGACACATAAAATATTAAATAGTGTTACCTAACGCCTTGTGTGGTATGTGCAATGGCGACACATGGACTCTGCTGGTGGCATATGAAGGCTGGATGGGGCCCGTGGGTGATCGAAATTTCTTCTGAATGAGGAAGACACCATTGGTTGATGGACTTGCCACACAATAGTGTATATTTTTCAAACATATTTGACTCGATCTGAGTCATCCAAAGGGCCATCTCAATGATTGATCGATGGATCATATTCACAGAATAGAACTGGCCATGTGATGGTCATTTCGATGCTGCAAATGGTGAGCATTAATGGTGTATTTCTCTTCAGAGGATATAAACCTGATCTCCATGCGTGTGAAGAGCTACTTCTTGGTAATTGTGAAGAATGGTACACTGATTTCCATGTACCTAGGGATTAACAATGATGAAATAGATGCCAACAAATAATCACTTGCTCGCTCGTGCTACTCTTGAAGCATTGATGATCGACATCATCATTTTTCTCAATAAATATGGATGTGTATAAGCATGAATTTGCACCCCTAATGTAAATTCCCTTTTACTCTTACACTTCAGAAAACCTAAGGCAGAGGATTAATTCCACTTAAGCCCACTGCTCACATACCACTTGGCGCCTATTTTGCATGTTAGTGGGGGCAATTCTATTTGGGATGCCCATGTGGTGCACAGACATCTGTGTGGCACACTTACATCCCTGATAGATTCCTACGATTGGAGACTACAGAGACATTACACTTTCAATTGGAAGTTGAAGTATAATGCTCCTCTTCGGTTGGCTGACCTGAATATTGTTGTTTTCCATCCTTTCCTTCATATTCTTGACCATTCCATTCATTCTTTAGTTTGGTGAGATCTTAAGTTCATCACTTCAAATTTTCTCCACTCTTTCAAGCATCCATAAGCTTTGTAGCAACATTTTACACTCCATTGTAGCAATGTACCACTCCATCACTCTGATAGTGCCATCGTAGGATGAACACCATTTCAGAAAAGGCTGGTGTTCCTCTCGTTTTCTCCTCCACAAGCCTTGAGCACACAGAGGTGGTAAGATCTTCTCATCTCCTCTATCATCTTTAACTGAGTAAGAACGCACTATTTTGTAGTGTCTTTTTTTTACGTAGCTTGTATTCTTTCCTTTATCTTTATTCCTATTGTTGCAAACTTGGTTGTCTGTGGAGGTGGAAACACCAAAATGGGGGTCTGACTGAGGCAAGCCCCTAAACGACCCCAAAATTTCCCCCTTTATCTATGTGTAGGTGGAGAGATCTCAAAGCAAGCTGGTGAGAAGATTGTTGTGCGAAATCATCTTCGTCACCCTTACGATAATATATTTCTTTTTATCACATTCGTATTTACATTTCATTCTTCTTAATCTCATTTTGTTGTTCAAGAAACTTCTAGACTGGGCTAGCAGTATTTTCTTGAGAATTTAACCTCGTCTCTTTGGTTTTTCGGCCGTATAGACGCCAACGTTCCTATGAGATTCTAGTGCACTGTGCTATCATCCCAAAACTATGCTTCTGTCCTCGGATAGAGAGCTATCTAAGATGTAGAGTTGACTTTAAAAAGCAACTCACCTAGCCTCCCTTTAACTCTCAGGATTGCAGAGTGATCGAAGGACTCCTATTTTTCATCATTCTCATATCTCCTATAATAACCTTCCATTAAATTGAGGTAAGTTAGGGCAGCCTTTCCGCTCTTGGCCTTTCATGACCTAGGGACTTGCAGTGGTTGGTCCCCCTCTCTTACATTTTTGGTGAGCCTGACGTGAACCAGCGTCTATCCATTTGTCGGCACCCTGAAATTTTTCGCTTATACCTCTCGGTCATTGTACCCTAGTGTGTTGTGAAAGTTTATGAGCTTAACGACCCAGTCTACGACCTCTGGGCATATTTTCAGAAGAAGTTTGCAACACCTTCCAATGGAAAAGGCAAAGGTATCCTCTAGTTTCACTACTGGACTTTTCTATGGTTCTACGGTTGGTCTATCTACATAGGAGCATATATCGTGAGGCAAACCTAGGTTTCTTGATGAAACTGATTGCATCCCTACCCCTCATGTATTTTTGATCTCTTCATCCGTAGACGAGCATGAGGTCATTTGTATCCCTTATGAATATGTTGTTAGCCTCGGTAAAGGGTTAGGTGCACTGGAAAATCACCTAGAAGGAAACCCAAAGATGGCTATGGTTGCTAAAGTGATCGGTGAAATAAGATACATGGTGGAAATGGACCAGAAAGGCATGGAGCTCTTAGCTAGTCTTACTGGTCTGGCCAAAGCATGTTCCCCCTCGAGCCTTAGTTGCATGATATGAGTTGGCCTCTTCGAGGAATGTGAGAGGTAGCTAGAGATGTCAATGCCTCCTACATCTGTATATATGGTTGATGTGGTCCCTTTGGTCAGTATACCCACTACTTCCAAAATTTTTGAAACTCTCAAAGTAATTAGGAACCCTTTGGGTTTCCACTTCACCCCTTCCGCCGCCCTCGGTGGTGGAGGATTTGGTGGTAGAAACTTTGGAAGTGGGGGTGGCATTGGCGGAGGTAGTTCTAATGAAAGTCATGGTGGTGGCTTCAGAAATGGCAATGGATCCGGTGGAAGTCACACTGGTGGTGGCTCTGGTGGTGGTCACAATGGCGGTCTAGGTAGTGGCTCTGGCGGTGGGTCCAATGGTCCTATGTCTTCTAATGACCCTATTTTGAATACCCTTCTTCAAAATATGGGGAAGATGTAGAACCAGCTGGCAAACCTTTCCTAGGCCTCAAGCCAGCCTATCTTCCAGCCCTTTTTCTGACACAACCCGTTGTCAGTTGTAATTTTAAACACTCCTTTCTTGCAAGGGATGGAGATTACCAAATTTGAGAAATATGGTGGTAAAGGGTCCCACAGACACATGTGTCCACCTTTAACACCCTATGTACATAATTTTTCCATCATGATGCATTGATGGAAAATTTCCCTGATCCCTCAAAGATACAACATTGGATTGGTACTATTCTTTTCCTGATAATTTTGTCTTCACATTCGATCAGCTTGTGAACCAATTCTTGTGACATTTCCAAGCCAATATCAGACCAAAGATGACCTTCTCAGACCTTTTTCGATGCAAACAAGGGGACAATGAAAAGATTACAAAATTTATAGCACAGTACCAAGCACTCTTCTCATAGATCTCATATTCGTTACCCGAATCTGATGTACATAAGGTATTCATAGGGAACTTAAAAATGCCTTGGCAAGAGAAGTTTCCCCTCATGAAGTATCCTTCTTTTGCACATTGGTGTGCAGATTTACGAGAGTACCAATAGATGGTAGCTCAGTTCGGGGGTCCTCCCTCGCACTCCCGTTCTGAAGGAAGATCTATCATATCAATCTTAGGGAGAGGTAAAATTGTTGCAAATATAGTAGCCACTGTGGATAACAATGGCCTCACGAGCGACCAAAAGTTTGTGAAGCTATTAGAATCTTATTCTTCCATCTTGCAGAAGTTGGTGAAAGATAAGATTCTTACCCTACCACCTCCTAAACCATTTACAAAACTGTACCCTAGCTAGTATGAAGAGAACACATATTATTAGTACCATCGAGTTAACAAACATGATACTGAACACTGCATGCACCTGCGTCATGAGATACAAGATCACATTAAGGATGGTACTATTCGTCTTGATGGAAGTAAGGAAAACATGAAAAAATAAGTGGTGAAAGATAATAGTGAATTGCAGATATACATGGACCCATTTCCATCACATTCTGCTAACATGATTATCGATCCAACTGATTCTATTTCTCACCCTGAGGTGTATGTTAACATGGTTACTATTACTCCCTCTCCCCACCTTGCGACTGATCCACTGGATGTAGCGTTTACTTCACATGATGTACCAGCAAATGGTAGGCCTTCTTCTCTGTATATTCTCACTTGCCTCAATGGTAACATTGTGATAGGAGTTTTAGTCGATCTTGTGAGCAGGGTGAATGTCATCACAGAGGAGACATTACTCCTAAACTCCCTATAAAGGGAGAAATATGAAAAAACAAAATCCATAATCCGTATGCATGATGAAATTTCTCTTAAACCTTATGGATCGATAATGTTGTCTATCTTGGTTGGAACCAGGAATGTAGACATGGTCCTCAATGTTATTCTCGTGTCGAACCTGTTTAGAGTGAAGCTAGGCATACCTTGGCTAGCTTCCATGAATGGGATCTCCTCCGTAATTCAAAAGTGCCTTAATTTTTCCCATGAAGGTGTCATACATGCGGTGCACAAAACTAGGTATCAACCTATGGTATTGCATGGGGTATACTCATTGGATCACTTTTGGCCCACTCCAGTCAGTCTACTCCCACCAAGAACGAACCTACTTTACAAGAATTATGTGAAGTATAAGATTGGAGGCAAAGGACAGCCAAAGTTGACCCTTCCAATAGTTGAGCTGCTAGCTACCTCCCCTTCCCGAAAGGGAAAGGAGAAGCTCACTCCCTCTCGGGCTGACTCGTCTACCCCACTTTCTTGGGAGGAGTATTGGATGAACAAGCCTGGGTTCTACCCACTAAGTCTAATGATGCCTCCTTGGCGAAAGCCCAAGGTCAGGATATCAAACCTCCCTTATTGATCCCCAGGACCCTGGTACTATTTATATGGCAGAAAGAAAGGCTCGCGAAGAGAGTTTTCCCCTCAACCTCTTCTTGTTCCCACGAACAGGAAAGCATCCACCTCTAAAGTGGTAGAGTCAACTGCTCCTGCCGTTTTTGAACCTATCCCTTCTTCTCCCATTTAGGGGTCTATCCTTCTGATAGAAATAGTTGTGGAAGACACTCCCATGGCTAAATAGAATCCTTTCATCCCTTTGCAAATCTCATCTTCCGATTTGAAGAGTCATAGAAACCGCCTTGCGTATGAGTGCAAGCATCAAAAAAAGTCTCTCCTAGCTAAGCAAGCCTACTCACCGAAGAAGGAGGAGGAGATGACTGCACCTCCTATTGTGTCCTCCTCTTTCCCTTATTCAGTCTTTGAATCTCTTTGGGCTCCCGCTATGAGCACACATGCACCTAGAAAGGTGTAGGTGTTCATCACTCCTTCTGCGGAGCTGACCCTCCTGACTTCCATTCTGGATGTCTCACCTTTCCCAAAGCCCATGGATATGGTGCACACTTCCATTATATCCATTGTGATTCTTTCCTCTTCTCCCTCAACCCTCCTTGTTTCAGCTATGGGGATTTCACCTCGTCCGATGAAGAAGAAGGTAGGGCATGGCCCCTCTAGCAATGGAGGATGTAAGAAGAGCCCACCTTCTCTAAAAGGTGGCCCCAAGTTGAATTTTTCTGTCCTACTAATGGAACCACTCCCGACCTCCCCTGATTTTGTCACCACTCTCGAGTCTCTCGGTGATCCTAGCAGTGAACCTTAGATGCAAAATCTTCCATCCACCGAGGTGAAGCATGGCACTTTTGTTAAATGTATGTTTAACTTGGTGGATGAAGTTTTGACCTTGTCAATGATCTTTACGAGGTCGTTGACCTTGGACCCAGAAGAGTTGAGTGACAGATACCTCACAAGTCCCTCTACCTTGGCCCTTGTTGCAGGAGGATCAAAAGCTCCTCCCCTTAACATTACACCGTTACAAGTTCATCATCCTTCCCCCTATGATGATCTAGAGTGGGAAGTTGACAACCTCCTGGTTGACCAGTGTTAGGGGGAGACCCTTTTCTTGATCTTTAGATTAGATGTGTGTGTGTTGTGATGTGTTCCCCCATAATCATATTATATATGCCTTGATGACCCTTGTCACCCTTGTTGGTCCTTAGATACAAGCGTGGTGTTTGTGTTGTAAACATTCTTCTATATGTATCTCTATTCTTCCATGTTTGTGATTGATTTTTGGTAAATTGGGGACAATGCAAAGCATCAGGAGCATTTAGGCCTCCTTCCATGTTGACCCAATTTTTTATTTTTACTTTGTCTTTCGTGCATTCTTCCTAATCTGGTTGGGGATTGATGATCCTTCACATCTTACTGTGGTTACCTAAAATATATAAATAAGGGTAGATCTGATCCTGTAAAACTAGATCCCCCTATGCCTTTTGTGTGTAATCTATTTCCTTTTACCTTTCTCTTTATCTTTCTCTCTTCTTTACTTGAGTTGTCCCTTTCATGTGTGACAACACCTCTTCTACATTACTTGGTCTTTAGAAAATACATTCATTTCCAAATGAATCTTTTCTCAAAGACCCTTCACACACTTCTTTGTTAGAATTGCATTCTCAACTTGAAACCCTAACGGAACATGTTTCCTTCATCATGGGTTCATAAAGAAAGGACTTGGAAACCCTCCTCTGAAGTGAGAACGGTCTTAGTCTTGCCCTCGCATGAGTGCATCTCCTTCCTTTCAAATTCCTTGATGAAGTGAACATCTTTCAAAAGGATTCATTGGTGATGAATTGATTTGAGAAGGAAGATGATATCTTTTGAACAATGTGTCCCTTGAGTGGACCCCTCCTTTTCACATCGGGTTCTCAAGGGACCCCTTCAAAAAATATTAATAGGTTCTATGGCATCTAGCTTGGGGTAGCCTGACTAGACTGGCTTCACATCTTTACGTCTAGCTTGGGGCCAACTCAAATAGACTTCACTTTTCAAGTAGTGCATCCCTTGAGTGGACCCTCCTTCCCTTTGAAGGGTTCTCGAGGGACCCCTTTGAAAGTCTTACAACTTAGCGATGGTCTACGTGACTGTTCATTCACTGTCCTGCATGACCACTTCCTGATGTGTTCTATCTGTGGGTAAAAATGTTGCCCTCTCCAACTCTGCGGAGAACCCTTTACTCGGTCTCCCTCGTGTGAGAGTTCTTGGGTGATATCTTCGTTGTAGGTTTGTGGTCCTGTAAGGTGCTCTACTTGGTCTCCCTCATGTGAGAGTTCTTGGGGGATACCTTCCTTGTAGGTTCGTAGATCTATAAGGTGCTTTTCCTAGTTTCCTTCATGTGAGAGTTCTTGAAGGATACCCCCCCTTGTAGGACCGTGAGCCTATGAGGCACTTTCGTACTTCAAGATTTGTAGTTCTGCGAAACTATGAATTCCTTTCTTGCACTTATGGGTTTGCCAGACCATGCTCTGCTTCCTTGTTGGTTTAGGTATACATCTCTTACTTTGTTACTTCCTTACTACTCTACTTTACCGAAACACTCATCAGTACTCGTGCTCGCTAAAGTGGGGGAAAAACGTATAAGCATGAATTTGCACCCCTAACAAAAATTCCCTTTTATCCCCTTACACTTTATAAAACCTAAGGCGAAGACTTAATTCCATTTAAGCCCACTACTCACATACCACTTGGCACCTGTTTTGTATGTCAGTGGGGGCATTTCTGTCAAGGATGCCCACATGGCACACATACATCCGTGTAATGCACTTACATCCCTATCAGATTATTGTAGCTAGAGACTATAGAGATGTTACACTTTTGATTGCAAGTCAAAGTATAACACTCCTCTTTAGCTGGCCAACCCGAATATGACCGTTTTCCATCCTTTTCTTCATATTCTTGACCATTCCATCCATTCTCAAGTTTGGCGAGATCTTGAGTTCATAACTTCACATTTTCTCCACTCTTTCAAGCATCCACAAGCTTTGTAGCAACATTTTACACTCCATTGCAGCAATCTACCACTCCATCACTCTGATAGTGTGAGCATAGGATGAACACCATTGCAATAGAGGCTTGAGTTCCTCTCATTTTTTCCTCCACAAGCCTTGAGCACTTTGGATAGAGGTGGTAAGCTCCTCTCATCTCCTCTATCATCTTTGGTTAGAGCAGCCTTTCCACTCTTGGCCTTTCATGACCCGAGGGCTTGTAGTGGTTGGTCCCCCTCTCTTACAGGATGAAGGCTCATCACTTTTGTCATAGCAATTAGGAGTCTAAATTTGTTTATGGATTGTGATTGTTCTTGTGAAGGTCTCAAATATTGATGCAAGATGAGTAGGTCAGCTGATTCTCCATCTTCTGTGCATAGGTCTTCCAGGGTAAATGTTCGAAGGTCGTATGATGATGTGCCATTACATGAGTTGAGTAATATTAAAGGTACTCCCATCTTGGAGATGAAATGCATGGGGCTCATCCTAGTAGTTGCCAGGTGTAGCTCTTGATTGAAAGGCCAAGTTGCAATTGTGGAGGAGGTGGTGCATGGAAAAGAGAAGAGGTCTATAGAGTTCGAGCAGAGACCAAAGGCCAAGCTACGGTATGTTCGGGGCTCTCTAGGGAGGCAAAATATTCCCATTGACATCTCTGATAGTTTTGGTGATGATGATATGAAGATTGAATCGGGCTATGGCCAATTCCTTATGGCTCTGATTGAGATGGCTGGTGTGAACGAAGAGGTCCTCATGGTTTCTTCAATTTCTACGATGGAATTGTGCAATGTTGTGCATTTTGGTGCTGAGAAGTGTGCTAGTGATGATTAAGAAGTGGTTGTTTCAGCTCCTACTATGGAAAAAATGTGAAGTGGGTGCATGTATAGTGGCCTTGTTGCTGGTTTAGGTTCTAGTTGATGGTGGTGATGTCTAGTTTCTTTTTTTTCATAGTGTGATGTTGGTTGTTTTTTGGGGTTCGGTGTGGATATAGAAATCACAACCTTAAGAGCAATTTGCAACGGGTGGGGTGACACTGACTAGTTTTGTGGGTTGTTAAATTTTGATTCCCCTGTTTGGTAAATGATTACATCTAACCGTCTGGGAATTTTGAAATGTCGATGAAATTTTGTTTTGAAATGAAATTTTGTGAAATATAAGTTTAATGAGCCCGATGCTTGTTGCTCTCTTATTCTATAAAAGAGATTTCAACACAACAACACAATAGGAAATTAGCGATGAATTTTGCACCGGATTTTAGTGTATTTGAGTTCATGAATTGAACAATTTGGCTGGTGCTCAACTTGGCACAAATAGGCATGGTAAGTTCAGCATCGGTTTTACGTCAACATTGCCCCCGAATTTAGTGCCGGATTAAGCACCGACTATAGTGCCGGAAAAGCATAACACCCCTATTAGTGCCTCAAATAGTGTTGAGAATCAATGTCAGAAATTGCACCGAAATAGGTGCCCAATTTGGCTTTCGGTTTTGCTTCCATGTCTACTCCCATTTTTGCTTCTAGTTTTTCTTCTAGTTTTGCTTTCGATTTTGCTTCTAGGTTTGCTTCAAGATTTGCTTCGATATTTTCTTTCGATTTTCCTTCCATTTTTGCTTCCAGCTTTGCTTTTGGTTTTGCTTCCAAGTTTGCTTTCGGTTTTGCTTCTAGTTTTGCTTCCATTTTTGCTTCCAGTTTTGCTTCTAGTTTTTCTTCTATTTTTTCTTCTCGTTTTGCTTCTAGTTTTGCTTCCAGTTTTGCTTCCAGTTTTGCTTCCGGTTTTGCTTCTAGTTTTGCTTCCATTTTTGCTTCTTGTTTTGCTTCCAGGTTTGCTTCTGGTTTTGCTTCTAATTGTGCTTCCAGGTTTTCTTTTGGTTTTACTTCTAGCTTTGCTTCCATATTTGCTTCCGGATTTTCTTCCAGGTTTTCTTTCGGTTTTTCTTCCAAGATTGCTTCTAGTTTGGCTTCCATTGCTGCTTCCTTTTTTGCTTCTAAAAATTCCTCTTGTTTTGCTTCCATTTATTAATTTAATATGTTTTATTTCAATTTAATTAGTTAAATATATCACGCCTCTTAAATAACTCATATTATTATAGAGTAAGTAATTTAATTATTTAACTCATATGATTAAATAATAATATAATTATTGTAACATGATCATCATCTATAATTAAAACAAGTGAGTCAAATATCTATAATTTGATTGAATTTGACAACATCCATCTTGAGCAGGAAATTAAAATCATCATACTTAATAAATATCCATCCAAAAATCATCGACCACTTTTAATATATATAAATTGACAAGTCAATACTAATAAGATCATCATCATATATAACGAAAACAAGTGAAAGTCAAATATGCTAGTACATCAAAAACATGTCAAAATGATACATGTCCAACAATCGACATAAGTGAAAATGATACATGTACAAATGATATAAATAAAATTGATAAATTATGTAACTCAAATTGTTACAAGTCAAGATGATACATGTCCAAATGATATAAATAAAATTGATAAATTATGTATCTCAAATTGTTACAAGTCAAGATGATACATGTCCAAGTGATAAAGTGAAAATGATACATGTCAATATGATACAACTCAACAATATAGTACTATAGGCCATGAAAATGATACATATGATAGTAACCATGAAAAGAGTCATCATAATGATATATCAACAATGATCCATGATGTAGTCTATATGATCATAAATGTCACTGGTTACTATCACCAACTATCTCATCATCATCATCACCATCGTGATCATCATCATCATCATCATCATCATCATCACCATCATAATCATCATAATCATCATCATCATCGTCATTGTCATCATCATTGTCATCTGCCTCGGTGTTTTCCATATCTGAGTCATCATCATCCTCTGCCATATGATCTGTACTGGAAGAACCAATATAGATTTAAAATGAAAAGTTATTATTTATTTCATGCAATAATTTATTTTTCTGTTATATATCTAATATTACAACATATGAGACGAAACCATAATCATATTGCATAATATCAAAGTGCACATACCATAATAAATTTCAAAAAAGTTACAGCTAATACTGGTGAGTCAGGAGAAACTTCAGCTTTAAAAAATAAAGCCAATTAGGCTGTCAAACTTGTGGATCAGGCCAACATTTGGTGGAAGAGGAAGAAAGATGACTAGAACTCTAGAGGCCTACCATAATGGATTTCAGTATTCAACCATGAGAGCAGAAGAGAGAGTTGATATCATGTATCAAAACATTAAGCATTCATTCTTCCAGCCAGCGGAGAAGGAGATGATTACTTTGCTTCATCTTCATTTGCATAACCATATCATGGCATGGGAACCAAGAAGACCAAGGATGTCTAGTTTTATGTCGAATTAATGGATGTGGTCCAAAATTTAGGAAGGGAAAGAAGGTCAATGTATTATCTTGATGAAATTGAGGAAGAACAACAAGAGAGGGACAAGAAAAATAAAATCAATATAGAGTTTTAAGAAATTTTCAAGTGAGTAAGAGAGCTATGGGAGTAGCCTCATCTAAAATATTTTGAACTAGACTTTGATATACAATTTAGAGAGCTTGGTTTTCATGGAGTTCCTTTCAAAGCCTCTACTTTTATTGTTCCTATGGTAAACTATTTGGTAGAGTTGCTGGAATTACCTTTCTTAGTAATCACTATTAGTGAGATTGAGATTGTTAACCTTGAGAGAGTAGGACTTGGGAAAGGAATTTGATATAATGGCTATTGTTTTCAAAGACATCACATAGGATGTACTCCACATTGACGCCATTCCTGAATTTTCACTTGATGGCATCAAGGAATGGCTGAACTCCATGGATATAAAGTATTATGAAAGTAGGATGAACTTGAACTGGTGGCCAATTTTGAAGAGTATTACTGATGATCCAGATAAATTTATTGAAGATGGTGGTTGGGATTTTTGAATATGGAAGCTAGTGATTCTAATTCTAATAATTCAGAAGAGTCACATCAAGGATACGAAGTATGAACCCTTTGATGTAGAAGAGGAATCAGAATCAGATTTCATGTAGGCATCATCAAAAGTGTTACAAGCCAACAATATGGAGGGAATTGTTATATAAGGATAATTTTCAATGTTGTAGGTACTGAGTTTAATGCCAACCACAATGGCAACATTGAAATTCCCTAGCAATTTTTGTGTTAAGGAAATTTCTTTAGATGCAAGGATTCAAAGCACATCAACCATGTGGTACAAATGATTAAATCCCAGAGATGATTTGTAGCAATGAAAGAGTCTAAAAAGGCAAAGAGAGCAACACTGGAGACTCAGGAGAAACTTCAGCATTAAAAAACAAATCCAATTAGGTTGGTAGACGTGTGGATCAGGCCAGCATTTGGTGGAAGAGGATGAAAGATGACTGGAACTCTAGAGGCCCACCATAATGGATTTCAATATTCAGCCATGAGAGAAAAAGAGAGAGCTGATTTCATGTATCAGGACATCAAGCATGCATTCTTCCACCCAGAAGAGAAGGAGATGATTACTTTGCTTCATTTTTATTTGCATAACCATATCATGGCATGGGAAGCAAGAAGAGAAGGATGTCTAGTTTTATGTGGAGGTAATGGATGTGGTCCAAACTTTAGGAGGGGAGATCCTGATGTCTACCAAGAGGCATAAAGCCAGATGAATTAAGATCACCTACATGTCTGCCAAAGTTTACTTCCAATTTTTATGACTTTTTTTCTTGAATGTCAGAGTTTACTTACAAATTTGGAATATTTTTCAGGTCATTTTGATGAGGATATATTCAGCCAATGTGTAAGAACCTTTTGTTTGTATCACAAGCATATGTGCAATGTAAGAATTCTGATTATCTATGGTCTATAGCTATGTCGTCTCACATATTGGATCTTCTATTTCAATGTTTTCTATGGCCTTCTTTGTTTGAGGTAGCACCTGACAATCCTACCTCCTTTCCTAAGCTGAGACGTGGATTTGAATTTGGAAATAATGCACTTTAAAACTAGCTATGGTTTAAGGAGAGCTATTCTAGCTTTTTTGTTGACACCCTCAATCTTCAACAAGTACTTAGATGCATGGATTGAAATGAAAGCTTTCAAACTTAGATTTGAATGTGCATAGTTTGATTGATTATGGTTTTCACAGGAAATTGTCTTTACATGACTATTTTGGATTGTTAATACGTGTAATCGTGACTGCATCCTTATCAAGTTTGGCTACCCTTATTCAGAATACCTTGGTCTTTGGACTCAATACAAAGTTGTGCATTCTTACTCCATATTTGTAACATGTAGGACATTTAAGGGTACAACAT
Source organism: Sequoiadendron giganteum (assembly GCA_007115665.2). Taxonomy (NCBI): domain Eukaryota; kingdom Viridiplantae; phylum Streptophyta; class Pinopsida; order Cupressales; family Cupressaceae; genus Sequoiadendron; species Sequoiadendron giganteum. The sequence goes on from CM021105.1 coordinate 301,775,572, forward strand.
ATAGAAATTCAGTACTGTCATCCAAGGAAAACTTATAGATGGTGTATCAAGAACAACAAAAAATGATTTTATTAGGGTTAATGCTTTCTTCCCCCATGCTACTAATATTTTCCCCAAAACATGTTTTTTTATTATTATTTCAACGCATCTCAAAATTCAATGTATTGATTAACATTTGTTATGTATTTCAGATGTTTATGCAAATGATGCATATATGTTAACTCTATCAGTGTTGTTACTTTGGTAGTTTGAATTCTATGACAACCAACCATTAGGCCATTGTGTGTGAGAGTACGTTTGTGTTTTTAGTTATCTTTTTTGGATAGCTCTACTGGGTGTTGATGACATTCCAATTATCTTTTGAATGTTAAGAAGTCAGAGTTTCAAGGATTTGTCAAGCAAGTAAGAGAGCTATGGGAGCAGCCTCATCTAAAATATTTTGAACTAGAGTTTGATATACCATTTAGAGAGCTTGGTTTTCACGGAGTTCCTTTCAAAGCCTCTGATTTTATTGTTCCTATGGTAAACTATTTGGTGGAGTTGGTGGAATTACCTTTCTTAGTAATTGCTATTAGTGAGATTGAGAATTTTTAACCTTGAAAGAAGAGGACTTGGGAAAAAGGCATTTGATATGGCTATTTTTTTCAAGGACTTCAAGTTGGATGTACTCCACATGTACGTCATTCCTCAATCTTTGCTTGATGGCATCAAGGAATGGCTGAACCCCATGGATATAATGTATTATGAAAGAAGAATGAACTTGAACCGGTGGCCAATTTTGAAGACTATTACTGATGATCTTGATAAATCTATTGAAGATGGTGGTTGGGAATTTTTGAATATGGAAGCTAGTGATTCTGATTCTGATAATTTAGAAGAGTCAGATCAAGGATACGAACCCTTTGATGTAGAAGAGGAAACAAAATCAGATGGGGAAGGTTCATAAGATGAATCTCTTGCGGATTCTGAGGAGGAAAAAGAAGAAGAAGAAGATTCTAAAGAGGAGGAAGGTAAAACATGGGATGAATTCTAACAGTGAAGATCAGGAAAGGCAGCAATGAAACGTAAAAGCTACAGGGAAGTCTCGAGCACCTGATATTAGAGATTCAAGAGGAATGCTTGCCAAGAGGCATAAAGTCATATGAATTGAGTTCATCTACATCCTTCTACTATTTATTCATGCACATAAATGGTTATCTTGTAATCATAAGATTTGAGCTCTATTTACTCATCCTACACATCAATAAACAACTCAACACAAGAGATGCAAATTGACATATTAACACAATAATATCCAACTAAGTTATTGAAACTCAACTATTGATACCTCGTTCTCCACCCATATTACAAAATCGTTCCACTTTTTTTTTTTTGTAACATATTATTTTCAAATTGCTTTGGATGTCAGCCATATTTCTCCTCTTGTGAAAACATGGCACATGGACTAGTTAAACTAATTAATATGCAATCATTTACTTTTTCCAAGGAAATAAAAAAAATATCATTTAAATTTTAACATATTAAATATACTTACAAATGTATAGATCAAAGCCTATAAACCTTTTTGGCCACTGCGATACATGGCACAAAGTTTCTCAAGCCTAGCCTTGGAGGCCTTGTCGTGAAACATATACTAATTCAATTTAACTATGCACAAATAAAATTTAAATATCATTTAATAAATTTGATATAATCTTATGAGAAAATTCAAATACCTGCGTACTCTCGTCACCATACTTCCTCCATGCATCATACTTCTCATATGATTTTACAAGCTCTTTCCATACTTTCACACTTACATCAATTGGCCTTCTTTTCTGCCTTAGCTCAGGAGGGATTTTTTTTATCTTCTTTGTTTGGTTGCACCAAAATCTCTTACAGTTTTGAGACATTTGTAGCTTTATCTTCTTTATTGACCAACCTGTGCCAAATTCAGTCTCCATGTCATGGATAACTGCTTTTTTCAGTTGCATGGGTATTTGTGAGAATGAAAAATGTAGATGGTCTTTGAACCGTTGAAGGCATGTTTCCTTCAACCTATTCACAAATGTTTTCCCAACATACTTCATTCAGACTTCCCCTGAAACCACCTTGTATTCTATCTTCGTATTGTAGCTACCAATGCAAAATTGATAACATGGCATGGTGGAAGAAATTTGTGTCCTAGGAGTGGCTGGGACACTGGAAGTCTCTCTTCCCTATTCCAAATTCTTAGAGTTTAGTGTCACTGATTTCCTCCTAGATCTTTTTCTTGATCTAGGACTGGTTAGGGAATCAATTGTTTCTCTTTCACACAATTGATTTATTTGCAATGTTTGAGGGGTGTTACCAGATTGTTTTTCTATGTATATGGCAAGCGTTGTCCAGTCCACATTAACCAATTTGTTCACTACCTCTAACCCCAATATGGAAGCCAATTCCTCTTTATCTTTGTCAGTCTCATGTCCCCCTATATATATATTTAAATTATATTTCTTCTTTTAAATTTAGAAATAAAAAACTAAAAACTACAATTCCTCTTTATCTTTGTCAGTCTCATGTCCCTATATATATGTATATATTTAAATTATATTTCTTCTTTTAAATTTAAAAATAAAAAAGCAAAAAGTAAAATTCAAAGAAACAATGGAAACATTTAAAAATCTATAAAGTGACAATGAACTACCTCATTGTGGCCAGAGTCTGCTGACAATGCTCGCTTCCTTCTATTGCTTGAAATTTTGAGGCAACCTAGGAAAATTATTTTCGTCCAGTCCGTGGATGCAAATGAAGTACACACTATCAGGTATGAAAGTTTTTGTCCAGTTTGTGGTATGAAAGTTTTGTTTTGTGGGCAAATATGTTCATTGCGTTTGCTTAGTGTTGATAACCTACGAAAAATATGTTCATTGGGTGTGCTTAGTGTTGATAAAATTATCATGAAAACTCTTTCATAATGTAATCTTGCACAAATTTGTCATGGCATCGGTGACTATGGCACAATTGGGAAAAACCAAGTGTTTCTATGTTTATTTTCAATAGTTGCTCAACAGTGATCAACCCAATTCCCAGATTTGCAAAGAGGTTCACTATTTCCTTGATACCCAAGTTAGGGAAAGAATACAGTGGCATCCTGGCTTCGTGCTATAATATTTTGAGACAAAGATCAAATGGGTAGGGTAAATTTTTTTTTGGTAAACAATCATGAATTCAAATACAAAAGAAAGAGTAGTAAACAATCATGAATTCAACCAAGAAAAAATAAATTGTAACCTTACCTATGGTGTTGCAAACTAAATCTAATTTCTCATCAGTTGCTGGTAGTACCCTGATCTCTTCCTTCACATGGTGTTTTTTCCTTTTTTGTCATATGATTTCTTCCTTCACGTGAGAAATTTTTAAATTTTTTATTTTGATTCAATAGTCAGCGCTCTAGTCGGCATTAGTTAATACCAACTTTAGCGTCGAATTTTGGCCACTAATGTAATCTGTTTGGGGTACCTAAGGCAGCGCCAAGTGCGCCTAATTGAGCACACATCATTACCGTATAGTGACTATTTTCATTGTTGTGTATCATAGGATCTAGAGTGTTGGAAATAATTCCAACTCCTGCGTTATTTTTGTGACCACCGCTGTCCCATGGCTCCTTCATCAGCTTGATGTAGTAGAGCGGTTTTTACCATTGTCCTACAAGGTGCTTCATCCTTCTCAGTGGTAGTGATGTGAAAGCTTTTGTGGTGGAACATGATTCTTCCTTCTATTCTTGGTGGTGTTGTGGTGAGTCCCACAAGTTTTCTACCAAAAGGCGTGTGGTAGTGCGGTGACCACTATTGTCTCGCAGCTACTTCATCAACTCGGTGTGGTAGAGCGGTTTTTACCATGGTCCCACAAGTTGCTTCTTCCTTCTCGGCGATAGTGCGGTGAAATATTTTGTGGCAGCATTTTTATTAATAGACGAGGCCATGGAGAGAGGACATGGAAGATGTAGAAATAATAAATCGCTGAGAGGAAAGTGGGTGCAAATAGATGAGACAATGAAATCTACAGATACAATAGAGGTAAGAAGAGAAAGCAACCTCAACCAAAGGAGGAAGGTGTTTATGAATTCACAAATGCTACAACATAGAGGAGATATCAATATGTCAAATATATGACTAAAGTGAGGTTTTGTGTTGGATAGCATACTCATTGAAATGATATAATTGATGTACTAAACATTATTTACTATGTTGTGTATTATAGCAGAAAGACGAGGCCATGACAACAAATTAACGAGGACACAATAGATGAAGCGGGTCATCAAGTACTCAAATTTTGACTTAGGAAAAAATGATCTGATGGCATTTTATGATACATTCATCTTTTTTTATAGTATTATTGAAATTTATAATCTATTATCCAATCTTGACATAAATTAATCCATGTTGTTGATTATTTTAGATGGAGATTGGAGCAAATGCAGAGCCTGAGAGTTCAACTAGCAAAAGAAGAAGATATGTACGTGGACGTGGACCTAAAAATGTTAAATCATGTAGACGACAATGGGTGGAAGAGGATATGACAATGGATATTGTAGAAACAACAAATGATTGCACTCAAGAAGAGGTAGGTTAGGACTATAGTACATGGGATGAATACTTTGAGAAAATTATTGTTTGTGGATGTTCTGTATGTCATGGAAAGAAACAATTCAAACAAGTGATTGTACAAAGATATTACATTTATGATGAGCTTCCAGTCAGTAGTATGCCTCATACAATCGATTAAAACCAAAGAATAATAAATGTGTGTGGATTGATGTTTTATAAGCTATGTTGTCAAAATTGTGTTTTATTTAAATTATTGTATTAAAAAGGTAGTCTATACAGTAATGTTCAATTATTCAATTGATGTATATATGCTCATACAATTTATATTTATATTTTTTAAGCCATATTTGATTATATTTCTCTGAAATTGATACATTTATGATCTATCCAATTGTTGCCAAATATTAAATAATACTTGCGTTTGTTGATAGACAGAAGATTTTGATGAAACACATACTAATACCCAAGATCGAATTGGGTTATTAAGATTTGGACGAGATGATCCAAACCTCCTTTAAACCACACTAGGGCGAGAAGAGAAAGATTAAAGAGAACACTACCACCTGAGAAATTTGAAGAGCTAATGAGAGTCGCATATACTGATGACATGCCACCTAGCCTTAATGATGATGATCATGATAGTGAAAATGTAGTGCATGAAGAAGGATTGAATGAAATGCTTACAGGTTTCTTTGGGGATGGAAACAATAATGATGATATGGTTGACAGTAACGATGATAGCAGGGGTAATTACCACCCATGTAATGTTGATGATAACAACATCAAAGACTGCATCAGGCAAGAAACAAAGACACCCGTGTTCAAATTGGGTGCAAGTAGAACCTCAAAATTGGAATGTAGATTAATATTATTAGAAATCAAGTCACTTTTTGGTTGGTCAAAAAAAGGATTCACTACCCTACTGAAGTGAGTTGAAATTTATTTCTTACTTTTCATTTTCAATTGGTGTACATAATTCGTAAACATTCATCAAATTCGTTTATGTTTCTTTAAGGGGGTTTTAAAACATATATTGTATATAGACATTCCTAGTATAGATTGGCATATCAACATGTTCATCATAAGTCAAACATTCAATTGATTTAATCTCTAGAAATCTTATAGGGCGCTAAAAACTAAAATATTCCTTGAAGAGAATGTGTTGCCATCAACTTGCAAAGAGGCGCGTTTGTTGTTGATTGAGTTGGGGATTGAATATAAGCAAATTCATTCATGTAAAAATGATTACATTTTATATAGAGATGAATATCAAAACAAGGTAGAATGCCTTGTATGCAAAGAGAAGAGATATCGTACAAATGTATAAGGTCCTATAGTTCCAAAGAAGGTTTTACATCACATGCCAATTATACCTAGACTTCAATGAATGTCTCATTGCAATTCACTAGAACAATTGATGGAATAGCATGCAAAGAATAGGAGTAAAGATGGATTCATGTGAATTTCAGACAACTCCAAAGAAATGAAACACATAGAGGAAAAATGGCCAAGAAAATTCAAAGATGAACCCCGTAGTATCAGGTTTGGTCTTGCAATTGATGGAGTGTGCCCATTCTCTTTCCCGAGCTCAAATTATACTATTTGGTCAGTCAGATTGATAGTATACAATATTCCCCCATGGATGAGTGTTAGAAAGGAGCACCTTATGCTGACTCTCATTGTTCTAGGAAAGCATCAAGTTAAAAACATGGATGTTTATCTTGCACCTTTTATTGATGAGATGCAACTGCTATGTAAAGGCATAATAATTTATGACATATCACGTCCTCCATAAAATAGGTCCTTCATGTTGTATGGTGTGCTATGTTGGACTATTCATGATTTCCTAGGACTTGGTGTCTTCGAGGAGAGATATTTCTCTTTCACGTACCAAATTTGATAGAAAATATTTGTGGCCAAACAGGGAAAATGAAACATATGCAGAAGCTCCATGGATTTTGAAAAAAAAGAGGTAGACCAACTAAAAAATGTCATTCATTCAATAAGGACACCTACTAGTGATGGGTCATCATTAGCTAAAGATTTTACAGTTAATGGAAATATCATAGGATTTAAAACACATGATTTTCATAATTTAATGAAGGTATTATATATCGGCATTTAACATTTACTGGTAACATTGATTAAGCACTAAATTTATTTTGATATTTTGTTGTGTGAGAGAAAATTACTAATGACCTTTTCATAAATGTGTTTGATAGCATATCATGCCATTGGCAATTAGGGGGGCTTCATGTCTTACAGTTGACTTAAGGAATGCCATAAGTCGATTGTCTGCATTTACAAGGTATGTGGTTATATGGAATTTTCATGTGTGAGAGACATAGAGATATTATATTTCATTTTAATTTATGACTAAAAGTTCATACTAATTTACTATTCTTATATTAGGTGGGTGACCTCCAAGGAGATCCATGAATCTAAATTGCCAAAGTAGAAGGAAATTGTAGAAATTGTATGTGTATTTGAGAAGGAGCTCCCTACAAGTTTCATGGACCTACAAGTCCATTTACTTATACATGTATTAGATGACATTGAATTGGCGAGTGTCATATCAATGAGGTGGATGTTTTTCTTTGAGAGGTATATGAAAACTCTTAAAAGATATGTCCGACAAAAGGCACATCCAGAGGGTTGCGTGGCTAAAGGGTATGTATTGAATGAAGCATTTTTCTTCCTATGTGAATTCCTTGGTAAGGATTTTGAAGATGGCCCATGTGTCTAGGATGAAGAATGAGCATCAAATATTATTGATGGAGAAAAACTATAGTCTAATGGTGTTGAAATAGAAATTAGTAAGTAAATTTATGATTAGTGTCATTTTTTTTGCAATCATTAATTTACTCTGTAATTTATTTGTCAAATTACCAACATGACATTTGGAGTTTGAAATAAACATGTTGACATGTAATAGGTGTAGATGAAAGTTCTATACTTGAAAAGTTCATTGTGTACCACATGGACTTTATGAACAAATGGATTGATTTGTATGATAAAAAGAGAGAAGAAGTGTTAGAAGCAAGGAGATAGTTTAAGATATCGAACTTAAGGAATACTCCACTTCCCACTCATCTTCTTGGGGAATGGGGCAAATATTTCACACTAGAATGGGCTATTGAACAAATTAAAAATCAAATAGAAGATGCAGGTATAGATTCAAACATAACATAAGATGAAATCAACATGTCTAGAAGATGTGAAAGAAAGGTATAGTTGGAATTTTACAAAATGTGGTTTCCTTACAATTTTGACAGTATTGACTATTTTAATATTCGTCATTATATGTGTTTTCACTGAAATAAATGGTCTTTCATAGGCGAGGAAATATCCAACAACGTGGGCATATGGTTGAAATTATCATGTAGAAAGTGTAGACATAAAGAAATGATCCTTCGATTGTGGCATCATGGTTGAGTTCGAGCAATCCAATCGATCAAGCTCAAAAGATAAGAATATAATTGAAGGGAATCTACAATATGTTGGGAAAATACAAGAAATTATTGAGTTAGATTACCGCTCTTTTAAATGTTGTATTTTTAAGTGTAGATGGTATGAAGCATTTGAGAGGACACAAATACATGATACCCATAGTGGATTGTTTTCTATAGATTCCTCATCGTTCCTACCAGAGGATAAGGAGCCTTATGTTCTACCAATTCATTGTGAGTAGGTATTTCTTTAACTCAAACAAGAAGTCATAGTGATCATTAATCTATTAATTCATAGCTTATTACGAATATATACATGTGTTTATTCATCAATAAAAATATTATAACATACGTCTAATATATGTATGTCATTCATGTGCAGGTATTTTTCTATAAAGATATTTTGGACTTGAAATGGATATTTTTTATACATTATGATCCAAGATTAAGGCATGTATTTGATGATGCATTAGTGGATATTGAGAAAAACAATGATGGACAACAAAATGAGAGAGATGGATTATAGAACATTGGAGAAATTGAAATCCATGATGATGTTGAAGATGGTTATGTTCAGGCACAAGAAGACAACAATCCAGAGTTAGATGATGTTATGGAAGACAACAATATGGATGGTATAGAAAATGATGATTTAAATACATCTGGTAACAATATATAGATGGTCTACAGTCAAATTTCAATGATGATGAAGATGATGTAGGTCGAGATGAGGATGATGATAATATTAAATACTTGAAAGAACATATGAACATTGACAGTGATACACTAGATGGCATTGTAGTAGACAATAATGTTAATGACCAAGAATTCTAAATTTTTCAAAATTATTTGCAATCCATGTTTAAAAAAGGATGATTCTTATGGCCTAAAATTTGAAATGCTTCAGTAATAATATGTTGTACTTGGACAATTGAAAACTTGTTTTATTCTCCTAGCAAGCTTTTTTATTTTCCATTATAATTCTAGACCAAACAACATTTGTGGGGATGGCCTTTTACACCAATCTTAATTTGTATGAAGTTCATGAACCTGTTGTCAAGCAATAAATTCCTTTGGTAGATAGGAAATGTAAAGGCTTCATTTAAGAAAAGATAAGTAGTCTCTTTCTACGATTAATCCACATGCAGAAAGTAAAAAGCACATAAAAACAATTGTATAGTAGAAAATTAGATTCAATCAGGTATGTCTTATTTCACTTGCACACTTATCTGAAAGACATAGGGTATTTACCATACATTTCCCTTGACAAAGAAAACATGTGCTTTCATTTATTTTTACTGTATATCTCAGAAGTGAAATTGTTGTTACATAATGATGCACTGAGAAAATAATATATACAAATAAATGCAAAGAAAATGTTTGAAATTTAACATCCAACCTACTGTGTTGTGTTGAAAGGAATCAAGATTAACTGGGTAAAGAAATAATAATAAAATTTTGATGATTGTACTTAAAAGTGAACAGGATATGAAAAGTGTGGACAATGATGGTGCTGAAATTGAAAACCCTGATTCTGATGACATTACTATTTTATGTCATTAGAGATAAAGAGCACATAAAATTTTATATACATAGAAAATGAAGGCTTGAAACTACTAAAGTGAAAATTTAAACACTGTAATATTTTTCCTTAAACAATAATTCACATACTCACTTACAAAAAAGGGTGAAGCATTTTTTATTCAAACTCTGTTTTCTATAATAGACATAATAGTAAAAGAATATTTACAAGTACAAGAATATATACACTGTTTCATAGAAATTAAAGAATGTTTCATAGAATATATAAGTACAAGAATATTTACAAGTACAAGAATATATATATTGTTTCATATAATATAGACACTGTTTTATAATATTCTAAATTTTTAGAGTTATTTGCAATATGTTGGGTCTCAAAAACACAGGTTTTTAGACCATAAGAGGGTGCCAATCTCTAAGAGGTCTTTAATCCTTAATACAAACCAATTAAATTAAATTATTTGAAAGGAATTTAATTCACACCTAACCAAAAACCAATTAAAGCATCCACACAGTAAAAACAAATGTGCCTTGATAAATCTTGCAGATTTAAACAACCTGAAAAGACCACTTTAGAGACAAAAAAGCAATAAATAAGCATGAAAATCGACACAACAATTGAACACTGAAAATGGATTAAGAGTTATAATGTATCTGCTCCATTATATTGCTCAAAATATAAGTATACATAACATGAGTTCTTTTGATATGAATAAGTGGATGAGATGGTCTAGTATCTATTTAATGGATTGAAATGACGATGATATGATGATCAAAATCAGACCTTGGTTTCCCTATTTGTACAGGAATCAACAAGCTTCAGGTCCATTCACAAAAGTCACATCGTTTCTTAACTATATCATAATTAAAATAACATAGAAACTTAAAAAGAGTTTATTGTTGGATGCACCACAGTCCGTTAATCATCAACAAGTGCCCGTGACCACCTAAGATCTGTTAAAGGCTCAAGCACCATGTTAATGCATCCACACAATCAAACTATGACTACCTCCTCATACAGCTCGTGCAAGGAACAATTTAACCTTTGACATGTGATCAATGTATTTCTCCTAGGCATAAGTGTTTGCATTTTGTAGAGTGTCTGTCATTACATTCTCCAATCCAACAATCCTCTCGAGTTGCTTATGCATTTTCTTGAGTACCTCATCCTCATCATTGATGTCATCAAGGATGCTTGGCAAATATTTTGATATCTCATTTTTCCAAGTTTCCTGATCCTTCAAACTTGTTTCTTCAAAGAAATTTGACATGGCCATACATAGTGGCTGGCTGAAGTCACTCAATTCCTGTGTCAAGATATTCTGGAAGTTTTCATGTGTATTCATGAGGCTTTGACATTCTTGGAGAAAAAAATTATTATCTCCATCTTTTGCCTTGATATGGGATTCCATTTCCTTGATCCTATCAAGCAGTCTTCCATGCTCCATGAGGGCCTTGTATGTTCCACTATGAGAATTCCAAACACCATCTGCATGTTGGCACATATCTTTGAATTTCATATAAATTCTCCCTGATGCTACTTCAAAAGTAGTAGCCTTCAATTTTCTTTTTAGTTCTTCTTGTTCATTTTGAGCCTTTTCAAATTTATGCTTCCATTGAGTAGTCTCAGACATGGCCTCTAACACTTTTCTTTCATGTTTTATTAAAGGAGAGTAAAGCCTTGGAGAAGCAGGTAGCCTATCTTTGTAGTTGGTTAATTCTTGTTTCAACCTATCATTTTCCTCTATCAGCCACTAGTTATATGTTACTAGCTTTTGGATCTAGGCTTTGGTGAATTTGGCTACATTCACATTCAAGTCAGCAGTCTCCAATGGATCTGTCTCCCCTACTCTTTGCACCAGGAGATGTCCAAAAATATGATCATGGTCAATGGGAGAAGGCTTCTTGGTTGGGGGGTAAAGAGTCCAAATTTTCAAAGTGGTATTATCAGAATTGTACCCTGACCCTGTCACCTGCTTCATTCGTTATTTGAAAAGTTTTATTCTTTCTCTTCAAAAAGTTGTCAAACAAAATGGTTGAACTAATATCCCACCTAGGAAGGAGCATAACTCCAGCTTCTTGCAATAATTCTCTTCCTCTCTTAGCAGTAATGTTTCTAATTTCTCTATCAAATTAATCTTGTAACTCTTTCAAGGTATAAGCCTCTTTCTCGGGGTTAATGTCCTTTAACCTTTCTCTTATTAGTCTTCCTTTATACTCTTATATAAAGGAATTAAATTTAGGGGTCCTCACAAAAGTATCATCTGCAACAAATTCTTGACTTGCATGATGCCTCACATCATCAGATAGCTCATCAGAGGCTTCAAAGGTGATCACACTTCTTTCCAATGGAATTTCATATTGGGGTATAATAGGAGCATTAAACTGTGAGACTTCTTCTTCCTCCTCAGTGTTATCTTCTTTCATGGATGGGGAACCAACTGAAAAGATAACTTCAGGAGTAGGCTGAGGTGATAAGTGATCCACTGGTGTGATTTTTCCTACTTTCCTCCTAGGATTGATGCCCCTTCCTCTTTCAAATGCCACAAGTGGCACATCTCTTATCATTTCTTCTTCATGGAGGATTAACTGTTAAATTATTTTTGTGGGATATTGTACCTCAGGGAAAGCCCCTACATAGCCTGGGTTATTACTCACCTTCCAAGCCCCAACCATCATAACCCTACTATAGGCATTAATTCTCATCATGTTTTGTTTTTCTTCACAATTTATGATGACATCTTCTAAAAGGAAACTATGCTCATACCCTTTCAATTTTTGAAAATTTTTGGCATCACAAATGAAGTGTTCAGGATCAAACTTTTCCCTTTTTTTTCCAACCGAAAAGCCATAATAATCCATTTTACCACTAACCAATTCATAGCCTAAATCAAAGATAATACTGAAATCACCAAAGCATAAAGTGGAAGGCATGAAAGTCTGCCTTGCATAGCTCTCTAAATGCACGAAAGCTGAAAATGACAATTGCCTTATGATCTCTAAATAAGCAACTTTGTCTAGCACAGTCTTAGGCAACAAATAAGGTGCAGTGTCAAATCCATAAACCCTGATAATAGTACAATCCCCAAACATGAACCCGTCCCCCCAATTGTGATGTATCCTTGCTTCATGAACCATATCTTTTGGTTGAAGAAATCTTAAGATCTTTGGGGAGAGGTTGTAGTCACATTTGTGGCCTAGCATCTTGTATAGTGTTTTCACAAAATATTCCTCAAAATATAGGTAGTGGGACCTCCCACACCTGCTATCCCACACAAATGTCCACATTTATACAGGCCTTGAATTTCCATCATTATCTAAGTCTTTTATTCTTAATTCCTCACCCCATATCCCCATCACCTGCCCTTCGTATAATATCAAGTGCATGAAAAGAGAATAGTGCTTGAAATTAATGGCTTCATTGTCATTCTTGATGATCTTGAGGGCACTATTGATGGCCTCCGATAAATACTCTGAATAATCATAGGGTCGGGCATTATGGCTTTGATGTCTATGGCTAAAATGATGGAAGAAATTGTCATGTTCTCATGAACATCAATTCCCAGTACTTGACCAACTAAGTAATAAGTGTATTGAAAGTATTCTTCAAACAAAGCCATAGAGAATGGGGGCTTATCTTCACTAGAGAACCTCATAGTTTGGTTACCCGCACCTTTAACCCCATGTAGAGGCAATTTCCACCTCTTGTAACTTGTGTCCACTGTCCATGGTGCGGTATTCCTCCAATAAGTCTCTGATTCATAATTTTGTTTTCAGGGAAGTGTCTAGCTAGAAAATCATGGAAATATAATCTAGCTTTATGACCATGAACTATGACCCATTAGGCAAATGAATTTCTCTCATCTTTGGATTGTAATTCCTTTCCAACACCTTGATTAACTCTATGTTCACAAAAACATTAGGTACTACAAGTTTACCCAAATTCAAATTCCACAGGTTTGACATTGGGCTATGCCAAAATTTCTTCCTATAATCATAAATAAAGAGGTCATAACCCCTACATGGAGTCCATACATCTCCCATATTTTTCTGTTTATCTTCTAATATCACACACGATGGGTTAAGATGTGCTATTCTTTTGAATTTTGGCCCAAACCAAAGACACTAATCGATAAAGTCTTGATTCAATTGCCTAGCTTCGGTTTTCTGTCTTTTTGCTTTCTGTTTTCTTGGGGTTTTTTCCATCTTAACCCTACTCATGCAATGCTTTCATCTACTTACCGAGAAAATACTTTGAGCTGAATCTAGACCACTTACTTGGATAAATTTTGCAAATTTCCAGCTTCCTACCGCCATCCAAGTTGGTTCTCCAAATCCTTCAATTACAATTCACAGTGATTTCAACTTCTTTGAGGCTGTATTTATGAAATTTCAGGACACTTCATTGCACCACCTTTATGATCAAGTTCTTCATTAATAGCGGTAGTCTCATCGATATTTTTGTTAGTCACAATCGGACTAATCATCATTTCATAACTATTGAAGAGAATTTTAATTAAAATTCCCGTTGTTTCTTTGATATGCTGGTATGGTGATGTTTTTCCCTTGCTTCTGTTGTTTACCGCACTACCGCCTTGCTCAAGACTTCTTGCTGCAGGGTTGCGGTGTATATTGGTCTACTGCATATGTTGCTCACCTTCTCGATGGTATAGCGATGTATTATTTTGATCATTACCTGAAGAGTGTCGATGAGACAGTATTATTTGTCTTACCGATATCTCAATGTCTCTCTGACATTAGATCTTATGTTCCTCTGATGTTGGTTTCTGGTGTCGATGAGACAAGTTAATGTCTCTTGTCGATATGCCACTATCACATCGATAATTACTTTGTTATATCCAAGAGTTGTGTTTTATCGAGCACTTGTAGATATACCTTGTTGATGTGACATAAGTGATTCTCTCCTTGATATGCCCATATCTTGTTGAAATTTCACTATTTTACATCGTCGATGAGACATATAAATAAGTCTCTTTGACATAGGGGTGTCTCATCTACATTTCTGATCTTTGCTTTGTGCTAATGTCGAGGAGACTTTGGAGGGACTCTCATTGACATGGTGTTGTCTTAGCGATATGCTATGAGCAATCATAAGAGTATTTCAAAGGAGGAATACACTTTGATGTTGTGATCAAGGGTTTTATTTGGAAGCTCACATGAGGGATTTTATTAAATCTAAGTTATTATGACAAGAATTCTATGCATATGGTGGATGTAAGAGATGACTGAAAATGGAACTAGGCAAAAATAATTCGGATGGAATTTTGGCTACAACACAATCCATGTTTAAAAAAGGATGATTCTTATGGCCTAAACTTTGAAATGCTTCAGTAATATTATTTGTTTCGATACAAATTACCTATTGCAATATCCTTAAATTGTTCAATCTTTGGTATGAATTATTGGCAAAAAAAATTAGGATTACTTGAATGCTTCTTCCATTCATTTTGTATCTACATATGTTCATGAAGACACAAAAGTTAATAGATCAATTAGGTAGAGCTTTTGTGATTTTCGAATGAAGAGTAAGGTACATTTTTATTTCTACTACATTACATTCATGTGCATAAATTTTTTAGAAGATTACATTACTAGATTTCACTTATGCAGATGCATATAATATAGGAAAGATTGCACAATCCTTTCAAAAATGTAGTCTTTATTGATAATGTAAATGTATGTTGTTCCACACAAGCCATGGAACTGACTATTTCAATGCATATAATAAAAAAACTATGCATTTATAGATACAAAAGAGAAAAATGCACATAAAGAGAAATGACAAATCTCGTTTGCTTTTTTCTGCATCATCTTCAGTCTTCCCACTTGTCTAAGCCTCCAAGTTGATGTCTTCCTTGCTTCTCATAGGTTCCCTACATTTGAGTGAGAAGAGTGTTGTTAGAGAAATGAAGGATCACAAGTCAAAATATGTGCATATATCTATAAACATATAATTTGATCATCATGTGCATTCAAATAGCTTGCATACCATAGATGTCCAAGAAAACAAGAAAGTTATCAAACATATCTATCATATGCTCAGTTTTATCTAATGTGTTTTCTCATTGTGCAGGTATAGATAAAATTAGTTTGTTGTTTTGTTTATCTGGTTACAGCATGTGGGGTGAAATGTGGCTCCCACAAGGGCTGAGACCAGCCTACTGCCCTATTGTTTCATTTGAGAAGGATAATCACAAGTAAACCATCCATGAAGCATTAAAGATCAATCTTTGCAAGGATAGTGGAGTATGTTGGTAAGGGGTAATATCCTTATTGATAAAGATTTATCCTTATTAATAAGGACATTCCACTATCAACATAGCCATGATTCTGACAAAACTGATCATCAAGGATTCCAAGATAGTTTTCATTAATAGTTTGGTTAAATGTAAGCAGCCCCAAGAATCATAATAGTCACAATAATTGAACATGAGGGGCATCCATGTAGATTAAAAGCTTACACAATAGTCATCACTTGAAAAGATAGAGAAAACATGTTTCCACATAACAAATTAAATCGAATGCATGAAAGGTAGAATGATGAAGTCCATAATAGTGAATGATGCTTAAGAGGGATTGAAGGGAAACATTTTTTATCAAGGAGAACAAGGTAACCTCAAACTTTGTTGTACTTGAGTATGATAGTACTGATCTTCTGGTGTTTCTAGATGGAACCTATAGCAAAAAATTGTAGTCTCCATCTAAAGGAACCATCTTCGGAGCTCTTCCCTGAAATGAGGGTTGAAAACATCAGAAGAAAAGAAATACCATAATTCTAAAGTAAAAATTTGTATCAAGAAAAATGTCATAAAGTATAATTAAAAAGACAAATCATTATAATTGGACCTCAAATTGGACTAAACATATTTATGATTTTATCTTTAGAATGTAGGAGCTTTCTCTGTTGGAGCTTCACGACATGAAATTGGATCTGAAATTGGACCAATAAAATTTAAGATTTTATCTTTAGAATGTACGAACTTTCTCTATTGGATATTAAAGATGTAAGGTTGGATCAGAAATTGGATAAGAAAATCTGTGATTTTATCTTTAGAATGTAGGAGCTTCCTCTGTCAGATATTTGGAAATTCCTACACACAAGTTTTGCTTCAGAGCGAAAACATGCAGAAGTCTTTCATACTAGCTCAAGGTACAATCTAACCTAGTTATGAAACTAATAGCAATCCAATTTTTCCTGAACCATCCATACCAGAACGTTGCATCACAATCTATTCTTCTTGCACATAAAAATACCACATATTAACCCCTTCTAAATAAAACTAAAAATACCATGAAACAATGAGTCCCCTATATTAGTAAGTAAGTAGGTAGTCTATAGGGCATAGTTTGTTTGTAATCAAGGATGCTCATGAAAGGAATCTTCAAGTGACAATGAGTGAGTTGTTTGAGATTGCAGCTGATGGTGCAATATCCAGTCTTAAAGGTAGTTAGCAAAGCAATAAATGCGTAAGAAAATCAAATTGTACACAACAAACAATTCACAATGTTATCCTGCATAATGCCTTAAGTTTGAAGACAAAAATCTCATTGTATCTTGATGAAAGTAGTGACCTTAATGGTCAATCACTAGCAACCATTATTTTAAAATATGCTATTGTGCTTATGGAGGCAACATTTTAAGCAAGGCGGTGAGTGGCGGTTTGGAACAATGGCAGGTATGAAGGACTTGCTTTATATGCATACTACGAAGTCTAGCTTAAGACAACGTTCTTAGAAGAGATTGAAGGTGGATTATGGAACTCAAGGGTTACCATGATAAAGATTAAAGCAAAGACTGAGATCTATTTAAAAGCCACTATCTAAAAGGAAAAGAAATAGTGCGGAAACACTTTCCTAATGCTAAAACTACAGAGGAGAAGTGAAATGACCAGTTTTAAAACTTAAAAAACTTAAGATGAACACATACAGGATAAAAAGAGTAACATAAATAAACAATCATAGAGATAACACAAGATTTATGTGGGAAAACCCTTACGGGAGAAAAACCCACCACACCAAGCTAAATCACTTTGTATTATAGTAAAAATAGTTTACATACAAAGTTACAGACTTTTCCTTGAAGATGTTAGCTCTCAGTAGCATTCACTGTTCCAATGCTATTACCATATACAATGAATCACACACTCTTTTTCCACCTTAGTCTCTATTCCTATGTATCCGACTATTACAAGTCTTACATCACATTCATTCCTTACCAACCAACCGAGTGTCTTAATTATACACCTCTGTCTGACACGCAAAACTGATCCTTGATCAACCACCCTGCAATCATGCATTAGGCAGCCCAAAAATTACTTCTATTTTCCATAAACGAATTGTGTCAACCACAGAATCAAACTTTCCAGTTAATGCACATATCACTTTCAAAATTTTAAACATTCGCCCAATGATAGTTGATTTACAACAATAGTGTAAAATCAATGAATGAGATCACACCACATTTCATCATGCCATTCATCCATCGCTTTAACTATCGAAGTGGTCAATTGTGCCCCGAGCAACACCTACTGAGCTACCATGGTATGGCCTAACGACCACTACGGTATGGTGACAATTGTCCGATCGCCCAACCGTCATCATAGGCAAGGCCCACCATGACATGTGTACACTGCTATTCTCTTTCAGGGAATCTAAAACTGCATCGAAAATATTCCAATAAATTTCTCTGAAATGTTGACAAGTGTCTGGAGCCGGAAATACCCTACAGTAATAACTCAGGACCCACCATGTGAGGTACGGGACACGCGATCACCATTGATCAAACTTCCACACATCAACCACTCAAACAATTCTGCCCGACTCACAAAGTCCTGTCGGTACTTGCCTCAAAAGGGCACATAACAGAATGAGCATCGTCGGATTAAAAACATTGCAGTCGTAGATGCAGGTGTCAGCATATCGATGAGGCACTGCATTGCCTCCCACCGATAAGCGTCCGTTTTGGTAATGAAGGCGAGGTAATTGCACCATCACATCCATGAGATAATGTGTTGTCTCTCATCGATATGCGAATATTTCACCGATGAAGCCGAGGCAAACTGACATAACATTTTGCCAACTCCAAGCCCGTCGGCCCATCCTTGTAACACCCATTGGAGTCTCACTGACCAGACAAAGTCTCAGAGACCAGAGACCAAAATGACCACATGAGAACTCCATGGTGTAGTGATAAAGGCATAAAATCATCAAGCCTTTAATGGAGGTTCAAGCCAATAAATTGAGGCACATTTTCCAACAAGATCCCTCTTGATGAAGTCTTACTGGCTTCCTCTAGACTTTGAATTTATTGACGATCATAGGCCCCAAGGCCCATCAAAATTGCACACCATCTAAACTTGTGCATGCTCACTGGATTTGTTAATGCATCAACAACATTCTTCAGAGTATCCACCTTTTCTAAACTGACCTTTCCATCCTCCACCATATCCTGAACAAAGTGATATAGCACATCCATATGTTTTGTCCCGACATGGAAAGTAGGATTATTTTCCAAACAAATGGCACTCTGATTGTCATAGAAAATTCTAATCTTCCCTGCATTAAAACCAATATCAGAACACAAACGACTGAGCCAAACAACTTCTTTGCAGGTGTGTGTTGCTGCCATGTATTCTACCTCCATAGTGGACAAAGTGACTACAACCTATCGCTTACTCATCCAACTGATTGCACCACCATTTAACATGAAAGTGTATCCACTGGTGGATCTTCTGTTGTCAATGTCCCCTGCCCAATCAGAATCCACATATCCATGAATGATGAGTGTTCTTTGTGATGCAACCAAATTTCCATGGTAACACAGATCATATTCTGAAGTCCCCTTTAAATATGTGAACACTCTCTTCATAGCATCCCAATGTGTCCTTCCTGGATTTGCCATAAAATGGATAAGAACTCCCACTACTTGGGAAATGTTTGGCCTTGTATAGACCATTGCTTACATTAGACTACCGAAAACACTTGCATAAGGCACCTTGGTCATGTCCTCCATCTCAGTAGCATATTTTGGACAATCTTCAACAAATAGCTTCATTCCCTACAAGATTGGAACAACTAACTGCTTGCAATCATTCATACTAAATCTCTCCAGAACAGTGTTAACATACTTACTCTGGCTAACCCAAAGATTTCTACTCATCCTATCCCTAGTTATTTCCATTCCCAGAATATACCTTGTTGCACCCAGATCTTTCATTTCAAACTTTGCAAACAACTAAGATTTAAGATTAGAAATCATAGTCTTACTATTTCCTATGAACAACATATCATCCACATACAGGGTAATAATAAGCACATGATCATTTTCAGATTTATAATACACACAATGATCAAATTTTGATCTCAAAAATCTTATAGACAACACAAAAGTGTCAAAATTATGGTACCACATTCTAGGAGACTGCTTTAAACCATACAAAGATTTCTTTAATTTGCAGACTAGGTTTTCTTTACTTTTTTCAACGAAGTGCTCAAGCTGGGACATATAAATCTCTTCTTCCAACTCTCCATGGAGAAATTTTGTCTTCACATCCGTCTGCTCGATCTCTAAGTCATATGCTACTGCCAATGACAAAAGAAATCTGATAGATGTCATCTTTTCTACTGGGGAAAATATTTCTCCATAATCAATTCCCTCTATCTGGGAAAATCCCTTTGCAACTAACCTTGCCTTATATTTTAAACACTTCCATCTAGACCCGTCTTCTTCTTAAATACCCATTACAACCAACAGGCTTTCTCCCTTCAGGAAAATGTACCAAATACCAGGTTTCATTTTTTTGCAATCATTCCATTTCTTCATTCATGGCTTCCAACAAGGAATTTGAATCAAACATACTAATAGCCTCTTTTACATTCCTAGGCTCATTAGTGCTAGTAATCAAGGCATATGCACAGTTCAAATCTAACATAGAGAAACCATACCTATTAGGTTGTCATTTTTCACTTGTAGACCTTCTTACTGGCTGAGGTTGTGGTTCTTCATCTTCAAAACTTTCAAAGCTACTTGAACTCTCCTCAATTTCAGGTACACCATGTAGTTCCTCTTTTTCTGGAGTTTGAGGAATTTCAACTACATCATTCTCCTTTTCTCTCTCATCTGTCTCCAACTATGGATTAGATAATGGAAGGTTTCAGCTCATGAAATATTACACTTCTACTATACAAAACATTCTTAGTATCAGGATTCCAAAGCTTGTGTCCCTTTACACCAACGCCATAGCCAATGAAGATACATTTAACACCCTTATTCTCCAACTTAGATCTTTTCTCATTTGGCAGATATGCATATGCCTCATAGACAAATACACGAATATGTCTTAGTGAGGGCTTCTTACCAGACCAAGCTTCCAAAGGTGTTTTGTCAACAAGAGTAGAACAAGGTGAATGATTTACCAGGTAACATGATGTACCCACAACCCCAGCCTAGAACTTCTTCTCCAGATTAGCACTACTCAACATATTTCTCGCTCTCTCCATTAACGTTATGTTCAATGTTTCAACAAATCCATTTTGTTGTGGAGTATAGGTGTAGTTTTATGCCTTTTAATGCCATGGTATTTACACTACCTTTTGAAATCTATAGAAAAAACTCACTGCCATTATCCATCCTCAAACATTTGATTTTCTTTCCAGTCTGATTCTCTACCAAAGTTTTCAATTATTTAAACCGGCTGAATAGTTCTGATTTACTTTTAAGAAAGTATACAAATTCCCTTCTTGAATAGTCATCAATAAAAGAAACATAATATCTAGACTTTGATAATGAAGGAACATTAACTAGACCAAACACATCAAAATGAACATAATCCAGTATACTAGAAGATTTATGAGGACTCGAATAAAATGAAACACGGTATTTTTTTCCATATATGCAATGTTCACAAAAATTGAACTCAAGGTTACAATCAACAAGCCATTCAACAAGATTTTTATTTTTCAAGTTTTTTAAACCTTTCTCACCTATGTGAACAAGTGTACGATTCCACAGCATGGTTTTCTCGGTTGGGAGTTTCACCTCCAAGACATTTTCACCCAGAAGAGCTTCATCATCCTTCTCTACAGGAAAAAATTTGCTTGAATTTACAGAGACATTACATTGAACAAGACGTGCATCTAGCTTGTATAGAGTGCTAGTACGTACACCCTTAGTAGCACCATAGCGCCTCTAGCCATATTACATCCTTTACTCGAGAAAGAAACTTCCACACCAGCATCATTGAGATTACTAACAGAAATTAAGTTATGAGCCAAACCTGGTATGTGTAGTATGTCACCAATCCCTTTGATTCTTCCATCACAAAATTCTATTTTGACTCTTCCACGACAAACAATCTCTAGTGTTGAATCACTTTCCAAGTACAACTTTCCACCATCATAGTTTTCATACTTAGTGAACCAGTCTCCATGAGACATCATGTGAAAATATGCACCTGAGTCAACCAACCAGACATCATCTAATGCCTGAGTTGCCAGGGCTGCAATGAAGGCATCTGCATCACTCTAAGAAGAATTGTTTGAAGAGTTATTCTTCTTCTTCTTCTTCTTCTTCTCCTTACAATCCTTCGGATATGACCAGGCTGCCCATAGTTCTAGCATTTCACCTTGGACTTTTTACTAGGAGACTTTGATCTCCCTTCAGATTTAGATTTAGACTTCCTGTCCTCCTTCTTGTCTTTCTCCTTTGATCTAGCTCGAACAACAAGGGCCTCTTTGGCCATCTCTGAAGACTTCCTTCACATCTCTTCTGATAGAAGCGAAGCAACCACATCTTCCATCTTGAAAGTAGTGGTCGTACTTCCAATAACCATTAAAAGATGATCCCAAGTGTCAGGTAACGAACATAACAGGAGCATGGAATGATCCTCCTCCTCTATCTTCACACCCACAGATGCTAACTGAGAAACACCCATATTAAATAAGTTCAGATGGTCTGCAACAGATACACCTTCTTCCATCTTCAAGGAGTACAAATTCTTCCTCAGGAATAACTTATTTACTAGAGACTTTCCTTGATAAATATCACCAAGATTCTTCCATAACGAAGCTGCAGACTTCGACTAAACTAAGTCTTATCAAACCTCTCATTTTTCTATCTGTGAGGTCCCAATCTTCTTGCTTCATACCTTGTGGCATAGTTCTAGACATAGCAACCCAAAGGTCTTTATCCATAATCAAGTCTTCCATTTTGAGTTTCCACAACTCAAAGTTGTCGCCATTGAATTTTTCAATTTATACTCTACCTGATGTACTCACCATCTCAAATAGAACTAGGTTCTAACTTTGCAAGACTCCCACTAGAACAATATTAGCACAAAAAACTAGCCCTACTAACAAGGATAACACAACTAGCCAGGCTCTGATACCACTTGAAAGGAAAAGCAATAGTGCAAAAATACTTTCTTAACGCTAAAACTACAAAGGAGAAGTGCAAAGACCGATTTTAAAACTTAAAACACTTAAGATGAACACATATAGGATAACAAGAGTAACAAAAATAAATGATCACAAAGATAACACCAGATTTATGTGGGAAAACCCTTATGGGAGAAAAACCCACCACACCAAGCTAAATCACTTTGTATTACAGTAAAAATAGTTTACATAAAAAGTTATAGACTTTTACTTGAAGATGTTAGCTCTCAGTAGCATTCACTGTTCCAATGCTATTACAACATACAATGAATCACACACTATTTTTCCACCTTGGTCTCTATGCCTATGTATCCAACTGTTACAAGTCTTTCATCACATTCATTCCTTACCAACCAACTGGGTGTCTTAATTATATACCTCTGTCTGACACACAAAATTGATCCCTGACCAACCGCCCTGCAATCACGCATCAGGCCACCCAACAATTTTTTTTTTTTGCCATAATCAGATTCTGTCAACCACCAAATCAAACTTTGCAGTTAATGCACATATCAATTTCATAGATTTAAACATTTGACCAATGATAGTTGATTTACAACAGCGATGTAAAATCAACGAATGAGATCACACCATGTGTCATCACGCTATTCGTCCATTGATTTGACTATCGAAGAGGTCAACTGTGCCCCGAGGAACACCTACCGAGCTACCACAGTATGAACTAACAACCACCATGGTATGGTGATAATTTTTCAATCGACCGACCATCATCATAGTCGAGGCCCACCATGACACGTGTACGCTACTAGTTCTCTTTTGGGGAATCTAAAACCACATCCGCAATATTCCAATAAATTTCTCCCAAATTTTGACATGTGTTCGGAGCCAGAAACACCCTGCAGTAATAACTCAAGACCCACCATGTGAGGTACAGGACAAGCGATCACTGCTGATCAAACTACCATGTGTCAACCACTCAGACAATTCCACCCGACTCACAAAGTCCCATTGACACTTGCCTCAAAAGGGTGCGGAGAACGAGCACTGTCAGATTAAAAACACCATAGCCATAGATGCAAGTGTCGACATATTTTGAGGTACTACATTGCCTCCCACTGATAAGCGTCCATTCCGGCGATGAAGGTGAGGTAACTGCACTGACACATTGGTGAGACAATGCATTTTCTCCCACTGATATGCGAACTTTCCACCGATGAAGCTGAGGCAAATTGACATAACATTTCAGCAACTCCAAACCTGTTGGCCCATCACTGTAACACCCATTGGAGTCTTGCCGACCAGACAAAGTCTAGATGACCAAAGACCAAAATGACCACATGAGAACTCCACGGTGTAGCAATAAAGGCATAAACTCGTCAAGCCTTTAACAGAGGTCCAAGCTAGTAAATTGAGGCACAGTTTCCAACACTATCATGAAGATATTAAAGATGTCGAATGCAAAACCCTAGCAGCTAGAGTAATGAACACAGTGTGAAAGAGGATAGTGTGCTAGGGCAGATTTAGGAGATCTCCACATTATCTAATCACAAGAAAATACATCATTTATTTATTTTTTTAAATTAAAATAAATTATTCTAAACCTTATATAGGACACCTCAATACTTCAAAAGCATTTGATTTATTTTTTTAAATTAAAAGAAGTCATTCTAAACCCTATATAGGATACATTGATACTTCAAAAGAATCTAAAGGAATTTGAGATTATGCAAACATATGTCAATTAAATACCCGGATTACAAACAGTAGCACAAACATTGTAACCCTTGTTGATCAGAGCTGGAATATCAACAACAATGAATCCTATGCGTCCTATCATGCACATCTCCTTATCCTTCTCTGTCATTCTTTATTAAAACATTTCTCCATTTTGGCAGGCTACTTCTGAAAATAAGGTTTCAACAAAGGTTTTATTGTATGTTTATTAAAATGAAAACTCCATTTTGGCGGGCTATGCTTGAAAATAAGATTTTGACAAAAAATTTAGAGTATGTTTATTAGAGTTTTAGAGTATTTTGGCGAGCTATATTCTTGATTCCTTAAATGATTTATTCAAATAGATTGTGACTAGCATGATTTTCTACCATGATTACCATACTACTACCGTCTCTTATTATACCCTCTGCACTATGGCGGTGTTTTTCCCTTCCCTTCTATTTTTTATCACACTAATTCCTTGCTCAAGGCTTCTTATTGCGGGGTTGCAGTGTATACCACTCTATCGCATATGTTGCTCACCTTCCTAGTGGTATAGCGGTGTATGCTTTTGATCTTTACCTAAAGAGTGTCGATGAGATGATCTTCTTTGTCTTACTGATATCTCAATGTCTCGTTGACATTAGATCTTATGTTCCTCTAATGTTGGTTGTCGGTGTCGATGAGACAAGTTAATATCTCTTGCCGATATGCCACTGTCTCATCGATATTTTCCTTCAGTGGCATTTATTTATATATCGGTGTAAATCTACCATGTCAGCAAGACTCATGATTATTGTTGTGGTATGGTAGTGTTTTTCCCTTCTCTTCAGTTGTTTACCGCACTACCACCTTGCTCAAGGCTTCTTGTTGTGGGGTAACAGTGTATACCACTCTACCGCATATTTTGCTCACCCTCTAGGTGGTCTAGTGGTGTATGCTTTTGATCATTACTTGAAGAGTATCAATGAGACAATCTTATTTGTCTTACCGATATCTCAATGTCTCATCAAAATTACTTCGTTATATCCAAGAGTTGTGTTTCATTGAGCACTTGTAGATGTACCTTGTCGATGTGACATAAGTGATTCTCTCCTTGATATGCCTATATCTTGTTGAAATTTCTCTGTTTTACATCGTCTATGACACATATAAATAAGTCTCTTTGACACAAGGGTGTCTAAACTGGCACTAAACCCATAGCTAAACTCGAAGCTAAAGTCGAGAGATAAAAGTGGTGCTAAACTCGAAGCTAAAATTAGAGCCAAAGGCGACCCTAATGGCGATGCTGCACTCGAAACCAATATCGACGCTAAAGGCGTTGATAATTCTGGTGTAAATTAGTGCCTAAATTAGCACCGACTAGTCCTCATTGGTGCAAATAAATGCCAAAAATAGCTCCATCCTGATTAATAGCACCGACATTTTCAAAAAATTGGCAAAAAATACATTAAAACATTGGGTGGAAGCAAAAAATAGAGCAAAAATTGGAGAAAATCATAGGGATTTGTTGTAGCGCAAGGCTCATTACAAAGGTCAATTTTTTGAATCCAGAAAGGTCTAGGTAGGATATAGTGAACGAATATAATGAAGAATTCTTGATGAGTCTGCTAGTCAATTGTCTTGGGTATGGGTTATGTATGACATAGTCTTAAATATTTTTATGCAAATTACTGATATCGAAACAAATCTATAAAATTAAAGTATGTGCTTGCTTGTGTATAGTTGTTAGAGGCTATAAATGAAAATATCAAGTATCGTTTCATTTATCTTCAATGGTTCAGTTGAATGTATGATTATGTTTCTTGCCTTAACTCAAAGAGTTAATTAAATACTTTGAAGAGAGTCACAGGTCTATGATAATTTGCTAAGGATTTGGTAAGAAGTAATACTTTAAGTATTGTGATTTTTTGTGATGTAATGCATTATGAAAATGGTCCATTCATTTCAAGGTCAAATTTTTTGTGTATGATAGAGTATTTCATGTTTGACTCTTTCCCAATTTGATGAGGCACTGGCTTATTTGTTAGGGATTCTTGTAATCTAATAAATTAGAAAATGCCTAGCTATGGATTCAAGGTTAGAACATTACTTGATTCAAATCTTATTCATTTTGAGATGTAAGTCTCATACATACTAGTGTTCCTAACAACTAAATGGTTATTTGTGTAAAGGTTAGCCAAGCCTTTGATAAATAATGTATTTTTGCAATTAGTAGGGACAAATCTATGTGTTGAAGTGTTCTTAAGGCCTTGAATATTAAATGAAAACAATAAGGAACACCCTCCTTGGTCCCACAGAGCCTAAAGAGTAGGGGTAAGTGCCTAATAATCTTTACCTATCGTGTTTCTCACTAGCTTTTGGTGATCCTTGAATATAGAGGTTGACTACCTCTTAGAGGGATCAAAAGCTCAGTTGGAAAAAATACCAACAGGGCCATGCATCTAAATGTAGTATTTCCCAATACAAGTGTGGTTCCTTTTCGAAAAGTCATGTTCATAGTGAATAAGTTTTAATTGAAATAATACTCTTTCACCAGAAATCATAGCTACTGCAAAAAAATTCTATGAAGCCAAAATCAATGTTTGAAGCCTACAAAAAGCAGAAACAAAATATTATTTTCTACTATGGACATCAAAAGGAATTGAATTTGTTAGCTTTAAAGAATGGTAGAGGGAAACATGGTAGAGGGAAGATGGTAGAGGGAAGCATGGTAGTGGGAAACAATATTGAGAGATCTTGGTTAACATAAATATTCTTATTACCTAGGTCAAATAGCCTATTGGCCTTTCATTGAAATGATGTTAAAATTTTAGATTCCATAATCACACCTTCATTGTTGATAGTCATTGCATTGATAGCCTATTTTTTTTGTGAAAATAGTGTCCATAAGAAAGGTTGAAATGGTAATGCATCCAAATTCATACAAGGTTTCTACTATGTGGTACTAAAATAATAACACATTATAATTTTATAAACTAGATCTTACAAAGTTGAGATACAATGTCATATCATACATATGGATGTGTAGCATGCCCTTTTGGAAAGTAGTTCCTCAATGTTTTGAGAATGGAGGGGATGGGCCATGCACTCATATGTAAAGCTATATAAGAGAAGGAAAATGTTAGGGCCAAAGATCTACCAATAGAAGTGAATGAAATGATAGGATTACAAAGAAAATTCCTTTTTGGAAGTATCATATTGTATACTTCTACTCAAAAGAATCATTGATCATCACATTGATACGATACGAAGGGTTGTCTTAATAAAGAAGAATACATACAAGATGAAACCAATGGAAAATGATAAAATGAATTCACAATTACAAGAAGATTGAACTTAGGTAAAAATTACATAATACAAAAATATTGAAATCACACTTCCAATACAATAATTGAGGAACCTAGAATAGAAACTATGAGCTATCTACAAAAATTAAGATAAAATTAGAAAAGACAATGGAACAAACACTATTGAAAGTAATAAGATAATATTATGATAAACTAATCTATTGAAGGAAATAACTGAAAAAATGAAAACAAGATGAAGGGTAAACAATATATCACTAAATGATTTGATGCCTTAACCTTCACAAACCTACAACCTATTTTCTATTATTTTTAGAAAAATGAAATAAGTTAAGTTATGCTAAACAAGATCCAACATAAGAATAACAATGGAACAATGAGAACAATCCAAAATACCAAATTTTTTAACACTAATAAAAATAATGGATAAAATTAACAAAAAGAAGAAACTAGACCAGGTGTACACAAACAAAATCACCTTCAAGAAATGAAGATGAACAATGGTGGCCAAGATTAAACCTCCATGAATGAAATAGACTAAATGAGAGATTTCAAATACAAGGTAAATAGTAACACCTTCAAAAATTTATCAATTGAGAGAATGTGAGAATACTCATTTGAAATAGGGTAAAAAAAGAGCTAAGAGAAATGGTAGCCATTTAGAATATACCTAGAGTTGTTATATTTCATGGACTAATAGAACAATTAATACATTGCCTTGTTGCTAGGTTCAAGTCCTCCTCTTGAGAACCTAGCCAAGTTTCCTCCTTTTTCTCTTAGAGAAGTTCCATGATGTTATCAACTATGCATGACTTGCTCAAACTCCCCCTAGATATCTAGAACTACTCTCCATACCATCCAATATACTCCTAGATGCGTTCAAGATATTTTAACTAATACTATAGGTGTCTTGACTATCTAAATTAATCTTTATCTTTTCCCACTACACTTTAATGCCTCAAAACTACAACTTTTATACAAATAGGGAATGGTTTGAATGAGTTTGAAATAAAGTAGAAATGTTTAGGTGTAGGACAAGGTTATTTTACATTATGATCTTAAAACTCCTTCATGAATTAAAACCAACCACCTTGTTTTTCTCTTTCAACACTAGATATTCACTCATGCATGACGATTGTGTAACATAGATATATGACTATCATTGTTATTTTTCTCACCTATGATTATCTTCATGAGGGCTTGTCATTGTTGTCAGTGGTTGTCATTTATGTCAACACTTGAGAAGATTGTAGACATTGGATTTCATGCCTTATATGATGGTTGTTAAAGTTCATTGTTGGATGTCATGCTAAAGAAGAGTTGCAGAAGTTCATGGTTGGATGTCATGCCTTGTTCCATGCCAAGAAAAGTTGTTTTCAAGAGAGTTGTTTTTATAATAATATATTTAGATGAGGATTATAAGCATGACTAATAATGGAGAGATATTACTAAAGGTCTATAGTATGTATTTCTCTCTCTCTTGATGTTGTTGATGAAGTACATGTGTTGTTGAAAGAAAGATTTGACCTCAACAAGGTACTTAAGTGTTTTTAGTTCAAGAAGATGCATTGAAGTCTGTCTGTGAGAATGCTCCACATTCCTTTTCTATTGAATTTTTGGTCTTGTGGTTTTGGATTCAATGTTAGTAATTTGTGGATATTGCACTCCTATATTTTTAGGTCACTTGTGTTGTCAAGGAGAGATATGTGAATCACAAAAGGTTTTCACTGTTGTTGGTTGTCCAAACTGGTCCAAGAGATTCTTTGCATTACTCCACATTGATGTCTTTTCTCTTACAGATTGGTAAATGTGATCTCAATGTTTGTGCTATGTCTCAATTCCAATTTCATGTGATTAATTCCACAAGCTGATATGTTAATGTTATATCTTCTAGTTATGATTTTTGTGCTTCCTGGATGGAGTACTCTATTCCTGTTTGGTTTGTGGTGGTTGCTAGTGGCATGATAGTGTGAAAGAAGGGTATAGAATTGTTATTGGATGTTCATGGAACATCCCCATGTGATCCAAATGATTCTATTTGGTTTCTTTGGTGTTGTATTAGGTCTTGACTTGGCTTCCTGGGTTATTTGTAGACATCTAGCTGATAGGCTTGTTCTTTTTCTTGCATTGTGTGTTTGGGGGTTTGTGCCAACAATTAAAGATGTGTTAAGGTAGATTTGGGTCCTGATCTATCTTGTATAGAACCACCTTGAGAAAATTAAATTGGAAGAATAATTTTGAGCTGTCAAGTTATGTGCTTCATGTTTCATCTACATGTTTCCTTTGATGCTGACTTAGATTGTTGTGTGCCAGCATGTGAATTATTTT
The DNA here is from genome assembly GCA_007115665.2 of Sequoiadendron giganteum. Taxonomy (NCBI): domain Eukaryota; kingdom Viridiplantae; phylum Streptophyta; class Pinopsida; order Cupressales; family Cupressaceae; genus Sequoiadendron; species Sequoiadendron giganteum. The sequence continues at coordinate 301,805,896 of CM021105.1, forward strand.
GGATCACATTAGAAGATGAAATAAGTTTTTTTTTTGGTCCTCTCTATCTTTGGGATAGGACCATATTATGTTTTGATGGCCAACTTGTTGATTCATTATTTATCTTCTTGTTGGCTAACCTAATTGAAGTTTTGAAGAGTTGCGGTGGATATAAATGCAAGATAATTTTAGATGCAACATGATGTAGAGTGTACAAGGGTGCAAAAGTGTGTGTGCAAATTATATTTAATATCCAATAGAGATAGTGCTAAAGTAGGTGAAAGGAAAGATTAATTATGCTTTAATATATCAAAAAATTGAATTATTGACAAACATTGTAAAGTCTATTATAAACTTTCCATATCCTATTCCGAGATAGTGAATCTCATTAAGTCCTCTATATCTTGCTCTTGAAGTTTTTTGGTACTTCAATTCTGCAAGTCCTTTGTATCTTGCTCTAAGGTAGTGTAACTTCTTACAAGTCTTTTTGGAATGAGCCTTTCATATTGTGAGTTAACTCTACGTGATCCCACAATAATGGGTTACACTTTTTGGCCAAACTTGACATTTTAATCAAAAAATTTCACCAGATCTTCACTTTCTTACACTTATAGCAGCTAAACCATTAAAAATTTGAAGATGAAGCAAACTAGTGATTTGTGAGATTTTGTGTGTAGATTGTAATTATATTTTTTTAGAAAAATTAAAAATAAATTGTGAGTCTTTTTATGTAATTTTTAATAACTTATTTTTTTTACAAAATAGCATTTTTAAAAAGTGAGGTTTACTTCGGCCCGCATATTTTTTTTTATAGAAAGGATACAATTCTGATTTTTGAAATAAATTTTTTTCACTCCAATATCTAGTGCATGGATATTTTTTCATATTTTTTTGTTGCATTTTTTTTTTAAAAAATTAATTTTCCAAGTCAGAGTAATTATAATTTGGACAGAGGTGCTTCGGCCCACATAACATTTTTTGTATGCATTTGAATTAAATTATTATTTTTTTGTTGGAATAAGGACATAAATACCTAGTTCACATGTATTTTTTAGAATTTTTTCTTTCTATTTTCCTATATTTTTCGTATGTGTGAAACAAAGACCTTGATGTTTGTTGAAAATCCTACATTCACAAGAAATAATACAATAAATATAATAATAAAATTAAATATATTTAAAATTATACTTTTTGGGAAGATTATAATAAGGGCTACATTCTTACAAAAAATAAATTTTGAATGACTTAATTTGATCCCCCAAAAGTTAAATCAAAAGTGATTTTTATGAGCATTTTGAAAAGTGTAGAGGAGACTCCATTATAGGTATGGTTTAAAAATATTGGGGTTATATCCAAGTGTGTTTGATCTAAGGGGGTTTGATCAAACCCTATTTAATTAAAATCCTTTAAATGAAACCTTTAAAGGCTTAAATCATTATATTTTTCAAAAATATGCGATTTCAGGTAAAAATCAAGATGTCCCAAAAAGTGTAACCCATTATTGTGGCAGCACCCCTCTCACCATGGTTTTTCCATCATTATGTTTTCCACTTAAATCTGGTGTTCTCCTTGTGCATGTGTGTGTTATCATTTTCTTTCTCACTACTTCAGATCTAATTAGAAGTAGAACTACTATATCTTTCATTACTAAGTATTGTTGATCATATTGAGGGTTTAAACTACAATATTTGATTAAGGGTTTTAGCTGTTATAAGAGGATTATATTGTGTTGAGAGTTCCAAGGTCCAAAAGGTATTGAGTTTTTGTGTAGACTAATTCACCCCCCTCTGAATCTCCAGGTGTGTTCATCAATTGGTATCAGAGCCAAGTTCCTCTAAAGAATCCTATCAGCTTGAGGTAAATATCTGAGATGACACATGATAGTTCATACAAGGGTCCTAGGTTTGATGGGACTAATTATGATTTTTTGAAACTAAGAATGGAAGGACACCTAAACTCTCTAAGGTTTGGTGAATGGAAAAAATAAAATATGGTTATAATTCTCTTGCTACTCCTCCAATAGATCTTGCTAAAATTAGATTATATGAATGCAATTCCAAAGCTAAAAATGCTCTCTTATGTGGATTGGTAGATTTATAAGATTTTGAAGGTGATGAATTACAACTCTACTAAGGAAGTATGGGAATAGCTTGGAATGATCTATGAAGTTGATACAAAAGTGAAGAAAGCTAAAATTTAGATCTTTAAAAGTATATTTGAGACTCTAAAGATGACAGAGGATGAAAAAATTGCAAGTTACATGTATCGGGTACAAGAAGTTATCTCTAACATCACTGGTCTTGGTGGAGAAGTAAAAGAAAGAGAGATTGTGAAGAAGGTTCTAAGATCTCTCCTAAAACTTATAGTCATAAGGTGTCTACCATTGAGGAATCTAAAGACTTAGATCAATAATATGTTGATGAAATGTTTGGTGCTCTTACTGCCTTTGAAATGAGAGAGTTTGATCAAGATGTTCAACCAAAAAGGGAAGAGACATTCAAAGCCAATAAAAAGATTGAAGATGAAGTTGCTGATAAAAATAATGACCTTGATGAAGTTGAAGCTGAATTTGTAAGAATATTGAAGAAAGGCACTTGAAAGTAAAAAGGTAAGTTACCTTTCAAATTCTTTAATTGTGGAATTATTGGTCATTTTGCATCTAAATGTCTCTATAAAAAATCTATTGATGAAAACAAAAACGAGAAAATAAAAAAAGGGATTCTATTCTAAGGAGAGCAGTTGGTCCTTTGAAGATGAAGATAATGATTCAAATGATGAAAATATATTCATCACTCTGGAATGAAAAAAGAACAACATTGGAGAATATAAAAGGTTCAGTATCTTGTAAAATAATAAGGTTAATGAAAGATCAATGATAGTATGTACTTCCTTTCATGCAAAGGAAGAGGAAAATCCTTGGGTGATTGACATTGGGTGTTCTCACCACATGATTGGTGACATAAGTAAGTTCATCAGTCTGAAGAAGGTTAATGGTGGAGCTATTAAGTTTGGTGATGATAACTCAACAAAAATAGGTGGAAAAGGTGATATAACAATTAATGGAAAGAATAAAACAGAAGATGTACTTTATGTAAAAGGTCTGAAACATAATATCCTAAGTGTTAGTAAAATATGCAAAAAGGGATACAATATTATTTTCATGCCAATGGATGTGAGATAAAAAAGGAAGGTTCTGGAAGGCTTGTTGCTGAAGGAACAAGGACAAATGGTAATGTCTATCATCTAAATGAGGCTCATGGAAAAATATACTCATTGGCCCAATCTGGAGAATGTTGGTTGTGGTACAAAATGATGGGGCACACCAACTTTGACATTTTAAAGATCAGTTCATCTCATGCAGTGAGAGATATGCCTAGGATAACCAAGTTTGTAAACACATTGTGCAAAGAATGCCAGATGGAAAAGAAAACAAAGACTAGTTTCAAAAGCATTGAGTGCTTTATTTCAATGCCACTGAAACTAATTCACATTGATCTATGTGGACCTACAAGGATAAGGATCCGACAAGGTGAAAGGTAATTTATGTTTATTATAGATGATTACACTATAATGACTTGGGTTACATTCTTAAGAGAGAAATCAAAATCCCTTGAATAAGTTTAATATTTTTAAAACAAAATTTGAGAATGAAATGGATGTTAGGATCAAATGTTTAAGGTTATATAGAGGAGGTGAATATAATTCCTATGAATTTGAAAAGTTTTGTGAAGATCATGGTATTAGGAGACATTTGTTTGCTCCTATAACCCCTCAATAGAATGGGGTAGTTGAAAGGAAGAATATAATAGTGCAAGAAATGGCTAGGATAATTTTGAAAGATGATGACCTACTAGATATGTATTAGAAGGAAGTAGTACATACTACTATCTATTTTCTCAATAGAGTGAAACTAAGGGTCAACAACAATAAGAACCCTTATGAGCTATGGTATGGAAGACCTCCTATTGTTAGATATTTCAAAATATTTGGCAGAAAATGCTACATCAAAAGAGATAAAGGATTCCTTGGAAAGTTTGATTCAAGGTGTGATGAAAGAATCTTTCTTGGTCACTCAACTAGGAGAAAGGAAAACATATACTACAACAAGAGATTGGGAAAGATGATTGAAAGTATAAATGTCAAGGTAGATGAAGAATTGTATCAGATATCTCATGAACTTGAGGTTTTTGGATCTAATATGCTTCCCAAGATTGAAGAAGAAGAAGATGAAGAAATGGAAGAGAAATAAGAAAATGAACTAGAACTAGTGAAGACTCTCAAGACTCCAAAAAAATATGTGCAGAAGAACCACTCTCCAAATAAAATTATTGTAGACAAAAATGAAGGTGTGATGACAAGAAGAAAGTTTGCAAAAGCATCCAAATAAAGAAACTTATGATTATTATCAACAATAGAACCCAAGAACTTTTTTTATGACAAAAAAATGATAATTGGATAAAGGTAATGGAGGAAGAACTGAATTAGATAGAAAAGAATTAGATTCGGGAATCAGTTCCTTGACTTGCTGATAAGAATGTGATAGGAGAAAAGTGGGTGTTGTAGATTAATTTGAATGAAGATGGTGGAGTGGTAAGGAAAAAAGACAGATTGGTTTGCAAGGAATATTTAAAAGTTGAAGGTATTGATTTTGAGGAGAATTTTTCTTTGGTAGCTAGATTGGAGGCAATACAGATGTTTCTTACTCTTGTTGCTCATAAGCACTTCAAAGTATATCAAATGGATGTCAGGTCAGCTTTCCTAAATATCAATCTAGAAGAAGAGGTATATATTGAGCAACTAGATGGTTTCCAGTTATTAGAGGATACATACATGGTTAGCAGACTCAAATTAAGCTCTATATGGTCTCAAGCAAGATCCTAGAGCCTGGAATGCTAGATTGGATAAGTATTTACTTTAACAATGATTAAATAAAGGTAATGCAAATAGTAATCTGTACATTAAGGTTCGGGAAGAAAATTTGTTGATTGTGGTTGTATATGTTGATGACATCATATTTGGTGGAGATGATGATATACGTAAAAAGTTTGTAGAAGAGATGCATGAATAATTTGAGATGTCAATGATTGGTGATTTATCCTTCTTCCTTGGGCTTCAAATTATTCAACAAATTGATGACACCTTTATTTCTCAAGATAAATATGTCAAGGAGATGTTGAAGACATTTGGAATGGATGAATCCAAACTAGTGGGTACTCCTATGGTGACTAGTCGTCACCTAAGAAAATATGATGTCTCCAAAATTTGATCAAACTCTTTATAGGTCTATAATTGGAGGGTTGTTATACTTTACTATATTCATATTGAATATCATGCATGCAGTATGTTTGGTTGCTAGATTTCAATCCAATCCTAAGAAATTGCATGAAAAAGTTATGGAAAAATCTTCAGATACTTGAAGGGAACTCTAGATTATGGTTTGTGGTATAAAAAGGATCAAACTTTTTCTCTATGTGCCTATATTGATGCTAATTAGGTAGGTTGTGTTGATGACTAGAGAAGTACAAGTGGAAGTGCATTATTATTTGGAGATAGATTGCTCTCATGGTTCAATAAAAAGAAAGACTTAGTGTCTTTTTCTACAACACAAGTTGAATACATTGCTATAGCATCTTGTTGAAGTCAGGTGCTTTCGATGAAGCAAAATTTGAAGGATATGGAGGTGGTTTATGACAAACCTATTCCTATACTATGTGACAAAACTATTGCTATTAATATTTCCAAGAATCCGATAATGGATTCAAGAACAAAAGAAGTTTCAATATGGTATCACTTTTTGAGAGAGAAAGTTGCATAACATGAAGTCAAAATGGAGTATGTGCCTACCAAGGATCAAATTGTAGACATTTTCACTAAGGAAATTTCAAAGGATACTTTTGAGTATCTCTCGATAAAGTTAGGGGTGATTTCCCCTACTTGTTCTAACTAGATTCATAGATGGTGCATCTATCCAAGGGGAGAAATTCATGTTATATCCTTTTCTTCTAGATTGATGTGTGTTACAACTCAGGGAATTTGGTAGCAAGGAATATTTTTTTATGTTGTTGTGCAAAAGTATTGCAGGTCAAAGGGGAAGAATGTGTTACTACTTCATTTGAAGATATTTTTCCCTTTGCCCCTAAAGTCAAATAATTTCTTGTTGTTTTATTACCCTTTATCCTTGATGTCAAAAGGGGAGAGTGAGCAATGTGTGTTGCCATCAAAACCAAATGGGAAGCTTGTTGGCAGTGATTTTCATTGCTTTCAACACCCAAGGAGATTGTTAAATTTTGGTTGTAATTGGATGTCATGCCTTATCTGATGGTTGTTGAATTTCATGGCTGGATTTCACACTAAAGAAGAGTTATAGAAGTTCATGGTTGGATGTCATGCCTTGTTTCATGCCAAGAAAAGTTGTATAGTCCATTATTGTTGTCAACAGAGTTGTTTTTATAATAATATATCTAGATGAGGATTATAAGCATGAATGATAATGGAGATATATTACTAAAGGTCTACAATATGTATTTTTATCTCTCTTGATGTTCCTAATGAATTATGTGTTGTTGAAAGAAATATTTGATCTCCTTAAGGTACTTTACTGTTTCTAGTTTAGGAAGCTACATTGAAGTTTGTTTGGGAGAATGCTTTTTATTCCTCCACTATTAAATTTTTGGTATTGAGGCTTGGGATTCAATGTTAGTTCTCTATGGATATTGCACTCCTATCTTTTCAGGTCACCCGTGTTGCCAAGGAGAGTTTTGTGAATTGTAGAAGGTTGGCAATGTTGTCGGTTGTCTAGAATGGTCTAAGAAATGCTCTACATTTCTCCACATTGATGTCTTTGCTCTTTTGGATTGGTGAATGTGATTTCAATGTCTATTATATCTCTCAGTTCCAATTTCATTTGATGAAGTGGTCCACAAGCTGATATGTTAATGTTATATCTTCTAGTTATGACTTTTGTGCTTCTTGGATAGAGTATTCAATTCATGTTTAGTTTGTGGTGGTTGCTAGTGGAATGATAATATGGAAGAAGGATATAGAAGTGATATTGGGTGTTCATGGAACATCCCCATGTGATCCAAACGTTGCTTTTTTTCCACTTTGGTGCTGCATTAGGTCTTGAGTTGGCTTCCTAGTTTATTTGGTTGACATGACTTGTTCTTTTGCTTGATGCCAACTTAGATTGTTGTGTGCCAACATGTGAATTTCTTTGGATCACATTGGAAGATGTAATAATTTTTTTTTTGTCCTCTCTATCTTTGGGATATGACCACATTATGTTTTTATGGCCGACTTGTTGAATTCATTGTTTATCTTCTTCCTAGTTGACCTAATTAAAGTTTTGAAGAGTTGTGATGGATATAAATGTAAAATAATTTTAGATGCAATGTGATGTAGAGTGTACAAGGGTGAAGAAGTTTGTGTGTGAATTATATTAAATATCCAACAATGATAAAGCTAAATTGGATAAAAGGAAAGGATAATTGTGCTTTAATGCCTTAGTCAATAGAGTGAATTGTTGACAAACATTGTAATCTCTTATAAAAAAATTGTATCTAGATCTAAGATATTGAATCTCATCAGGTCCTCTATATATTTCTCTTGAATTTGGTTGGTACTTCAATGCTACAAGTCCTTTTTATCTTACTCTAAGGAAGTGAGCCTTCTTGCACATATTTTTGGCAGTGAGCCTTTTATATTGTGAGTTAACTCTCACTGTGGTTTTCCCTCATTGGGTTTCCCACGTAAATACAGTGTTCTTCTTATGCATGTGTGTGTTATTAGTTTCTTTCTCACTATTTTTGATATAATTAGAAGCTGAATTGTTATATCTTTCATTCCTAAGTATTATTGATCATACTTAGGGTTTAAATTGCTATATCTGATTAAGGGTTTTAGTTGTGATAAGAGGATTGTATTGTGTTGAGAGTTTCAAGTTCCAAAAGGGATTAAGTTTTTGCGTAGTCTGATTCACTCCCCCTCTCAGTCTCCGGGTGTGTTTAGTAGCCATAGGGTATATGCATATATACTACTCATGGGTTATGTTTTCAAATCCTTCAAGGGTTTTACACCTAACAATAATAAATTTTTTTTCATGATTGTGACTATCATGTATTGTATACTATCATCAATGATTTGTATCATGACTTCCTTTCTTTCATTCATGACATATTGTGCATATCCCTACCATTTTATTCTTAGTTATTCACATTGGATACATTGTTAATGAATACACCATTTTCACTATATGCCTTGACTTGTTCCCTTTCATGGATTGTACTATATCATATATCTTCCTTTTGACTACTATCTCATTGATGGATTAACTTCTCATAAAAAAATTTCCATTATAGATTTTCATCACCCTTGCTCATTTGATTGTATATGATTTTCTATATCCTCTTGAAATTATATCAATTTTTTCACTCTTCATGGGGCTTGATCCCACACCATCTCTACCCTTTTAATTCTCATATGATCTTATCTTGTTTACTATCAATATAAACTTGATAAAAAATCAAGAAATTGCTATGCTTTTTCCCTTGATCTTTATTATCATCACCCTTCAAGAAAATATATCCACATCAATGTCAAACATGCATTTATTTATTATGGTTTGTAATGATCATCCTATTGACTACTAGACTATAATCAAGTTTTAACAAGAATCTTTGTTGACCCTCAAATCATGCATGGTTCTACCATAAGACTATAAAAAAATTACCGTACTTCCTTATGTCTATCCCTTTTAACTATTATTGTTCATGCTAATGACCATCATGTTATTTAATACTAAAACCTTTTTCCTTTCACTCGATGATAATATATGCTTATGATTATCATATCCTAGACTGCCCTTGCATAGTTTCCATATATAGTAGTGGTAAGAACTTGTTAAGGTTTTCTTTGTTTTGCATGAAGTTTTCCTTCCATGCGTTAACTAGGCATTGTAAATCTCTTTTATTTTTGTTGAGACATATAAAATGACATGATAAATGAAACCTATCAACACCTATAAAACCCAAAGCTCCTATCATTGTTTTTTCTAGAACATCCCTTTGGGATCTCTTGATGAAACTACCATCCAACCTTGATGCAATTCCTCAATCCTTTTATCTTATCATGGTGTCCTTTTGAACATGGGAGTGTCTTTTGGTATCATGTACTTTGAGGATATCACATGACCATCTAGATTATTACATGATTGATATGATCATTACTTGACTAAATACTACCTATCATCCTCGATATCATGGTTCAACATTTTCTTCTTGTCTGTAGCCTACACTTGGTGATAACTTAGTTTAATCATCCCTTTCCTCTCTATAAAGACCACTCATACCATTGTCTAGAAAATTTTATATAGTTAATAGTATCAGGTTCATTTTACCATTTTTTATCACTACCATTCTTTCTACTATCATCAGGACCCTATTTTTAAGAAAAACTACCATGTTCTACATAGTCTCTTCATCTTATTTTATTCTTGGACAAGGATGGAAGTCTATATAGGTTTTGTTCACAAAGGATGAAAGGAATGATTTATGAAGAAGGATTTCCTTTCATCATGGGTTATATACCTATTTAGCATCCATTATATAAACAATCTTGATAACAATATTTTTTCATATTTCACAACCCTTAAGATAACTATGGAATTTTAGTCATAAAATTTGACAAGGATTTTTAAGAAAATGCATTCACAATTTCATTGACAGTAAAAGTCAAATAAGGTAGTATACATAACATTATCATTTATCAAATAAACTATCAAATACTCGACCTAAGACATGCTAAAATATAGGAAGTTGATTGAGGCAAGCTGCTAACCTAAAATTGATATTTCCTCCTCATAGACTTACAAAAGTTTCACTCCTATTATCATTTCATTAATATAAAATAGTTAGTTTATGTTCTATTTTTATATGCACAATATGTGGTAAAAGTGCATCCCAATGTAAATATAAGAGACAAATAATGAACTAATTGCATTACACAAAATATAAATTACCAGCTCACTTAGAGGAGGACTATGTAGTTATATAGCTACTCTTATGAACAAACTTTATTAATTTCAATTATTATTAGTTTGATTGATAATTGCATAAATCTACAATATAGTATAAATAATATAAGTGATTAGTTATTCTCGAAGATCGCTAATTAAGCTCAAAGATGGGAAAGTGATCAATATTACATTAAGGAAATTATGCCACGTTCTTTCATTTTGTCTTCGAAATCCTAAAAATTTGACTTTGTATGAAACTTCCTTCCATTACAATGTTGAATTCTATATAAATCTATTATGATTACTAAAATTATGAAAATAACGGGTCTATATTGTCAATTTTTTGAAAGAAACTCATAATAAACATCTCAATTCAAAAACATGAAAATATTACCTAGGATAATCAAATTGGATGTAAAAAATTCAAATTCTCTTCTTCTACATCGTCAAGCAAACAAAATGGTGTTGGAAAGGTGATGGAGTAAGAAAAATATGGTGGTAGAAGAAGTCAATAGCATTAAAAAGTCTTTCCTTTTCAAAAAAATCACAATAACAAAAAAATCTGGGAATTGTGCGCCTATATCATGAGTTTGACGCTTTTTTACTATTTTTAGAAAAGGACATTTGGTGCTTTCCAAATTTAGTGAGTGCCAAATGAGATTTATAAAAATTCGCAAGTGTTAAACCCTCAACCCTATACATAGAATTGGAGAGGGGAGAGAGAAGAGCGGGGGAGACCTAGAGGAGTAACAAGGGATGGAGGGAGAGGTTTAATGAGATTTAATGATAATGAAGAGATTTTTCCCCATTCAATCAAATCTTCACACATTCAAGTCACAAAAAAAACACACATGGCATCCTAAATGATTGGAACAAGGTAAAATCATGCTAGTGACAAAGGTCAATAAGACTATTTAGGAAGTGTACATGTTGCCTCACATATGTTAGGAGTCTTTCACTTGTAATGTTTATTTTACTTGTGAAATTCAAGGTCTTTTGTAAGGAATTGAATTTGAACCCAAATTATGGTCATCTTAGCAACTGGAAACATCAAGTAATGATTGTTGAAGTCGCTTGATTTGTGTCACAACCTTGACATCACGCTTCTTTAGGATACTGTGCTAGTCCATCACCTACATATAAACTTTGTGAACATTTTCTCGAATGGTGCTAAACTTGATGATGTCCTTGGAGCATGAGACCTACCCTTCAATGACCTCAATTTTATGTTATTTAACTTATTAGCATCCTAGAAATTTTATGTTATTGTTTAATTTTATAGTGTTGGATATTTGATTTTTGTATTTGACTATGGTTTGGTAATATTTACATGCATAGAATAAATTTTATATTGTTTATAATGATATTTCTATGAGTTGATGATTAATTAGGTTGTTTCATTTATTATGTGATTGACACGAATGCTTAATTAATAAATTGAAATCCTAAGATGAATTAGGTTATGTTGCATTTATTAATTATCAAATATTGAATTGATTAATTTTTTATAATTACATGTCCTAAGGATTTTGTTTATATGGAATTGAAATGTTAACAAATGTGACTATGATTTTTTATTGAATTATGTGATGGATGTGATTATGGATTGAATGTCTAAACTTGAATATAGTTTGATTCATGATGCCATTATAGAGATGGCTAAGGAGAGATGGAGAGGTAGACAAGGAGTGAATAAGAGGCCTATAGATGGAAGAGGTAGAGACGTGAGAGGGAGAGTGAAGAAAATGAGAGAGAAGTTAAAAAAGAGGGAAAGATGGAGGGAAATAACTAGAGAGAGGGAGAGATATAGAGGAGTGATACCTAAAACCTAGGGAGAGAGGGGTGAGAGACATAGGGGAGAGATAAGGTGAGAGAGAAAGGAAAGTATCAACCTAGAGGAGTAATAAGGGACAAAGGGAGAGGTAAACATGGAGGAAGTGAGAGAAATAGGGAAGGAGGAGATAGAGAGGTGATGAAATAGAGAGGTGAGGGAGAGAGAAGAGGAGAGAGAGAATAAAAAAGAGAAAGATATGGCTAAGGAGGTATGGAGAGGTAGATAAGGAGTGACTAAGATACCTATAGATGGAAGAGGTAGAGTGGTGAGGGGGAGAGTGAATAAAATGAGAGAGATAAGTTCATAAAGAGGGAAATATGGGTACCAAGGGAGGGAGAGAGGTGGAGAGGGAGGGAAAAAACTAGAGAGGGATAGATATAGAGGTGTGAGACCTACAACCTAGGGAGAGATGGGTGAGAGACATAGGGGAGACATAGGGGTGAGAGAGAGAAGAGAGAAAGGGAAGTATCAACCTAGAGGGGTAACGAGGGATGGAGGGAGAGGTAGACATGGAGGGAGTGAGAGACATAGGGAAGGAGGATATAGAGAGGTGATGACATAGAGAGGGGAGGGAGAGAGAAGATGAGAGAGAGAAGAACAAAGATAAATATATGGCTAAGGAGGGATGGAGAGGTAGACAAGGAGTGACTAAGAGACCTATATAGGGAAGAGGTAGAGAGGTGAGGGGGAGAGAGAAGAAAATGAGAGAGAGAAGTTCATAAAGAGGGAAAGAGCGGTAAGGAGAGAGGGAAATAACCAGAGAGACTAGATAGATATGGAGGTGAGAGACCTGTAGCCTAGGGAGAGAGGGGTGAGACACATAGGGGAGAGATAGGGGTGAGAGAGATACATGGAGGAGAGATGTGGGTAATGAGACAAGGAGGGAGAGGTAGAGAGGTAAAGAGGGAAGGAGGGAGAGACTTGGAGATGAGGAGAGAGAGAGAGAGGGTGGGAGAGAGAGGTAGTGATAGAGAGAATGGAGAGAGATGGGAAAGAAATAATAATAGAGGGAGAGAGAAGAAGAGAGAGGTAGGGAGTCAAGGATATAGATGGGACTAATGAGGGAAGGAAATGTGGAGAGGGATAGAGGGAGAGAGAGAGTGAAATAGACCTAGAGAGGGGAGAGAGATATGGTCATGAAATGCTTATTATTGAATTTTACTCTTGGTCTATAGTAACAATATCAAAAATAAATTTCTCCATGGTAGTTTTGGATTTCAAGGAATATAAAATATGAACACTTCTCATCAAATTCCTCATCTATTATGCATGAAATTGTAAGAGAGGGGGACCAACCACTGCAAGGTCCCAGGTCACGAAAGGCCAACAGTGGAAAGGATTCCCTAACTTACCTCAGTTTAAGGGATAGTTAGGATAGGAGGGATGAGAATGATGAGGACTATGTGTCCTTCGACCACTTTACAAACCCAAAATTTGGAAAGAGACTAGACGAGTCAGCTCCGCATCTCAGGAAACTCTCTGTCTAAGGATAGAAGTGAAGTTCTGAGATTACAACACAACACATTGGAATCTCATAGGTGCACTGGCATCCGTACGGCTAAAGAACCAAAAAGAGGAGATTTTAACTCAAAAGGGGAGACTATCAGCCTACTCTAGAGGTGTCTAAAGTGATAGAATGAGATTAAGAAGAGTGAAATGTAAATACAAATATGAGAAAATAAATGTATTATCGCCAAGGTGATGAAGATGATCTTGTACAATACTCTCATCACCAACTTACTCCAAGCTCTCTCCACCTGCACATAGAAAAAGGTGGAATTTTTGGGGCTGTTTAGGGGCCTGCCTCAGTCAGATCCCCATCTTGGTGTTTCCACCTCCATGGAAAACCAAGTTTACAATGATAGAAATAAAGATAAAGAAGGGAACAACAAGCTACATAAACAAAAAACACTACAAACAATACGTGCTTACTCAACCAAAAAAATGATAGAAGAGATTAGAAGAGCTTACCACCTTCATCCAAAGAACTCAAGGCTTGTGGAGGAGTGAATGAGAGGAACTCAAGCCTCTGTTGTCATGGTGTTTGTCCTACGCTTGCACTATTAGAGTGATGGAGTAGTGGATTGCTGTAATGGAGTGAAGAGTGCTACTAGAAAGCTTGAAAATGCTTGGAAGGATGAAGAAAAGTGAAGAGATGAATCCAATATATTGCAAAACTCTCTGAATGAATGAGAGTGAAGAATCTGAAGGAGAATGTGAAAAATGACCATATTTGGGTCGGCCAACCGAAGAGGGGCATTACACATCGACTTCCAATCAAAAGTGTAATGTCTCTCCAATATCCAGCTGCAAGAATCTACTAGGGATGTAAGTGCGTCGCACGGATGTCCGTGCATCGCACGAGAATCCCTAACATAAACACCCCCATCGACACACAAACAAGGTGCTGAGTGGAATGCAAGCAGCTGACTTAAGTGGAATTAAACCTCCACTTTTGGTTTTCTAAAGTGTAAAGGGATGAAAGGGGAATTTGTGTTAGGGGTGTAAATTCACGCTCATACATTTTTCCCCCACTTTAGCGACCATGAGTACAGATGAGTGATTTGGTAAAGTAGAGTAGTAAGAAAGTAACAGAGTAAGAGATGTATACCTAAACTAATGAGGAAGCAAAGCATAGTCTAGAAAACTCAGAAGTGCAGGAAAGGACTTCATAGTTCCATGGAACCATAAAGCTAAAGTATGAAAAATGCCTTATAGGCTCACAATCTTGCAAGGGGGGTATCCTTCAAGAACTCTCACATGAAGGAGACCGAGAAAATAACCTTATAGACCTGCAGAATTGTAAGGAAGGTATGCCCCAAGAAATCTCAAATGAAGGAGACTGAATGAAGGGGACTTTGTAGAGTCAGAGATGGTTACATGTTTACCTACAAATAAAACACATCAGAAAGCGAGCATGCAAGCCAGTGAACGGAAAGTCATGCAGACCATTGCTAAGTTGTAAGACTTTCAAAGGGGTGCCTCAAGAACCCTTCAAAAGGAAGGAGGGTCCACTCAAAGGATGCATTGTTTGAAAATGAAAGTCTAGACATAAGGATGTGAAGTAGGTCTAGTCGGCTGCCCTTGGACTAGACACAAAGATGTGGAACCAGACTAGTCGGGCTACCCCTAGACTAGACGTGAAGATGTGAAACCGATCTAGCCGGACCGCCCCTAGACTAAATGCCATAGAACTTTGTTGAAAAAACTCAAATGGGTCCCTCAAGAACCCAGCGTGAAAGGGATGGGTCCACTCAAGGAATATAGTGTTCAAAAGCTATTGTCTTCCTTCTTGAATCGATTCATCACCAAGGAATCCTTTTGAAAGATGTTCACTTCATCAAGGAATTCGAAAGGAAGGAGATGCGCTCATGAGAGGGGAAGACCAAGACCATTCCCACTTTGGAAGAGGGTTTCAAAGTCCTTTCTTTGTGAACCCATGATGAAGGAAACATGTTCAGCTAGGGTTTCAAGTTGAGAATGCAATTCTAACAAAGAAGTGTGTGAAGGGTCTTTGAGAGAAGATTCGTTTGGCGATGAATGTGTTTTCTAAAGACAAAGTGATGTAGAAGAAGCGTTCTCACACATGGGATGGACAACTAAAGAAAAGAAGAGAGAAAGATAAAGAGAAAAGTAAAAGGAAAGTAGATCACACACAGAGGGAATAGGGGGATCTAGTTATGCGGGGTCAGATCTGCCTTTATTTATATATATGTAGGTAACCATAGTAAGAGGTGAAAGATCATCAATCCCAACCTAGATTAGGAAGAATACATGAAAGAAAAAGTAAAATAAAAATTGGGGCAACATGGAAGGAGGTCTAAATGCTCCCGATGCTTTTCATCATTCCTAATTTATCGAAAGTCAATCACAAACATGGAAGAATAGAGATACATGTAGAGGAAGGTTCAAAACAAAAAACACCACGCTTGTATCCAAGAACCAATAGGGGTGACAAGGGTCATCCAGGCACATATAACACGATTATGGGAGGACACATGTTATGACACACACACATATCTAATCTAAAGATTAAGAAGAAGGTCTACCCCTAACACTGGGCAACCAAGAGGTCATCAGATTCCCACTCTAGATCATTGTAGGAAGGATGACGATCTTGTAATGGTGTAATGTTAAGGGGAGGAGCTTTCGATCCTCCCACAACAAGGGCCAAGGCAGAGGGACCTGCAAATTCTCTGTCGCTCATCTCTTGTGGGTCTAGGGTCAACGACTTCGTAAAGATTGTTGACAAGGTTGAAACATCATCTATCGAGTTAAACATACACTTAGCGAGACTGCCATGTTTCACCTTGGAAGACGAAGGAGTTTGCACCCGAGGTTCACCACTAGGCTCATCGAGGAACTTGGGAGTGGTGACAAACTTAGGGGAGGTTAGAGCCAGTTCCGTTACTAGGACAAAACAAGTCAGCACGGGACCATCCTTCGGAGAAGGTGGGCTCTTCTTATGTCCTCCATTGCTAGAGGGTTCACGCTCTACCTTCTTCATCGGAGGAGGTGAACTCCCCACAGATGAAACAAGGAAGGTCAAGGGAGAAGAGGAGAGAACTGCAGTGGATACAACCAAAGTGTTGACCATATCTAGGGCTAAGGGAAAGGCAAGACATCCAAGACAAAATTCAACAAGGGCGGCTCTATCGAAGGAGCGATGAACACTTGCGCCCTTCCAGGCACACGTGCGCTCACAGCGGGAGCTGGAAGAGATTCAGAACTAGGTTCGACAAGGACATAAGGGGGGAGAGAGGAAGGCATAGCGAGAGGTGTGGTCATCTCCTTGTCCTTCTTCTGCAAGGAGTCTTGCTCAGCCAGGAGAGCCTTTCGCTGACGATTACGCTTGTGCGCAAGGTAGTTTCTACAACTCTTCGCACTAGAAGCCGGGGTCTGTGAAGGGACAAAAGGTTCCTACTTAGCCATGAGAGTGTCCTCCATGACTATTTCTAGTAGAAGGATAGACTCCTGAATGGGAGCAGAAGGAGCGGGTTCAGAACAGGGAGTCAACTCTAGTGCCTCGACGGTGGGTCTCTTTCCGCTTGGAGGAATGGGAAGACGTCACAGATCAAACTCTCTTCATGAGCCTTTCTTCTTCCATATAGGTAGTACTAGGGTCCAGGATACCCATTAGGGAGATTTTATATCCTAACCTTGGGCTTTCATCAAGGAGGCATCATTGGACTCAATGGGTAGAGCCTAGGCTTATTCATCCAATACTCTTCTCAAGAGAGAGGAGTGGATGAGTTAGCTTGAGAGGGAGAGAGCTTCTCCTTTCCCTTTCGGGAAGAGGAGGTAGCTAGAAGCTTGGTTATAGGAAGATTCAACTTTGGTTGTCCCTTGCCTTTAGTTTTGTACTTCACATAGTTCTTGTAAAGTAGGTCCATTCTTTGTGGGAGCGAACCAACTGGAGTGGGCCAAAAGTGATCCAACGAGTATCCTCCATCGGATACCACAGGTTGATACCCAGTGTCATGCACTACGTTCATGACACCTTCATGGGAAAACTTAAGGCACTTATGAATCATAGAGGTGATCCCATTCATGGAAGCTAGCCAAGGTATGCCTAGCTTCACTCTAAATAGATCCAACTTGGGAATAACGTTGAAGACCGCATCTACACTCCTAGGTCCAACTAGGACAGAAAACATTATTGATCCATAGGGTTTAAGATAAATTCCATCATGGGTGCGGATGATGGAATTTATTTTGTCATATTCCTCCCTTTGTAGGGAGTTCAAGAGTAATTTCTCCTCTGTGATAACATTCACTCTACACACGGGGTCAACTAAGACCCCTGTCATAATGTTTCCATTGAGGCAAGCGGGAATGTAGAATGGAGAATTTTTACCATTTGCTTGCACATCTTGCTAATTAAATGTTATATCCGATGAATCGGTCACAAGGCGGGGAGAGGGAGTAATAGTAACACTATTAACATATGCCTCGGGGTGAGAAGTAGAATCAACGGGATCGATATTCATGTTAGCAAAATGTGATGGAAATGGGTTTGTGTATATTTGCAATTCATTGTTATCTTTCACCACTGATTTTTTCATATTTTTTTTCCTCCATCAAGATAGATACTACCATCCTCGATGTGATCCTGTATCTCATGACGCAGGTGCATACAATGTTCGATATCATTTATGTTAAATTGATGGTACTGACAATAAGTATTTTCTTCATACTAGCTAGGGTATGGTTCTCTATTGAAGCCCATCAGCAGGTCCTATGAGGTGAAGGTTATGCTAGTACCACTACTTAGAGTCTGCACAAAGGAAATAGGTTGATTTAGGAAAGAGTCCATCATGCACACCAGATGGTACTTCTACAGAGCCTCCTAAGGTTTACGAGATAAAGTAGTGACCCAATTAAGGTTTCGTTACACAATAATTTGGAACCTTCCAACTATGCCTACTAGGGGTCATAGGTTAGGTTGCGAGGTGAGAGCCTCACAAAACTCACACCTACAATGCTCTTAGGATATGAGGAAAGGAGCTTTCAGTATCGTAAAATGAAACCAAAATGGTTCACGTCGAGTTCACCAAAAATGTAAGAGAGGGGGACCAATCACTGCAAGGCCCCAGGTCATGAAAATCCAAGAGCGGAAAGGCTGCCCTAACTTACCTTAGTTTAAGGGATAGTAAGGATAGGAGGGATGAGAATGATGAGGACTATGTGTCCTTCAACCAATCTGCAAACCCGAAAGTTGGAAAGAGACTAGATGAGTCGGCCTTTAGAGTTAGCTCCATGTCTCAAGCAACTCTCTATCTGAGAACATAAGCACAGTTCTAGGATGACAACGCGGCGCGCTGACATCTCACATGTGTGCTGGCGTCCATGCGGCTAGAGAACCAAAATGATGAGATTCTAACTCAGAAGAGGAGACTATCAACCTAGTTTAGAGGTGCCTAAAGTGATAGAATGGGACTTAGAAGAGTGAAATGTAAATACAAATATGATAAAAGAAATGTATTACCACCAAGGTGATGAAGATGATATCGTACAATACTCTCCTTGCTAGCTTGCTCCAAGCTCTCTCCACCTACATGCAGAAAAAGGGGGGAGTGTTGGGGCTGTTTAGGGGCCTGCCTCAGTCAGACCAGTGTCTTAGTGTTTCCACCTCCATGGGAAGCCAAGTTTGCAGTGATATAAATAAAGATAAAGAAGGGAACAACAAGCTACGTAAACAAAAAATACTACAAATAGTATGTGCTTACTCAACAAAAAATGATAGAAGAGATTAGAGGATCTTACCACCTCTGACCAAAGAACTCAAGGCTTTTGGAGGAGTGAATGAGAGGAACTCAAGCCTCTGATGTCATGGTGTTTTTCCTATGCTCGTACTATCAGAGTGATGGAGTAGTAGATTGCTACAATGGAGTGAAGAGTGCTACTACAAAGCTTGAAAATGATTGGAAGGGTGAAGAAAAGTGAAGAGATGAATCCAATATCTTGCAAAACTCTTTGAATCAATGAGAGAGTGAAGAATCTGAAGGAGAATGTGAAAAATGGACATATTTAGGTCGGCCAGCCGAAGAGGGGCATTGCACTTCAACTTCCAATCGAAAGTGTGACGTCTTTGCAGTCTTCGGCCACAGGAATCTGCTAGGGACCTAAGCGCGCCACATAGACATCCGTGTGCTACACGGGAGTCCTTGATAGAGTCGCCCCCATTGAGACACAAACAAGGTGCCAAGTGGAATGCAAGCAATGGGCTTAAGTTGAATTAAACCTCTGATTTTTGTTTTCTAAAGTGTAAAGGGGTGAAAGGGGAATTTGCCTTAGGGGTGAAATTTCACACTCATAAGAAAATAATATAACCATATTTCTTAACTTATTTTAATCTTATTATGTATATGCAGTTATTATATGCTCAATTTTGCTGGAGTAAAATTAATGAAGTTATTATCTATTATAAATTAGGTTTCATATGACGACTCATGGGAGTAATAATCCTACTCATACCATAGATAAATATAATCCTATATATATTTTAAATTATTTGAGACTTCTTATTTAATATTAAATATAATTTTGTTATTCAACCACCTCCATTTATAATGATTTTATCAAATGAAGCATCTATTTGGAGTTGTCATCCATTAAGCTAAATGTAAAACCATTACCAAATTATAAAAGTCGATAAAATATTAAATAAAGTCTTCATAAAATTTTGGTCCATTTAACATAAAATGTTGGTTGTTAAAGGTCTTTCCAAATAATTTGGTCCACATATTATCATCCCTTATGCATGGAAAAAATGAATTACTATGGTTGAGAGAAATATTGAGGGTAGAAACATTATTCATCCAAATGAAAAGGTAGACAAGCTTACATGTGGGTGCACCAAAGTTACTTTTTGCATAAATATTGTCTTATACAAAAATAAATACATAAATATGATAGATTATATTATCTTATATCCTCATACTTATAACCATTTAGTAGTGATAGGATCAAATAACAGGAAAAAGTATTTCCACCTACAAGAGTATATATATATCTTTATTAGAATTAAAGAGCCTACTTTCATTACTTTTCTTTGAGAGAAGTAAGGAGAAACATTTTTCTTCTTGTTCATTTAGAACTATGTAGAAATGGTCATCATAGAAAACAAAGAAATTTACATAAATACAAAAAATAATAATATGTGTATTCATTTAGCTTCTATAGTTATGGAATTATTATGAATGTTATATCTAAAAATTGTAATAGTTTATTCAAGTATTTATATGAACTACATTAGCTTCTCTCTATTATTGTTTCAAAGAGAGACATACCTTATAGTATTTATTTCTCGATACAATGGCTTGTCTTAACCAATGGTAACAATCTATATATTCACAATTACAAAATATAGTATAGAAAGTATGTAGACGAGGGAATAACTTCAGTTGAACTCATTTAGATATAAAAAGATACTTTATAAATGTACATAACTTTTCTCTCTATCTATGAAGATTGTTATATATACACCATCCCAACACCCAATCAAATCACTATTTCATATATATGAATTTATATTCTATTGGAAAAATATGTTATTGGTGTAGTCATGGTAGGAGGTTTCAGAAAGAACAGTCCAAACCATGCAACTTAGAGTCAACACAATGAAGATAACACAAGAAATTGATATGAAAATATAAAACTCTATTGAATTGGTAATATTACATGCAATACATGCCTCTTGGGTGGATATCCAAGGCTCACAGGAATGCCACAAGGGCAATCAACAATATAATTGGCCAAAGGCCTTATTACATGCCCTTGAAGGGTTTATGCAAAAATCTAATGAATCTATCTATCTCTAATTGAATGAACTCTTTTCTAAATGATTAAAAATGCTTATAAATATGATTCTCAAGCTCCAATAAAGGTTGATATTTTCCATGAGGGTTTACAACATGATAAATGATTACATATGAATGTCAGCCTCAAAATATGAAAAGATAACTCCTCACACAAAGGAAGAACTTGTGAATCTCTAGGATAGGTCCTAATGAACCCAAGATTCTTGTATGATGTCTCATTAAGCTCCACATGATCTAGAATAGGTCTACACTAAGAAATTTGGACCATTCAACCCCAAATGCTCTAACTGAGAAATACAATGAAATTTTGAGAGCGATAAATTTCGGTAGACAAATGTAAATGATGTAAAATATGGATATGTGATAAATGTCAATGTGTAGATGCTATATCCTACTCCATAAGCTGAGAAACAATGATGCAGTAAAATGTGGAATAAAGTACTAAAATTGCTACTAAATGAAATGCAAGAAAATAACAGTTTTGGTTGATATAGGATTGCTTTACAACTAGGGATGCTCTTGCATCGGTTATTAAATACTAAGACTAGTTCCACAATTCTTCAAAATTTTCCTTTATGGCACTTTAACAAGTTGAGATGGATTTTTTTACCCCCTTGTTGTATATTATACTTGCATATTTGAATGCTTAATATCATCTACTCATTTTAATTAGTTGGGGTCACTACAATAATAAAGAACTTTTTTAAGACCCTGCCAAATAAGCATTATATAATATCATATAGTGATATGATATTTTGTATTTAAAATATTTTGATAGCATGGAGAAAAAGTATAACCTTATTATTATATCAAAAATCTTATTTTAATCTTTTTTTATGAATAATACATGTATTAACATAATCTTCTAAATTTCTTGAGTATCACTCACCTACTTCTAATGGGTGGCTATTTCCCTAATACACCTATAAATAATAGCTCATCCATTATTTAAATTTTTGTGGATCATTGCTATATATTAAGATTATTGTTTCCTTAAAAGAAACAAAAAATTATTCATATTTATGTTCATGAAAAATCTACTTCAGGATATGTCTTGAAAATATAATGTAGGTGCTCTCACATGGATGGAGTACCAATCTAAACAAGCTATCTTCTATAATTATTTAATCAAAAGGATAAATCTAAAACTAGATCCAAAATAATCTATTTGGCTATGAAGATTTATAAAAGAGTTTCAATCGGATTAATAAAATTACCACCTTACTATATGATAACTAGAGTTATTTTACTCTTACCAAAGTATCTCATTTCTACCGAAAAAAGAGAGAAAAAACACATTGAAGATCATTCACTCAAGGGAATTATTCCATCATAAAATTTCTCTCTAGTTGTATTAATCTAATTATCAAGTGGTATACTATGATCAAGAAGAAATAGATTGGAATCTCAACCATCACATATCAACACCTCTATGTAGTGTTTCGCTTTAAGGTGATGCCATTTAGGGGGAATATGAATTTCTATGATACCTCCTAGTGTATAAACCCAAAATGTAAGATCCAATAGGAATAATAACATACCTTTAAGCATTATATGCTCCAAATTCAATTTAATGCTTGGCTAGGTGAGGAGTTTCCATTGAGGGGGAGTGTGCCTAACAATGAAACCTTTAGATATAAGACCTCAAGCATTAAATAAGACTTGTGGGAATTCTAAAAACTTAGGATGGATAAATCCTTGGATGTAAGATCTACGAGGAATAACATAAGACCTCGAGGAATTATATGTATAAGTCCTATAAGAATCTATTAAATTTCTTCTCCGTAAATATTTCACTTATAAAAGCATTGTAATAAGTTCTACAACAACAAAATATATTAAGTCCTATGGGAACATTATATAAATTCTTATGGGAGAATTATATTAATTTGTATGAGAACATTATATTAAGTCCTACAAGCACATTTTATAAAGTCCTATAGGCACATTGTATTAATTCATATGGACACATTGTATTAATTCCTATGAGCACATTTTAAATCCTAAAGGCATAATGTAATCAACCTGGGGTGAAGGTGATTTGAGGAGATTCGAGCTCCAAGAAAAATATTTATGAAGTTTCATATATATAGCATCATTTTCAAAATTCTAGGATTATAAAGTAACATGATGACTTTCACGTAGTCTGGAATACAAGCTCTTCATTTGACACATATTTGTGTACATATTTATCACTGCTAAAGAAGACTTACATTGCTAGAGTAATTCAAAATTTTCTTTAAATAAATTGACATGTGGCACTCCCTATTATCATTAAGAGGGAGTGTTAGAGCATAATTTTATAATGATAAGTTTGATTAATTCTAGAGTGATCCATACATCATCGTGTCTCACAATCATATCATTGTGTTGGAGCCATCAACCTTATACAAATATATATCAAGTTGATCCTAGTAAATGAGATCCACTTAAAACCATATGTATAATCTCTTTATTCCATTTGTACATAGTTTTCATTTTTGTTCTTTGTGTTTGACTATCCTTCCTTTGTTCCACTCTATAAATATTTATGAGTTTTGTATATGCATCTATTATTATTTTTTTGTTTGAATATTTTATGGATACCTCCTAACTTTTCTAGATTAGTCAAGATGGAATTGAAATATCCTTCCAAAAAATTAGGGCATCAAGGTGTGTGGAAAGTGGTAGGCTAAAACTGGGGTAAAGAATGGACTAGGTTTAGCTTGGTCTAAGTGTCAATCTAGGGATTGTAAGCTTGCAAAAGGTGTTGCAAAAATATACCAAAGGGAGGAAATAAGTGAATTAAGTGGGGATGAAATGCAGTTAGAACACACAAAAATTACTTAAATGAAAATCTGGCTTAACTTTCCTACTTTGTCTTACTAGCAAAAATGCAACAAGAACTATGATAGGAACTATCACAAACTGTGAAATACCAGCAACCTGAATATACCCAAAATACAATTAATATTTTAAGCATTCAAGTGAAGAAATTAACATTTAAAAGAATTAGATCTCATATTTCTTCATTTAATAACTAGATCACAATTAACTAAATAATAGTCCACTCTTGAATATAAAGGCATTATAGAAATTAACACACATTGCAGAATTAAATTAATTGAAATAAAATAAAATGCATAAAGTAAAACATCACCGAGCTTC
Organism: Sequoiadendron giganteum; assembly: GCA_007115665.2. Taxonomy (NCBI): domain Eukaryota; kingdom Viridiplantae; phylum Streptophyta; class Pinopsida; order Cupressales; family Cupressaceae; genus Sequoiadendron; species Sequoiadendron giganteum. Next base: position 301,830,191 of record CM021105.1, read on the forward strand.
CCTAAGGAGTGGGTCCTTGCTCCTAGTTCACATGGTGGAAGAAATGAACAAAACTCTCTTACGCTATACTGATCAGTCAAAATATTATTTTATTTATCAAAGGTTCGATACAAAGTCTATGCTGCAAAATTTTTGTCTACTCCCTTACACTATGTGTAAATATATATGTTGTTTGAAACTACTAACTAGAACAAAATATTAGGTTTGTTTTGACCTGCAGCCAACAAAATTAGAAGCGCTTGGCTTACATGAAATCTTTATTACTATCCACAAATAAAAAATGTATTGGTTATAACAGAAAATGAAAATAGAAGATGTGAAGATCTGTAGATTTTTCTCTAGCGAATTAGCAACAAACCTCCAGCATGGGTTTCCTCCCCTAGTCCACAAGAATTGCACGCATGGAATCTTGGTCAAATGTACTCTGCTCTATTGTTTGCTGGCCATGAATTAAACACTATCTTGTTATAACAAAAAATGAAAATAGGAAATGGATGTTTTTGTTATTCTCCTCCACATAGCTGGAAATCATAGATGTTATAACAAATTATACTCCTTGAGATGAATCCACGTCGATGAAGGATGGAAGTAAAGAGACCAACAAAAATATTTCCCCGACAAATGTGACAACAGAAAGTATGTGCCCAACTTGGAAAATAGGTGTGAATACATGTTATGAATGTGCCAGAGAGAAAGAATAGAAAGAAGTCTACCATTGGATAAAGTGTTGCACATTTAGCATTAAAGAGGTGATTGATGCCACCAAAAAAGTTGATATCATCCACGGGATGAAGGAAACTGCAATGGTAGGCATAAACCATACTTTTGTGAAGAAGGTTCTTGACCAAAAAGTGACAGGAAGATTTTCTGCATAGAAGGTGATAGAAAAATCTACATCCTTAATCAAAATTTTGAAAGATTTATTTCCTTGGAATAATATAATAAATTATTAGTAAATACAATCCAATATTTATTATTCATATATTTCATCTAAAAAATGAATGAAATATTACTTATATATTAAATCATATGCAACATAAAATGGTAAAATGGTTTGATATGAAATGAAAATGGAATGTGGGAATGGGTATGAAGGCATATGAAATATGATAAAATATAGCATAAAATGGAACATAAATGGCTCTCATCATTCCTCCCAACTTAACATATTGCACGTCCTCGTGCAATTGTTATTACTAAGAGGTTGTGACTTGGACTGGTAGCCTTTGGATTTATGATTTGTGCCTTCTTCACCCTTGACTATTATAGCTCATTCACAATCATAACTTTTGTCTATCACTCCACTTCATAGCAAGATTCCTAGCTTTGCTTTTCTTTTTTTTAATCTTCTTTTCATTTTTTATTTTCATTTTATTTTTTCAATATTCATATCTCCTTCAACATTTCATTTTTTCTATTTTTCCTTTTCTCTATGTTTTTTCAAAATTTTCCACTTCTTTGTTTGTCATTTTTTGCATAGCATTATTTTATTGAAATTCTATAATTCCATATGCATGAGCTATGTGAAATGGGTGAAATGATAGAAAATACGAATGATTATGAAAAGTGAAAATAATGGATACTATGACTACAATGGAGTAATGAAGGGTAATAGGTGAAAAGATAGGTAATAAAGATGGTGAACCTCCCCCCAACTTAAAGGGTCGATCGTCCTCGGGAAACAAGAAGAGGATACAGTGGGAATATTGTTTATATGATTACTATAATAAGAAATATTAATAAAGTTAAAAGATAAAATAATAAAAAATAAAATTGATTGTCTTACCAACTGGCATGTCCATGTATGCCAAGTTTTGGTAGCCAAAAGATCTCAACAATTGTGAATCTACAAGAATGAACCAAAGGTTGTGACAAGAATTGACCTACACACAAAAAGATCTCTCTTGCAAGAAAGCACAATGGATCATACTGATGGGAGTTGATTCTATCTTCACGTTTGCTAACACCTCAACTAAATGTGTAACTCATGCTATAGGTGATCAAAGTCATGTTAACCAAAAAAAAATTGGAGCACAAGTGAGCTATAGGAGGTGATAGGAGGCACTCAGAAAGCCATTGAAGCAATGTAGTATACTTGCAAATTGATTAGCCCATAGAAGAACATAAATTATTGCATTTTTTCTTTTTCTTTTTTTCCTTTTTTCTCTTTTTTCCTTTTATTTTTCTGGATTATATAAATTTGATCTCAAATATTTTTCTTAAGAATATATTTGACCAATCTATTAACATTAAAGAGAAAAGAATAAACTTAGATTTGTAACTATTTACTTTTCATACCTACTAATTTTGACCTTCCTAGATATCACTTCTATATTCATTACACATGGACTCTAGAGAATTCACAAGCTAATAGATGTTTTATTTTCTTGTGTAAGGTTACCTTTTATTCAATTTTGGGGTGATAATTTATGCATTTTTACTGTCTAATTTTATTTCCTGTAACACAAAGATATCTTAGTTGGGTCAGCCCACAATACCATGTCCCACTTTTTGGCCAAAGTAGGATATTGAAATCAATAATTTTTTCTAGATTTTCACTTTATGAAACCTATAGCAACTAAAACATTAATAATTTGGAGATGATATGAAATATTGATTTATGAGGATTTGTGTGTAGATGATAAATACATATATTTTAAAAAAAATAGAAATAAATTGTGAATTTTTGTCGTAATTGATAATAACTTATTTTTATAGTAAACAATTTTTTTAAAAAGTTACGCTTATGTCGTAACACATGATTTTTTTTATTGAAAGGATAAAATTACAATTGAAAAAAAATATATTTGTAACATTAATATATAGTGCATGAATATTTTTCATATATATATAAATTTTTGAAGTCAAAGTAACTATAATTTAGACATAGGTGTATACCATAATGCATAACTTATTTTATATGTATTGTTTTTTTTTGCTAAACTTAAAGGACATCAATACCTAGAGCACACATATTATTTAGAATTTAGAATATATTTTTTTGCATGTGTGAAGCAAATACCTTGATGTTTGGTGAAAAACCTACATTCAAAAAAAATAAAATAAATATAATAATAAAATTAAAAGTATTAATAAGGGCTACATACTTAAAAACATAATTTTAAAATGACTTTATTTGATCCCTCAAAACGTAAAGAAAAAATGTTTTTTTGTTAGCATTTTGATAGGTGCATGTAGAAATGTAAAATTGACCTAACACTTATCACACACTTTAAACGACATTTTCACATCATCGACATCATTATCATCAAACATCATTGCATTTCACACCATTTCACATTAAAACCCTAATTTCCCCTATTAATTAAATAAAATGACATTATTTAATTAATTCACCTTTTGCATCATTTTTTGACTAATTAAATAATTCCATTTATTTAATAAAGTCCTAAAAATACCCTATTTATGCCATTAATTGAATAAAATGACATTATTTAATTAATTCAAATTTTCATCATTTCAACCAATTAAATAAATTACATTTATTTAATAAATTCTTAATCTCACTTTATTTCATCCTGATTAGTTAAATAACACCAATTATTTAATTACACCACTAAATCACTTTATTCCCCTAAGTCGATTAAATTATTAAATCATAATAATTTAATTAACTCTTTCCCTCCAAATTTGAATAACTTAACTCAAACTATTCAAAACATTATCAAAAATCAAATCAAACTAATTCAACTTTGTTTGCAAATGTCAAACTTGATTTGCACGTTCAACTCCAAAAAGGAATTAATTAATTAAATCAATTAATCAATTATCCTCACCCACTTTTTGATTGAGCAAATTACGATTGCTGATTGAGCCATCTAATTTGTTGACTAAGCCATCTAATTTCCTAACTAAGCCATCTAAATATTGACTGGTCAATCTAAATCCTAGCTAATCAATCTAAATCCTGACTAACCAATCTATTCCTCAATCACACAAATTGTGCAATATACTTTGCACAATCTATTCATGTTTAAATCCTCTCAACACCTTTCGACCATCGATCTTGATGCAACATTGTTTAATCCAGATCGTCCATTTCAAATTATGTTTTCTATATAACAAACCTCTTTCCTCACAAAAAGGCTTGAAGAGTCAACATCATTTGCAAAATGAAGTACAGTTGAAATTCACAACCACCATTGTTAGAGCTTCAACATTTCTTCAATCAACCATTCACGCATCAAGCTTTTGCACACGAACTATGGAGGCTTCACAGTGATATGATCAATCCAACATCAGGTGAACACACTCCAATATGGGATGGTAACACTATTTTTTTTTATGAATTCATGTATGCTTTCATACTTTGATCTTGTTTCTTGAATTTTGTAATAGCTTAATTTCATTTTGTAAGTGTAGGAATAGATCTTAGATTTTTGTTCTTGATATTATATTATATTCTAAATTCAAGTATGTTTATCTATTTACACTCTATGATTTCCCCCCTCACACATTTTGGCACGCCTGGTGAGACCTTGGTCCTAAATACTAACCATTTCATGAGTTTAAATTGAAGTTGTAGGTTTCTGGAGCGCGGTTGAAAAAATTTCACGCACTCTTCAAGAAATTTTTGCACATTCCTAACAAATAATCTGCACACTTGACATTGAAATCCATGTTATTGACACTTAAACCTATGCATCTACAAATTTTTAGTGCATTTGACTGATGATAGTGGGTGCACTTACATTTTTTTTGTGCATTTGACTGATAACAAAGGGCACACTTGCTCATTTTTCAGCGCTTTTGCTGTGTCAAACCTATGTTCGAGATCTGCTAACTGAAAATTGATTTTTACACTAACGAATTCCTGATTTTGGATGTGTCATAGCTATTAACATTTATGTATGCAGGGTTTGAGAAACACTAACTCATTTTCTGTAGGGAATATGAATGGTCAAAGAACTCCATATTTACAAATGCTTTTTAATGTTAGGATTTTTTTTTTTTTGGTGCATAAAAAGAATAAACACATTTTTTTTAAGGTACTCTTAAAATGAACCATTTCAAGCTTTCTTAAAGTAGGAATCATTATTTGGTGCTTAAAAAGAACACCACAAATGCACACTTCATTTTGGTGCTCCTAAAATTGAATTAGTTCCACGCTTTCTTAAATTAGGAATCTTTCGCTTTGGTGCATAAAAAGAACAAGACAAATTAACACTTCATTTTGGTGCTTCTAAAAATTGAACCATTTCAGAGCTTTCTAAAATTGGATTTCCATTTGGTGCATAAAAAAGAACAACACACATTTCAATTTGGGTGATCTAAAAATGAACTCTTTCCAAGTTTTCATAGTTAGAGAATTTTTGTTAGGTGCTTAAAAAAAGGAACAAATGCAAATGACCAAAATGATTTCCTTTTGTTGATGCACACTCACATTTTCTTTTGTTAACCAAGTAAGACAAGGATTGATTTAGAAACACTCAAGTTTTGGGTTTAAAATGAAAAAAACATTCTTTTTGTCTTGCACCTTTGCTATGATATTGATTGATTTCTAGAACACTTCCATTGGATGCAATTAAAAAGAACCATTGATATCTTATTCACATATTTTTGGGGATAGCATCACTTGAGGTGCTTAAAAAAAATCAAAATACTATGAATTGTATGTTGTACATTCAATGTTTGCAAGCTAGATGGTTGTCTTCTCCCCTTTTGTAATACCCCTCCGTTTTGCTTCTTGTTCGATTTGCTTTATGCTATGTTTGGTTGTAGTCACTTTGATACTGGATACATTTTGTTATGATGTTTTGATCACTACTATTGAGCGACAACTATTATTGTGTGATGTGTTGACCTAATTAGTGTTTCTCATGCTTTAATGGATTAATGATGTTGTAAAGTTAACATAAGATGTTATTATGAGATTATTGGATTATGATGGAAGTGTCAGTTTTGATGAGTGTAGGGGTAAAGAAGACGGATTTGCATCACTCGCTTGCGAGCACCCTGCGAATCCGTAATTCCTTCTTCACGGTGTGTATTATATGCTGGATATATTGTATGATGTTGTTTACTTGGTTGCAGGATTACAGGTACATGACATCGACTCCACCTGTTTTCACAAGTTTGAGCATGTTGATCCAACGGTTAAGTTGAATGGGAGATAGTAGCTAGGTAACATGTGTCAAGTCTACACCCTAGCTTTAATGTGTCGTCAGTCGTGTGTGTGTCGAGTTATTGTTTGTCTTGCTTCAATGTTATTTAATTCTGAAGGATTCTTGATTTGGAAATAGATATTTAGAATAATTGCATTTAAATCATGTTGATGGTTATTTAATTTAAATAATGCAATGTGGATAAAAATTTATATTTAAATTAATTAATTATATTTAATTTATTTAATTAATTAAATTTAATCCAAGGGGTTGAATTTAGTTATTAAATAATTAAATTAATTAATTAAACGTGATGCAAGAGAATGAAAGGAAATAAAAGAATTAAAATTAATTTTGGAATTTAATTTCAATTTGTGGGAATTAAATTAGAAATTGTAATTAAATGTTTACTTGGGAAATGAGTTTCAACTTTGGAAATTAATTTATTATTTGAAATTGCATTTTAAATTGAAAGTGGGTTTTCGAAAATTGGAATTGAAATTGAAATTGAAATTAATATCTAATTTGCATGCAATGTGAATTAGGGTTGTAAAAATTGAAATTGAAATTAATATCTAATTTGCATATAATGTGAATTAGGGTTGTATTAGGTATTTTTGATTCATTTTTACAGCAAAGAAGAAATTTTGGAAAAATTTGCACAAAGAAGGGTTTGAAGAAAGTTTTGATTGTTGAATTGATTGGAGGAAAGATTGTTTGCATTTGTTGAGTTTTGGATTGGATTCATTGGAGGATTGAAGAAAATTTAGGAAATCTTTGGAGGAGGCTTGCATCATAAATTCATCTCTTCCTATAGCTTCTTAAACCAGGTTTCCTCTTTGTGTTTTATTGTTCTTGGTTAATTTTAAATAGTAGTGATTAAAGATTTGTTTGTTAAATCTGTTTTAGAAAATAAATTTATTATTAGAAGAAAAGAATCAAATAAATTTACAGCTTTTGCTTTGTGAAAATTTTTGAGTGAAAATTGTGAAAACTTTAGTTGAATTTAAATTATTTTAGGAAATCGATTATTTTGTTATTGGAATCAAACATAGAGATTGAGTGAAGCATTTAGAATGTTTTTTTTTAGAAAATGAAACCCTCTGTTTATTATTAAAAATCAGATTTTAAAATCCGTAGGGTAGTTATATTTTTCATGGTAAAATGGTCTGGTTGCGTCACGTATAACTCCACTTGCACAAACTAGGTTGTCAGGAAATTTAAAGGGTTTCTTCACCTTGGAATTTTCTTATCCCTGTTGAAACGTCGCAAATACCCAAATCATAGTTTTTGAGTTATGCTTGAAACACGAGACTGTTGTTAAGTTATTTTCCCATGACTGCTCTGATAATAAAATAATAGTAAATTGATATTTATAAATATTAATATTTTATGTATTGTTATTATAATATTAAAATATTATTTAATAATATTTTATATTATAATTTATAATATTAAAGTATTATATTTATTTATATTATTTTAAATAAAATTTTTATATTAGATTAGTGGAATTAAAATTATAAACGTATGGAAAAATTATTGTTTATTTTAAAATGGTATGTTAAAATTTAATTGAAGGAGTTAAATATTTGATTTGAAAAATGCATAATTTAAAATTTAATTGTGGAATTTAAATTCATGTGTAAAAGGTCCAATTATTAATTTGATTTAATTGAAAAAATATATATATGATATTGGGTTATAGTCCAAATATTGATCTTATTTTAACACAATAAGTTATGGAAGAGACCAAATGTTAATTTCATTAATTTTATAATGATTTAATTTGCAAGGGCAATTGGTTATTTAATTTAAAGCGAAATGTTTTGAGTTATAGTTGAAAATACTTATTTTGTTAAGAACAATTAGAGAATAAAATATTAGTGTAATTTCTCCTCTATCTGAAAAGATGAATTCTTAATTCAATTTTATCGATATAATGAATTACGTAATGAAATGAGAAATGGATTTAGAGTATCCAAATGTAGTTTCTTCTATTGCCTTGAATGATTATGTCTTTCGTGTTTATGCTTTGAGAATAGGTTGAATACCTGTTAGTTTATAAGTCTTCCAGATGGTCTGTTGTTTGTGAGGGTTGTCATTGTGATGTCAACCTTTTGTGAATTCTCTTGGTAGTGCATGAGATTGTGTTGTTTTAAAAGTAAATTTAGGAATTGATTATTATGAAGAGACAATTAATTATTTTAATTTAATCATTTTCTATTTGAACAATTTATTTGTTGAGAATGTATATTTTATGGTTTGAATAAATGGATATATGTAATAAGAGTTTGGAAAGGGAAACTTTTAGATGAGATTAACATAGGGTGTTGTTGGAAAACTAGAAGAAATATAAGGTTTGGGTTAGGAAATTGAAAAGAATTATTGTAGAAGATTTATGTTAGTTTTAAAGGAAAACAATGGATTCGACTTAAATTATTTGAACTAGTCTATCTTTTATTATAAAGACACTTATTTAGTTTTTTTTTCAATTAATTTTGAAAGGGCAATAGTTATTATGTTTATTTCCATAGAGCAAATTAATCATTGTGATTGGAATATTAAAGAATTTATATAATTGAGTTTATTAATATATATGTTTGGTGTATATATAATATGGAACAAATATGTTAAGGGTAAATTCATTATCGTATTTCATTTTAATAAGATGTATGCAATATATTATTGAATAGAGATTTAAAATGGATTGATTAGTGTATATGGGTAAATGGGTAGAGAAACGATATTTTATTATATTAAAGTGATTGCATGTTCTAAATAGGAAATTGAATGAAATGTAAGATTTGGTTAGGAAATGGAAAAAGTTTACGTGCATGGATTTGTGTCGATTTAAAAGTAAATTAAGAAATTGTTTTATTGATGGGGCAATCAATTATGTTATTTATTAATTTCTATTTAGATTAATTGAATCATTGTGATTAGATTATGAAAGAGATATGGATTTAGTATATCCAAAAGTAGTATCTTCCTCATGATTATCTTAAAGGATTTAATTCTCTGTATTCAATAAAGGGAAGTAAGTTTAATTGTTTTAGATTTTCAATAATGAAAGGGGAAATAGAGGTTATGATTATTTTAGATGATCTAGTTATTGTGTCTTTGACTTTGTCAACACTACCTATTGAATGAGTATGGATTTAGGAAATCCAAATATTAGATTTGATTAATGACTTGAATGCTTTTGTTGCTATGTCGTCAAGTTGCATTGTTGGTTTTGAGATTTAGTGTTAGTCCTAAATTATAAGTCTTCCAGGAGAACTTAGAGGATGAGGGTTGTTGAAACTTTATGTCATCCAAATGTTTTCCCTTGGGTAGTGCATGGCGTGTTTTCAGTTTATTCAATTTCTTTGAACAGGGATCTTTTGTGCCTCCTGTGAAAAGAGTGGACTATGTGATTGTTGCCTCCAAGATGTTTGGAGTGAGTTCTATCTTTTGTTTCCTCATTGTTTTGGAGTGGATTATGATGCCTAGTTGATATGCACTTGTGTTTCCCTTGGTGGATTGTTTGGGTGTGTGTTGTCGAATAGAAGAGTGACTTCTGTTAGGGGCCGGAGCCCAAACTGGTAAACCGGGTAAGCTTCAGAAGTGAGTTAATCAAGTGATAATTAAATTAATGTACTTAGATGATTAGGATGCAGTTCACACTAATCAAGATAATTTAATCCTCACTCATAAACACAAGGGCTCGTATAGACTTGAGATGACTGAGAAGGTCTGGAATGGCATAGTCATTTATCTTGTTAGTACGAGAGGTATTTGATGCCGCATGAGTGAGTATGAGTGTCGGGATTCGGTTGAGGCCACCAAGATTACCAGAGCCTATGAAGGATGCCCAGAGGAGATCTCATGACTACTATGCGATGACACTCTATCTTGGACAACTGTTGTTAATTGTTTTATGTGTATGGTTCTGTGAACATACTTGATTATTATTATGTCTGGAAGCAATGTGATCTATGTTAGTGATGTGAATGTGGTACTTGATTTGTACTTGTATGGTGATTGAATTGTACTTGTTAGTTCATTTGTTTGGTCATTTCAGTATGAGTCAGTATGGGTCTGCCTTTGGTTAGAGGTAGTAGAATCTTTGTCTATGTTACTTTTTTACTATCTCCTAGCATGGGGGGTGGGCCTTCAGGTACCACTTGGTTGGGTGGAACATGCACCAAAACCGTTGGGTCCCCATCTATCTTCAGTACTTGGTGGCGAGACATCCAGATGGACAACTCGAGGTTCTTGTTGTAATTCCTTGCATTGTAATATCTCATTATGTATCAATTATTCATCCCTCTTATGTTTATGAGGTGAAATTTTGTAATTGTAACCTTATGTACTATTGTCTCATTCTGGAAATGAGTGATGTAACTATTGGATTAAGATAATGATTATGAGATTGTATCTTGGTTGATTATCTTATTTTGTTATGTGGTATTCTTATGATGTATGAAGTTTATTTCATA
>CM021105.1:301840899-301890448 GCA_007115665.2 Sequoiadendron giganteum
TGGAATGCAAGCAATGGGCTTAAGTTGAATTAAACCTCTGATTTTTGTTTTCTAAAGTGTAAAGGGGTGAAAGGGGAATTTGCCTTAGGGGTGAAATTTCACACTCATAAGAAAATAATATAACCATATTTCTTAACTTATTTTAATCTTATTATGTATATGCAGTTATTATATGCTCAATTTTGCTGGAGTAAAATTAATGAAGTTATTATCTATTATAAATTAGGTTTCATATGACGACTCATGGGAGTAATAATCCTACTCATACCATAGATAAATATAATCCTATATATATTTTAAATTATTTGAGACTTCTTATTTAATATTAAATATAATTTTGTTATTCAACCACCTCCATTTATAATGATTTTATCAAATGAAGCATCTATTTGGAGTTGTCATCCATTAAGCTAAATGTAAAACCATTACCAAATTATAAAAGTCGATAAAATATTAAATAAAGTCTTCATAAAATTTTGGTCCATTTAACATAAAATGTTGGTTGTTAAAGGTCTTTCCAAATAATTTGGTCCACATATTATCATCCCTTATGCATGGAAAAAATGAATTACTATGGTTGAGAGAAATATTGAGGGTAGAAACATTATTCATCCAAATGAAAAGGTAGACAAGCTTACATGTGGGTGCACCAAAGTTACTTTTTGCATAAATATTGTCTTATACAAAAATAAATACATAAATATGATAGATTATATTATCTTATATCCTCATACTTATAACCATTTAGTAGTGATAGGATCAAATAACAGGAAAAAGTATTTCCACCTACAAGAGTATATATATATCTTTATTAGAATTAAAGAGCCTACTTTCATTACTTTTCTTTGAGAGAAGTAAGGAGAAACATTTTTCTTCTTGTTCATTTAGAACTATGTAGAAATGGTCATCATAGAAAACAAAGAAATTTACATAAATACAAAAAATAATAATATGTGTATTCATTTAGCTTCTATAGTTATGGAATTATTATGAATGTTATATCTAAAAATTGTAATAGTTTATTCAAGTATTTATATGAACTACATTAGCTTCTCTCTATTATTGTTTCAAAGAGAGACATACCTTATAGTATTTATTTCTCGATACAATGGCTTGTCTTAACCAATGGTAACAATCTATATATTCACAATTACAAAATATAGTATAGAAAGTATGTAGACGAGGGAATAACTTCAGTTGAACTCATTTAGATATAAAAAGATACTTTATAAATGTACATAACTTTTCTCTCTATCTATGAAGATTGTTATATATACACCATCCCAACACCCAATCAAATCACTATTTCATATATATGAATTTATATTCTATTGGAAAAATATGTTATTGGTGTAGTCATGGTAGGAGGTTTCAGAAAGAACAGTCCAAACCATGCAACTTAGAGTCAACACAATGAAGATAACACAAGAAATTGATATGAAAATATAAAACTCTATTGAATTGGTAATATTACATGCAATACATGCCTCTTGGGTGGATATCCAAGGCTCACAGGAATGCCACAAGGGCAATCAACAATATAATTGGCCAAAGGCCTTATTACATGCCCTTGAAGGGTTTATGCAAAAATCTAATGAATCTATCTATCTCTAATTGAATGAACTCTTTTCTAAATGATTAAAAATGCTTATAAATATGATTCTCAAGCTCCAATAAAGGTTGATATTTTCCATGAGGGTTTACAACATGATAAATGATTACATATGAATGTCAGCCTCAAAATATGAAAAGATAACTCCTCACACAAAGGAAGAACTTGTGAATCTCTAGGATAGGTCCTAATGAACCCAAGATTCTTGTATGATGTCTCATTAAGCTCCACATGATCTAGAATAGGTCTACACTAAGAAATTTGGACCATTCAACCCCAAATGCTCTAACTGAGAAATACAATGAAATTTTGAGAGCGATAAATTTCGGTAGACAAATGTAAATGATGTAAAATATGGATATGTGATAAATGTCAATGTGTAGATGCTATATCCTACTCCATAAGCTGAGAAACAATGATGCAGTAAAATGTGGAATAAAGTACTAAAATTGCTACTAAATGAAATGCAAGAAAATAACAGTTTTGGTTGATATAGGATTGCTTTACAACTAGGGATGCTCTTGCATCGGTTATTAAATACTAAGACTAGTTCCACAATTCTTCAAAATTTTCCTTTATGGCACTTTAACAAGTTGAGATGGATTTTTTTACCCCCTTGTTGTATATTATACTTGCATATTTGAATGCTTAATATCATCTACTCATTTTAATTAGTTGGGGTCACTACAATAATAAAGAACTTTTTTAAGACCCTGCCAAATAAGCATTATATAATATCATATAGTGATATGATATTTTGTATTTAAAATATTTTGATAGCATGGAGAAAAAGTATAACCTTATTATTATATCAAAAATCTTATTTTAATCTTTTTTTATGAATAATACATGTATTAACATAATCTTCTAAATTTCTTGAGTATCACTCACCTACTTCTAATGGGTGGCTATTTCCCTAATACACCTATAAATAATAGCTCATCCATTATTTAAATTTTTGTGGATCATTGCTATATATTAAGATTATTGTTTCCTTAAAAGAAACAAAAAATTATTCATATTTATGTTCATGAAAAATCTACTTCAGGATATGTCTTGAAAATATAATGTAGGTGCTCTCACATGGATGGAGTACCAATCTAAACAAGCTATCTTCTATAATTATTTAATCAAAAGGATAAATCTAAAACTAGATCCAAAATAATCTATTTGGCTATGAAGATTTATAAAAGAGTTTCAATCGGATTAATAAAATTACCACCTTACTATATGATAACTAGAGTTATTTTACTCTTACCAAAGTATCTCATTTCTACCGAAAAAAGAGAGAAAAAACACATTGAAGATCATTCACTCAAGGGAATTATTCCATCATAAAATTTCTCTCTAGTTGTATTAATCTAATTATCAAGTGGTATACTATGATCAAGAAGAAATAGATTGGAATCTCAACCATCACATATCAACACCTCTATGTAGTGTTTCGCTTTAAGGTGATGCCATTTAGGGGGAATATGAATTTCTATGATACCTCCTAGTGTATAAACCCAAAATGTAAGATCCAATAGGAATAATAACATACCTTTAAGCATTATATGCTCCAAATTCAATTTAATGCTTGGCTAGGTGAGGAGTTTCCATTGAGGGGGAGTGTGCCTAACAATGAAACCTTTAGATATAAGACCTCAAGCATTAAATAAGACTTGTGGGAATTCTAAAAACTTAGGATGGATAAATCCTTGGATGTAAGATCTACGAGGAATAACATAAGACCTCGAGGAATTATATGTATAAGTCCTATAAGAATCTATTAAATTTCTTCTCCGTAAATATTTCACTTATAAAAGCATTGTAATAAGTTCTACAACAACAAAATATATTAAGTCCTATGGGAACATTATATAAATTCTTATGGGAGAATTATATTAATTTGTATGAGAACATTATATTAAGTCCTACAAGCACATTTTATAAAGTCCTATAGGCACATTGTATTAATTCATATGGACACATTGTATTAATTCCTATGAGCACATTTTAAATCCTAAAGGCATAATGTAATCAACCTGGGGTGAAGGTGATTTGAGGAGATTCGAGCTCCAAGAAAAATATTTATGAAGTTTCATATATATAGCATCATTTTCAAAATTCTAGGATTATAAAGTAACATGATGACTTTCACGTAGTCTGGAATACAAGCTCTTCATTTGACACATATTTGTGTACATATTTATCACTGCTAAAGAAGACTTACATTGCTAGAGTAATTCAAAATTTTCTTTAAATAAATTGACATGTGGCACTCCCTATTATCATTAAGAGGGAGTGTTAGAGCATAATTTTATAATGATAAGTTTGATTAATTCTAGAGTGATCCATACATCATCGTGTCTCACAATCATATCATTGTGTTGGAGCCATCAACCTTATACAAATATATATCAAGTTGATCCTAGTAAATGAGATCCACTTAAAACCATATGTATAATCTCTTTATTCCATTTGTACATAGTTTTCATTTTTGTTCTTTGTGTTTGACTATCCTTCCTTTGTTCCACTCTATAAATATTTATGAGTTTTGTATATGCATCTATTATTATTTTTTTGTTTGAATATTTTATGGATACCTCCTAACTTTTCTAGATTAGTCAAGATGGAATTGAAATATCCTTCCAAAAAATTAGGGCATCAAGGTGTGTGGAAAGTGGTAGGCTAAAACTGGGGTAAAGAATGGACTAGGTTTAGCTTGGTCTAAGTGTCAATCTAGGGATTGTAAGCTTGCAAAAGGTGTTGCAAAAATATACCAAAGGGAGGAAATAAGTGAATTAAGTGGGGATGAAATGCAGTTAGAACACACAAAAATTACTTAAATGAAAATCTGGCTTAACTTTCCTACTTTGTCTTACTAGCAAAAATGCAACAAGAACTATGATAGGAACTATCACAAACTGTGAAATACCAGCAACCTGAATATACCCAAAATACAATTAATATTTTAAGCATTCAAGTGAAGAAATTAACATTTAAAAGAATTAGATCTCATATTTCTTCATTTAATAACTAGATCACAATTAACTAAATAATAGTCCACTCTTGAATATAAAGGCATTATAGAAATTAACACACATTGCAGAATTAAATTAATTGAAATAAAATAAAATGCATAAAGTAAAACATCACCGAGCTTCCCTAAGGAGTGGGTCCTTGCTCCTAGTTCACATGGTGGAAGAAATGAACAAAACTCTCTTACGCTATACTGATCAGTCAAAATATTATTTTATTTATCAAAGGTTCGATACAAAGTCTATGCTGCAAAATTTTTGTCTACTCCCTTACACTATGTGTAAATATATATGTTGTTTGAAACTACTAACTAGAACAAAATATTAGGTTTGTTTTGACCTGCAGCCAACAAAATTAGAAGCGCTTGGCTTACATGAAATCTTTATTACTATCCACAAATAAAAAATGTATTGGTTATAACAGAAAATGAAAATAGAAGATGTGAAGATCTGTAGATTTTTCTCTAGCGAATTAGCAACAAACCTCCAGCATGGGTTTCCTCCCCTAGTCCACAAGAATTGCACGCATGGAATCTTGGTCAAATGTACTCTGCTCTATTGTTTGCTGGCCATGAATTAAACACTATCTTGTTATAACAAAAAATGAAAATAGGAAATGGATGTTTTTGTTATTCTCCTCCACATAGCTGGAAATCATAGATGTTATAACAAATTATACTCCTTGAGATGAATCCACGTCGATGAAGGATGGAAGTAAAGAGACCAACAAAAATATTTCCCCGACAAATGTGACAACAGAAAGTATGTGCCCAACTTGGAAAATAGGTGTGAATACATGTTATGAATGTGCCAGAGAGAAAGAATAGAAAGAAGTCTACCATTGGATAAAGTGTTGCACATTTAGCATTAAAGAGGTGATTGATGCCACCAAAAAAGTTGATATCATCCACGGGATGAAGGAAACTGCAATGGTAGGCATAAACCATACTTTTGTGAAGAAGGTTCTTGACCAAAAAGTGACAGGAAGATTTTCTGCATAGAAGGTGATAGAAAAATCTACATCCTTAATCAAAATTTTGAAAGATTTATTTCCTTGGAATAATATAATAAATTATTAGTAAATACAATCCAATATTTATTATTCATATATTTCATCTAAAAAATGAATGAAATATTACTTATATATTAAATCATATGCAACATAAAATGGTAAAATGGTTTGATATGAAATGAAAATGGAATGTGGGAATGGGTATGAAGGCATATGAAATATGATAAAATATAGCATAAAATGGAACATAAATGGCTCTCATCATTCCTCCCAACTTAACATATTGCACGTCCTCGTGCAATTGTTATTACTAAGAGGTTGTGACTTGGACTGGTAGCCTTTGGATTTATGATTTGTGCCTTCTTCACCCTTGACTATTATAGCTCATTCACAATCATAACTTTTGTCTATCACTCCACTTCATAGCAAGATTCCTAGCTTTGCTTTTCTTTTTTTTAATCTTCTTTTCATTTTTTATTTTCATTTTATTTTTTCAATATTCATATCTCCTTCAACATTTCATTTTTTCTATTTTTCCTTTTCTCTATGTTTTTTCAAAATTTTCCACTTCTTTGTTTGTCATTTTTTGCATAGCATTATTTTATTGAAATTCTATAATTCCATATGCATGAGCTATGTGAAATGGGTGAAATGATAGAAAATACGAATGATTATGAAAAGTGAAAATAATGGATACTATGACTACAATGGAGTAATGAAGGGTAATAGGTGAAAAGATAGGTAATAAAGATGGTGAACCTCCCCCCAACTTAAAGGGTCGATCGTCCTCGGGAAACAAGAAGAGGATACAGTGGGAATATTGTTTATATGATTACTATAATAAGAAATATTAATAAAGTTAAAAGATAAAATAATAAAAAATAAAATTGATTGTCTTACCAACTGGCATGTCCATGTATGCCAAGTTTTGGTAGCCAAAAGATCTCAACAATTGTGAATCTACAAGAATGAACCAAAGGTTGTGACAAGAATTGACCTACACACAAAAAGATCTCTCTTGCAAGAAAGCACAATGGATCATACTGATGGGAGTTGATTCTATCTTCACGTTTGCTAACACCTCAACTAAATGTGTAACTCATGCTATAGGTGATCAAAGTCATGTTAACCAAAAAAAAATTGGAGCACAAGTGAGCTATAGGAGGTGATAGGAGGCACTCAGAAAGCCATTGAAGCAATGTAGTATACTTGCAAATTGATTAGCCCATAGAAGAACATAAATTATTGCATTTTTTCTTTTTCTTTTTTTCCTTTTTTCTCTTTTTTCCTTTTATTTTTCTGGATTATATAAATTTGATCTCAAATATTTTTCTTAAGAATATATTTGACCAATCTATTAACATTAAAGAGAAAAGAATAAACTTAGATTTGTAACTATTTACTTTTCATACCTACTAATTTTGACCTTCCTAGATATCACTTCTATATTCATTACACATGGACTCTAGAGAATTCACAAGCTAATAGATGTTTTATTTTCTTGTGTAAGGTTACCTTTTATTCAATTTTGGGGTGATAATTTATGCATTTTTACTGTCTAATTTTATTTCCTGTAACACAAAGATATCTTAGTTGGGTCAGCCCACAATACCATGTCCCACTTTTTGGCCAAAGTAGGATATTGAAATCAATAATTTTTTCTAGATTTTCACTTTATGAAACCTATAGCAACTAAAACATTAATAATTTGGAGATGATATGAAATATTGATTTATGAGGATTTGTGTGTAGATGATAAATACATATATTTTAAAAAAAATAGAAATAAATTGTGAATTTTTGTCGTAATTGATAATAACTTATTTTTATAGTAAACAATTTTTTTAAAAAGTTACGCTTATGTCGTAACACATGATTTTTTTTATTGAAAGGATAAAATTACAATTGAAAAAAAATATATTTGTAACATTAATATATAGTGCATGAATATTTTTCATATATATATAAATTTTTGAAGTCAAAGTAACTATAATTTAGACATAGGTGTATACCATAATGCATAACTTATTTTATATGTATTGTTTTTTTTTGCTAAACTTAAAGGACATCAATACCTAGAGCACACATATTATTTAGAATTTAGAATATATTTTTTTGCATGTGTGAAGCAAATACCTTGATGTTTGGTGAAAAACCTACATTCAAAAAAAATAAAATAAATATAATAATAAAATTAAAAGTATTAATAAGGGCTACATACTTAAAAACATAATTTTAAAATGACTTTATTTGATCCCTCAAAACGTAAAGAAAAAATGTTTTTTTGTTAGCATTTTGATAGGTGCATGTAGAAATGTAAAATTGACCTAACACTTATCACACACTTTAAACGACATTTTCACATCATCGACATCATTATCATCAAACATCATTGCATTTCACACCATTTCACATTAAAACCCTAATTTCCCCTATTAATTAAATAAAATGACATTATTTAATTAATTCACCTTTTGCATCATTTTTTGACTAATTAAATAATTCCATTTATTTAATAAAGTCCTAAAAATACCCTATTTATGCCATTAATTGAATAAAATGACATTATTTAATTAATTCAAATTTTCATCATTTCAACCAATTAAATAAATTACATTTATTTAATAAATTCTTAATCTCACTTTATTTCATCCTGATTAGTTAAATAACACCAATTATTTAATTACACCACTAAATCACTTTATTCCCCTAAGTCGATTAAATTATTAAATCATAATAATTTAATTAACTCTTTCCCTCCAAATTTGAATAACTTAACTCAAACTATTCAAAACATTATCAAAAATCAAATCAAACTAATTCAACTTTGTTTGCAAATGTCAAACTTGATTTGCACGTTCAACTCCAAAAAGGAATTAATTAATTAAATCAATTAATCAATTATCCTCACCCACTTTTTGATTGAGCAAATTACGATTGCTGATTGAGCCATCTAATTTGTTGACTAAGCCATCTAATTTCCTAACTAAGCCATCTAAATATTGACTGGTCAATCTAAATCCTAGCTAATCAATCTAAATCCTGACTAACCAATCTATTCCTCAATCACACAAATTGTGCAATATACTTTGCACAATCTATTCATGTTTAAATCCTCTCAACACCTTTCGACCATCGATCTTGATGCAACATTGTTTAATCCAGATCGTCCATTTCAAATTATGTTTTCTATATAACAAACCTCTTTCCTCACAAAAAGGCTTGAAGAGTCAACATCATTTGCAAAATGAAGTACAGTTGAAATTCACAACCACCATTGTTAGAGCTTCAACATTTCTTCAATCAACCATTCACGCATCAAGCTTTTGCACACGAACTATGGAGGCTTCACAGTGATATGATCAATCCAACATCAGGTGAACACACTCCAATATGGGATGGTAACACTATTTTTTTTTATGAATTCATGTATGCTTTCATACTTTGATCTTGTTTCTTGAATTTTGTAATAGCTTAATTTCATTTTGTAAGTGTAGGAATAGATCTTAGATTTTTGTTCTTGATATTATATTATATTCTAAATTCAAGTATGTTTATCTATTTACACTCTATGATTTCCCCCCTCACACATTTTGGCACGCCTGGTGAGACCTTGGTCCTAAATACTAACCATTTCATGAGTTTAAATTGAAGTTGTAGGTTTCTGGAGCGCGGTTGAAAAAATTTCACGCACTCTTCAAGAAATTTTTGCACATTCCTAACAAATAATCTGCACACTTGACATTGAAATCCATGTTATTGACACTTAAACCTATGCATCTACAAATTTTTAGTGCATTTGACTGATGATAGTGGGTGCACTTACATTTTTTTTGTGCATTTGACTGATAACAAAGGGCACACTTGCTCATTTTTCAGCGCTTTTGCTGTGTCAAACCTATGTTCGAGATCTGCTAACTGAAAATTGATTTTTACACTAACGAATTCCTGATTTTGGATGTGTCATAGCTATTAACATTTATGTATGCAGGGTTTGAGAAACACTAACTCATTTTCTGTAGGGAATATGAATGGTCAAAGAACTCCATATTTACAAATGCTTTTTAATGTTAGGATTTTTTTTTTTTTGGTGCATAAAAAGAATAAACACATTTTTTTTAAGGTACTCTTAAAATGAACCATTTCAAGCTTTCTTAAAGTAGGAATCATTATTTGGTGCTTAAAAAGAACACCACAAATGCACACTTCATTTTGGTGCTCCTAAAATTGAATTAGTTCCACGCTTTCTTAAATTAGGAATCTTTCGCTTTGGTGCATAAAAAGAACAAGACAAATTAACACTTCATTTTGGTGCTTCTAAAAATTGAACCATTTCAGAGCTTTCTAAAATTGGATTTCCATTTGGTGCATAAAAAAGAACAACACACATTTCAATTTGGGTGATCTAAAAATGAACTCTTTCCAAGTTTTCATAGTTAGAGAATTTTTGTTAGGTGCTTAAAAAAAGGAACAAATGCAAATGACCAAAATGATTTCCTTTTGTTGATGCACACTCACATTTTCTTTTGTTAACCAAGTAAGACAAGGATTGATTTAGAAACACTCAAGTTTTGGGTTTAAAATGAAAAAAACATTCTTTTTGTCTTGCACCTTTGCTATGATATTGATTGATTTCTAGAACACTTCCATTGGATGCAATTAAAAAGAACCATTGATATCTTATTCACATATTTTTGGGGATAGCATCACTTGAGGTGCTTAAAAAAAATCAAAATACTATGAATTGTATGTTGTACATTCAATGTTTGCAAGCTAGATGGTTGTCTTCTCCCCTTTTGTAATACCCCTCCGTTTTGCTTCTTGTTCGATTTGCTTTATGCTATGTTTGGTTGTAGTCACTTTGATACTGGATACATTTTGTTATGATGTTTTGATCACTACTATTGAGCGACAACTATTATTGTGTGATGTGTTGACCTAATTAGTGTTTCTCATGCTTTAATGGATTAATGATGTTGTAAAGTTAACATAAGATGTTATTATGAGATTATTGGATTATGATGGAAGTGTCAGTTTTGATGAGTGTAGGGGTAAAGAAGACGGATTTGCATCACTCGCTTGCGAGCACCCTGCGAATCCGTAATTCCTTCTTCACGGTGTGTATTATATGCTGGATATATTGTATGATGTTGTTTACTTGGTTGCAGGATTACAGGTACATGACATCGACTCCACCTGTTTTCACAAGTTTGAGCATGTTGATCCAACGGTTAAGTTGAATGGGAGATAGTAGCTAGGTAACATGTGTCAAGTCTACACCCTAGCTTTAATGTGTCGTCAGTCGTGTGTGTGTCGAGTTATTGTTTGTCTTGCTTCAATGTTATTTAATTCTGAAGGATTCTTGATTTGGAAATAGATATTTAGAATAATTGCATTTAAATCATGTTGATGGTTATTTAATTTAAATAATGCAATGTGGATAAAAATTTATATTTAAATTAATTAATTATATTTAATTTATTTAATTAATTAAATTTAATCCAAGGGGGTTGAATTTAGTTATTAAATAATTAAATTAATTAATTAAACGTGATGCAAGAGAATGAAAGGAAATAAAAGAATTAAAATTAATTTTGGAATTTAATTTCAACTTGTGGGAATTAAATTAGAAATTGTAATTAAATGTTTATTTGGGAAATGAGTTTTAACTTTGGAAATTAATTTATTATTTGAAATTGCATTTTAAATTGAAAGTGGGCTTCTCGAAAATTGAAATTGAAATTAATATCTAATTTGCATGCAATGTGAATTAGGGTTGTAAAAATTGAAATTGAAATTGAAATATCTAATTTGCATGCAATGTGAATTAGGGTTGTATTAGGTATTTTTGTTTTATAAGGAATGCATGTTTTAATTTTAGGGCAGAAAAAGTTTTAAGAAAAAATACATTTTTACAGCAGAGAAGAAAATTTTGGAAAAATTTTCTTGCAAAGAAAGGTTTGAAGAAAGTTTGATTGTAGAATTGATTGGAGGAAAGATTGGTTGCATTTGTTGGGTTTTGGATTGGATTCGTTGGATGATTGAAGAAAATTCAGTAAATCTTTAGAGGAGGCTTGCATCAGAAATTAATCTTTTCCTGTAGCTTCTTGATCCAGGTTTTCCTCTTTGTGTTTTATTGTTCTTGACTGTTTTTAAAATAGTAGTGATTAAAGATTTGTTTGTTAAATCTGTTTTAGAAAATAAATTTGTTATTAGAAGAAAAGAATTAAATAAATTTATAGTTTTTGCTTGTGAACATTCTTGAGTGAAAATGGTGAAAACCTCAGTTGAATTTAAATTATTTGGGGAAATCGATTATTTTGTTATTGAACTCAAACATGGAGATTGAACAATACATTTAGAATGTTTTTAGAAAATGAAACCCTCTGTTTATTATTAAAAAACGGATTTTAAAATCCGCAGGGTAGTTATATTTTTCATGGTAAAATGGTCTGGTTACGTCGCATATAACTCCACTTACACAACTGGTTTGTCGGAAAATTTAAAGGGTTTTTGCACCTTGAAATTTTCTTATCCCTGTCAAAAAATTGCAAATACCCAAATCATAGTTTTTGAGTTATGCTTGAAACATGAGACTGCTGTTAAGTTATTTCCCCATGGCTGCTCTGATAATAAAATAATAATAAATTGATATTTATAAATATTAATATTTTATGTATTGTTATTACAATATTAAAATATTATTTAATAATATTTTATATTATAATTTATAGTATTAAAGTATTATATTTATTTATATTATTTTAAATAAAATTTGTATATTAGATTAGTGGAATTAAAATTATAAACGTATGGAGAAATTATTGTTTATTTTAAAATGGCATGTTAAAGTTTAATTGAAAAGAGTTATTGTAGAAGAATTATGTTAGTTTTAAAAGAAAGCAATGGATTCGACTTAAATTATTTGAACTAGTCTATCCGTTATTATAAATTAAAGGCATTTATTTAGTTATTTCAATTAATTTTGAAAGGGAAATAGTTATTATGTTTTACTTCCATAGAGCAAATTAATCGTTGTGATTGGAATATTAAAGAATCATTATAATTAAGTTTATTAATATATATGTTTGGGGTATATATAATATGGAGCATATATAAATATGTTGAGTGTAAATTCATTATTGTTTTTCATTTTAATAAGATGCATACAATATATTATTTAATAGAGATTTAAAAATGGATTGATTAGTATATATGGGAAAATGGATAGAGAAACAATATTTTATTATATTAAAATGATTGAATGTTTTAAATAGAAAATTGAATGAGATGTAAAATTTGGTTAGGAAATGGAAAATTTTTACTTGCATGGATTTGTGTCGATTTAAAAGTAAATTAAGAAGTTGTTTATATTGATGAGGCAAATAGTTATTTTAGTTTATTATATTTCAGTTAGAGCAATTAATTTATTGGGAATGAAATATGAAAGAGATATGGATTTAGTATATCCAAAAATAGTAATTTTCTCGTGATTGTCTTAAATGTTTTAGTTTCTCTGTATTTCGTAAAGGGATGTAAGTTTAAATTGTTTGAGACTTCCTATAATGGAAATATAAATATGGGTATATGATTATTTGAGTTAAACCTGTAAATGTGTCGTTGACCTTGTTAATGTTACCTATTAAATGAATATGGATTTAGGAAATCCAAATATTAGATTTGATTAATGACTTGAATGTTTTGTTGCTATGTTGTCAAGTTGCATAGTGGGTTTTGGGATTGAGTGTTAACCCTAAATTATAAGCCTTCCAAAAGAACTTAGAGGATAAGGGTTATTGAATCTTTATGCCATCCAGATGTTTTCCCTTGGGTAGTGCATGGCATCTTTTCAATTTTACCCAGTTTCCTGAACAGGGATGTTTTGTACCTGCTGTGAAAGGAGTGGACTATGTGTTTGTTGCCTCCAAGATGTTTGGAATGAGTTCTATCTTTTGTTTCCTCATTGTGTTGGAGTGGATTATGATGCCTAGTTGGTATGCACTTGTGGTTCCCTTAGTGGATTGTTTGGGTGTGTGTTGTCGAATAGAAGAGTGGCTTCTATTAGGTGTCATAACCCAAAGAGGTAAACTGGATAACCTTCAGGAATGATTTAAACGAGTGATAATTAAAGTAATGTACTTAGAAGATTAGGACTAACTTCTCACTAATCAAGATAATTTTACCTCACTCATAGACACAAGGACTTGTTTAGACTTGGGATGAGTGGGAAGGCTTGGAATGGCATGATCAACTATCTTGTTCGTACGAGAGATAGTTGATTCCGCATGAATGAGTATGAGGGTCGGGATTCGGTTGAGGCCACCAGTATTACTTGTGCCGGAGCCTATGAAGAATGCCCAGAGGAGATCTCATGACTACTATGTGATGACACTCTATCTAGGACAACTGTTGTTTATTGTTTTATGTGTATGGTTCTGTGAACATACTTGATTAATATTATGTCTGGAAGCAATGTGACCTATGTCAGTGATGTTTGAGTTGTACTTGATTTGTACCTGTATTGTATTTGAGTTGTACTTGATTTGTACTTATATTGTAATTGAGTTGTACTTGTTTAGTTCATTTGTTTGGTTATATCAGTATGAGTTAGTATGAGTTTGTCTTTGGTTAGTGGTTGTAGATCTTTTTCCATGTTACTTTGTTACTATCTCCTAGCATGGGGGGTGGGCCTTTGGGTACTACTTGGTTGGGTGGAACATGCACCAAAACCATTGGGTCCCCTTTGATCTTCAGTACTTGGTGGCGAAACATCCAGATGGACGGCTCGAGTTCTTATGTTATTCTTGCCTTGTAATATATCATTATGTATAAGTTATTCTTCCCTCTTTTGTTATGAGGTGGAGTTATGTAATTGTAATACATTTGTACTATTCATTCTGGGAATGAGTGATGTAACATTTGGATTAAGTTAATGATTATGAGATTGTATCTTGGCTGATTATCTTATTATGTTACGTGGTATTCTTATGATGTATGTTGTTTAATTCATAAAGTTTATAAGGCTATGGTTATATGTAATATGTATGTGTGGGTTTAAGTAATCCTAACCTTGTAGCCTTAGAGGTTGTTGTTAATTAGTAAGTGAATGTGTATGTTAAATGCACTTTAAAAAAAAAAATTGGTTCGCTTAAGATGTTAATTACAACTTCCTTTAGGGTTGCAAGGTGGGGCATTACACCTTTCACCTTTTGGAAATCTTGGGTAAGTGAAAAAGTCTTGAGCTTCACATCTTTATTTTCAAAGAAAACCTTTAGAGGGCCTTCCTATTGAGATACATCCCACATTGGAGAACTCATAGGTGATCCAAGCGGTATTCTCATTTTAGACCGCTATAGAAATAATTGTGGGTGTGAGGAAAGTTCCCACTTGTCGGTTGATGTTGTTTTAAATGAAGCCCTATATTTGCACTCCTTGAAAGAATTTTCCTTAAAGGTTTATGAATATTTCAACTTTAATTTTAGGCTACATTGGATCAAAGTAAATATTTGGAAACTATGGCTTGGGTGTCATGATTTCACAACTTGAGGCCATAAACATGAAGGTCACACAAGTTCATGCTTTTTGAGTCAGTCCAGTGTTGTTGTATCACTTGCTATACTCCAAACACAGATAAATTGAGGAAAAACCAACTTAAACTTGCAAAAATTTGGAGAAAGATTGCTCAAACTGGAAACAAAACACACAAAGACCACTTTTACATAAAATTCTAGCACAGTTTCCCCATTTTCTATTGTAGTTGCTAAAATTTCATTGCATTTTCTCTTTGTCCTGAAAAAGCCACTAATGAAAATCAGTTGCATTTGACAAAAACTGCTCACTTGATATGAAACTAGTGCACTTGCTTCCTAGGAACCAAAACACTTGCCACTAATATGCTCACCATTGCCAAAAAAACTCTCTTTTTCTTGAGAAATCATTGCACTTGATAGAAAAACATAGAACTAGTGCACTTTTTATTCCAACTCCCACTTGCTTCACAAAAAACTACGCACTTGACATATTTTAGCTGACAATTGATAAATCTAACCGCTCTTACTCCCAAATTGATGCCTTTGCTCAGAAACCAACGCTATTGCTCTCTCCTACTGATAATTGGGAAAAAAAAATCAAAGTTGCTTACAAGATCCTTGCTAGAATAAAACAATTGGAAAACCAGATAAGTCATATATTCCTTCATCCACTTTCACCATTCCATCCTACTTTTAGAAATTAGAATCAAAGCACACAAACTTGGATTATTCCCTTACCCGTACTTCTAATATATCAACAGTTACTTGGAACTCGCAAATAGTTCAAGTAAGATTTCTTGCAACATATCCTCTATTAGGATAAGTGAGATATCAATCTAGGCCCCTATATATTTTGAGTTCCAAAGGTAGTATCACCCCGAACAATACTCAAATCCTAGGGTCTTGAGCTTCATAACAAACCATATCAAAACATCCACAGTTTCTATTGGCAACACAATGACAGACGATTGAGAGGGGGGGTGAATCAATTGTCACAAAATTTTAGACTTATTAAACTTATTAACCTTTATTCTCATATTTGATTAATAACCATGAAATCATAAATCAACAACACATCAGAAACACACATAACACCAAGATTTTTGTGTGAAAACCCTATTAGGGGAAAAACCATGGTGGAGGTTAATCCATAAGTTATACCCTGTTAAAATTATAAGAAGAATAAATGAGGAATGCACATGCATTCAGGCACACTGCCTAGAGCTCACTGCTCAAAGGAAGACTCATTGTCTTATAGAAACATTCAAATTAAATCCATCTGAAGAATTTGAACTAAGAAAGTAGCATCTGCTAATGCATGAGTACAGTTCCGGTTCAGCACATGAACACTTCTTCACACTCTTCTCTACTTTTGAATGATCTGAACCTTATTCACACATAGCACTCACACACTTCACATCAAGCATGTATCAAATGAGATAAACAATCACTTATATATATCCAAAAATAAGGAATTACATCGTTAAATGTCGGCTTCAACAAAATAATAGAATGAATGCAGACTATCAAGCCAAAACAATAAAGATTATTAATACAAATCAACCAAGGTCGACCACAACATAGTAGACACCCAAAATAATGTCCTCGAACACAAAAAACCTTCAAAGATTCTTCCTCGAAGATCCACAACACGCTTCAATCACTCTATCAACCATGAACATGAAAAAACATGAACACGCAAGAGAAAATATCAAATCATGAGCACAACGATCAATGTGGACATGCAACAAAGATAGAACATGATCTAGAAACATCCACTAACACCACAGGAATATACACAACAACTCAGATTACTAGAATCACATTATCTTCTTCCTGAAACATCAACTATAGTAACAGAATAACTATAGGAACACATAAACTCATAACTTGCTCAAATCTTCAAGTGCACCTCTGAAACTTTCAATGAATAAACTAGATATGCTTGAAAATAATCCCTTTAATCTATAACTTCTCACCATCAACATACTGAAATTTTCATCATACTGATCTTCACTTACAATCTGTAACATATTTATTACAATTTTCTCAATATCCGCGACATATACAATCTTAAAGATATTAATGCTAATAGTGTTGACATCAATGAAAACCACATATTAGCAACACAACCACAACATCCAACAATATCCCTCTTTGGAATTGATGGAAACACATGATGTGAAAAACACCATCAACACAACTAACTCCTCCTTAAGTTCCGACTCTTCTCCCCCTTTGACATCAATGGCAAGGTTACACACAAGCTCTGAACCATATATTTGAATCATCTAACTACTCCCCCTAAGTAGTATCCACCACAACATCAATATGAATCAAGATATGATTGTGAAATGCTTGGACTGATGCAATATCTTACATCTTAGTTCTGATTAGGAGGGGTAATCACCCCTAACTTTCCTCTGAGATACTCAAAATTATCCTTAGGCAATGGCTTAGTAAAGATGCCTACAATATGTTCCTTAGTAGGTACATACTCCAGTATGACTTCCTTATCACTCACCTTCTCTCTCAAAAAGTGATACTTGATAGATATATGCTCAGTATTTGAATACAACACCATATTCTTAGAAATGTTTATAGCACTTGAATTATCATAGAATATGGAAATAGGTTCATCATACAC
This sequence comes from Sequoiadendron giganteum, assembly GCA_007115665.2. Classification (NCBI taxonomy): domain Eukaryota; kingdom Viridiplantae; phylum Streptophyta; class Pinopsida; order Cupressales; family Cupressaceae; genus Sequoiadendron; species Sequoiadendron giganteum. The sequence goes on from CM021105.1 coordinate 301,858,724, forward strand.
AACTCTGATATCTTTCAACATATGCTTCATCTACAATACTTGAGTACAATTGTTAGCAACAACAATTTATTCAACCTTTGCAGTAGACAAATAAACGACATTCTTCTTTTTACTTAACCATGAAATCAACTTCTTTCCCAAGAAAAATTTTCCACCACTAGTAATTTTCCTGGCATTCACATCTCCTTCCCAATCAACATCAGTAAAGTCACTCAAAGTAAGATCATCATCTTTAGGATACATAGGCCAAAATCAACTATTTCCTTCAAGTATCTAAAAATTCTCCTCACAACATCCACATGAAATTCCTTAGGATCGGCTTGAAATATTGCAATAATGTATACAACATTCATGATATCAGGTCGAGTTTGAGTCAAATAAAGAAATCCACTAATCATTGATATGTATCTAGACTGATTATCCTTCAAAGAATCATCATCTTGTTTCAACTTACATCCAGTCACCATGGGTGTACCAACTGGCTTTGAATCTTCCATACCAAACTTCTTTAGCAGTTCTTTCACATACATGGACTAAGATATAAAGATCCCTTTATCTAACTAAGTAATTTGCAATCTCAAAAAGAATTTCAACTCTCCAATCATTGACATCTCAAACTTATTCTACATCTCATTAGCAAAATTCATGCACAAACCATCATCTCCTCCAAAAATGATATCATCAACAAAGACTTCCACAAACAAATATTTATTATTATCAATCTTGAAATACAAATTACTATCAATAGTACCTTTTTTAAATCCAATATTTAGTAGATACTAATCCAATTTGGCATACCAAGCTCTAGGGGCTTGCTTGAGTCCATACAATGATTTCTTCAATTGAAAAACCATATCTTCCTGATCAGTCAATTGAAATCCATCAAGTTGTTCAACATATACCTCTTCTTCCAATTCACCATTTAGAAATGCTGACTTGACATCCATCTAATAAACTTTGTAGTTTTTGTAAGCAACATAAGCAATTAATAGTCTCATAGCTTCAATTATAGAAACAAGAGAAAATTTTTCTTCAAAGTCAATTCCCTCCATCTGAGAATATCCCTTACATACCATTCTTGCTTTGTTTTTAATAACTTCACCTTGCTCACTCAGTTTATTTCTAAAGACCCATTTAGTTCCAATTACTTTTTTTTCCTTAGGTCTGGGAACAAGAATCCATGCATTATTTTTCTCAAATTGTTGTAGTTCTTCTTCCATTGCTTCAATCCAATGTTCATCTTTGCATGCTTCATTGACATTACTTGGCTCAGTATTTGAAATCAAACAGTATTGTTCTGCAATTCTTCTCCTAGTCTAGACACCTTTGTTCTTATCAACTATAATATGATTTTATGAATGATTTAATCTCACATGCCTTAGAGTATTAGAATGTTCTTGAGTTTCAAGCTCTTGTGATCTCTCTTTTGTAATTTCACTAGTCTCTCCTTCTTGATCTTCTTGATTTAACAAAATGATCTGAAATTTATTTAAAGTCTGACTCTTGTTTGTACTGTCATTTTGATCATCAGAATCATATCCACAAGTTTTAGATGGTCTAGCAATGTCTTCATCAACCTTAACATTTGCACTTTCAACCATTTTCTTCAATCTCTTATTGTAGCACATGTAGGCCTTACTCTTAGTAGAATAACCAAGAAAGATTCATTCATCACTTCTAGCATCAAAATTTCCTATATCTTCATCTCTTCTGATATAGCATTTACTCCCAAATATTTTGAAATATATAATAGTAGGATTATGACCAAACCATAGCTCAAAAGGAGTCTTACCAGTATTACCTTTGATTTGTACCCGATTGAGGATATAAACAATAGTACTCACAACTTATCTCCAATAGATGTGAGGAACATTTCCTTCCAGCATCATAGTTCTAGCAGCATCTTGAATTGTGCTATTCTTCCTTTCCACAACTCCATTTTGTTGAGAGGTCTGTGATGCAAATAATTGTCTCTTTATTCCATATTCTTCAAAAAAATAATTAAACTCACTGGAATTGAATTCACCACCTCAATCTGATCTCAGACACTTAATCTTCAAACCTGTCTCTATCTCGACCACACCCTTAAAGATCTTGAAATTATCTAGAGCTTCAGATTTCTCCCTCAAGAAAGTAACCCACATTATCCTAAAGTAATCATCAATAAGCAACATGAAATACCTGTAACCTTGTAAGATTCTAATTCTAGCAAGACCACACAATTCAATATGCACAAGCTCCAACAATTCATTTGAACAATGTTGTTTGCTCCAAAATGAAATTCTAGTTTATTTTCCTAACTAAAATTCCTTGCATATGGCATTAGTAGGCTTTACCAGCTTAGGAGGATCTCTCACTGCCTGAGAAGAAATTATCTTGATAATATTGTTAAATTTTACATGACACATTCTTCTATGCCACAACAAACTTGCATCAAATTGAGCAATCAAACAACTTTTACTAGTAGCATTCAGATGAAAGATGTTACCTTTTATTTTAGTACCTAAAACAATCACATTTCCAGAACTTCCCAATATGCTACACTTTCCATCTTTGAATTGAATATTATATCCTTTGTCAACCATATATCCAACACTCAAAAGATTATGTTTCAAACCTTCAACATAAAAAACATCATCAGTATCATGCTTACCATCAAAAGAAATACATCCTCTTCCATAGATTATGCCACCATTGTTATCACCAAATATTACAACACCACCATCATACTTCTCCAGGCTTACAAATTTTATTTTATCACCTATCATGTGATGTGAACATCCACTGTCAATTACCCATTCATCCTTCTCTTCAACTCAAGAAACTAGGGCTTTCTCCACATTTGTACAACTAGTAGATTCAGTAGACACAAGATTATTTTCCTTGATAGCAATAAATACAAACTCATCTTCACTTACATTCCCTTTGTCAGATTCATCATCTATCACACCTTCATCAACAACATAATAAAACTTCTTTTGAAATTTAGGCTTGTAAGGTCTTGGCTTAGGAACTCTTTTAGGACACCTTGATGCAAAATGACCTATCTTGTTGCAAGAAAAGCATTTAATAGGAAAATTTCCTTTATACTTACCTTCTCCTCTAACTTCCCTTTTGATAATAAGTGCTTCAAGCTCATTTAGTTCTCTTTCATCTTCTTTAATCTGTCTCATTTCTTCCTCATACCTGAATAAATTTCTAGAAGAAATTTCACCCAGATCATATCTCTTCTTCTCTCTCCCGAAAGTAGTAGCTTTAAATGCAGATTCTATCTTATGAAGGGCATCACCAAATTTACTCAACTCAAAAGCAATAAGTTTACCAATCAACATATCTTTGGTTACATTTGTCATAGTCCAGAGCTCATCAATAGTTGTATCTTTAACTTTGTATGAAGTAGGCAAGGATCTAAGAACTTTAGCAATAATATATGATTCATCTATCTATCCACTAGCACATCTGATGCCACACACAACTTCATTCACTCTTCACATTAAAGTAGTAATATTTTAATCATCACCCATTTTCAACAATTCATATTTCCCTTTCAAACTTTATAGCTTAGCAATCTTCACATTAACATCACCTTCATACAAGGTTCCAACTTTTTCCAGATCTCATAAGTAGTCTTCAGCTCCATAGCATTCATCATTTCAGAATTAGTCAAAGCACTCAACAATGCTTCCTTAGCCTTGATATTGTATTCAACATCCCTAATCTCAGAAGTAGTAGTAGGACCATTCTGAGGAATAACATACCTATTACTTATAATATTACAGTAGGATTCACCAATGCATCTCAAATGACACTCCAATTGAGTCTTCCACAAAGAATAATTTGTTCCATCAAATCTCAGACTATCCTTCTTGTATGTCACCATCCTAGATCACCTCAAGTTGTTAAACTCCTTCCAAGGAACCTTCTCTGATACCAATTGTTGGCAACAAAAGGGTAGACAACTAAGAGGGGGGGTGAATAAGTTGTCACAAAATTTCAGACTTATTAAACTTATTAACCCTTATTCTTAGATCTAATTAATAACCATGAAAGCATAAATACACAACACATCAGAAACACATATAACACTAAGATTTTTGTGTGGAAACCCTGTTAGGAGAAAAACCATGGTGGAGGTTAATACACAAGTTATACCCTGTTAAAAGTATAAGAAGAATAAATAAGGAATACACATGCATTCAGTCACACTGCCTAGAGCTCACTGCTCAAAAGAAGACTCATTGTCTTACATAAACATTCAGATTAAATCCATCTGAAAAATTTGAACTGAGAAAGTAGAATCTGCTAACGCCTGAGTATAGTTTCGGTTAAGCACATGAACATTTCTTCACTCTTCTTCACATTTCTTCACACTTCTTCACACTCTACCTTGCTTTCAAATGATCTAAACCTTATTTGCACATAGAACTTGCACACTTCAAATCACACGTCTCAAATGAGATAAACAATCAACTATATATATCCACAAGGAATTACATCGTTACATGTCGACTTCAACAAAATAATAGAATGAATGTAGATTTTTGGTCCAAAACAATAAAGATTATTAATGTGAATCAAGCAAGGTTAGCCACAACATAGTAGAGACCCAAAATAATGTCCTCAAACACAAAACACCTTCAAATATTCTTCCTTGAAGATCCACAACACACTTCAATCACCCTGTCGGCCATGAACATGAAAAACATGAACGCGCAAGAGAAAATCTCAGATCATGAGCAAAACGATCAACACGGATGTGCAACATAGATAGAACATGATCTATAAACATCCACAAACACCACAAGAACATACACAACTCTGATTACTAGAATCACATTATCTTCTTCTTGAAACACCAGCTACAATAACCAAATAATTGTAGGAACACAAAAACTCATAACTTGCTCAAATCTTCATGTGTACCTTTGAAAATTTTGGTGAATAAACTAGATATGATTGAAAACAAAACCTTTAATCTACAACTTCTCACCATCAACATACTAAACTTTTCATCATACTGATCTTCACTGATTCATAGACAATCTGTAACACATTTATTACAATTTTCTCAATATCCTCGACATATACAGTCTTAAAGACATTAATTCTAATAGTGTTGACATCAGTGACAACCACATATCAGTAACACAACCACAAAATCCAATAGTTTCACCATATGATGATTTGGCGACCAGTTGCTCTGGTTCAACACTTGAATCTTGTAGCACCAATCCTATAACCTAGTCTCACACACATTGAAGGTGAACAAATTGATATCATTAGTAGTTTAAGAACCTTCATATTTGAGAAGAATGAAACACCCAAATAGTGGAGAAACACAACACAAATCTTAGACGAAGAGAAAGAAGACATAAAAATCGAAAGACCCATGTTACCACCTCCTATGTGGTGATATACATACATCCCTCATGCTCTACGACAAGAGAAAAATCCTTAATCTGAAATTCGTACCCCACCTTCCAAAGAACCGCACTGCAAAAAATTTCACCAAATGGTACATATTAAGAAGATACTGCACCTACCAAAATACACTAGAACATTTTTATCTACGCTTTGCACCAATAGGCCAATTTTTTCCATAGGCTAGGGGTCACGAAAAATGATTGCAAAAGCTTGGTAGTTGTTTATGACAACTACAAGATCACAACACAAGAAGAAAATGGAAGCGAACAAGAGCAATACCAACATCCCACCAAAAAACACCATGAATTTCAAAGGTGTCTCATGGGGCTATAGGCTAAGAAACCTTGAAAAACCCCAAAAGAGACCCATATATAGAGACACATTTAGTGAGGAAGAGTTAAACCACAAACAAAAAGAAGTGATAGAACAAAACAACCAGGACTGAAATAGAGTGGTTATAGAGGAGGTGGATATAGAGGAGGAAATAAATGATGAGGAACTATTTGAACATTCCAACAACCCCAAGATTCTCAAACTAATGGAAAATTCATTGAGAAAAGACCCAAATTCATACTTCTTCAAGTTAGAACAGAGCAATGCTAAACTACCAATCAATTTTAATGTGGAGGCTTTCAAGGATCCTAATATTATTCACCTAGGGGATAACTCAGTGGTGAGACAGATAATCGAACCCCTCGAGATGCCAAACACATCACAAGTATTCTCACAAAACAATGGTCAACCCATAGAAAACCCACTGTACAAAAAACCAACTTAGATCAAACAAGCAATAGTGGCACAACAATATCAAGGAGGTCCATCCCAATACATACCACAAAACAAAAATCCACCTCCCAGACAATATGTACCTCAAAAAAAATTGAATGCCAACCCTTCCCAAAAAATACAATACCATCAACAAGGTGGACCACAAGGTCCCCATCCAAATCAGTACCATGAACAAGGTGAACCACAAGGTTCCCCCTCCAAATCAATACCACGAAAAAGGTGGACCACAGGGTCCCCTTTCAAATCAATAGTACCACCAACAAGGTGGACCATAGGGTCCCCTTCCATATCAGTCCCAACAACAAGGTGTTCCAGAGGGTACCCTTCTTTAGTCGTCATACCAACAAGGAAACCCACCAATGCATCATTAGGGAAACCTTCAACATAGTCCATCCTAGCAGCAAGGTGTGCCATAGGGCACCCTTCTTCAGTCATCCCATCAACAAAGTAACCCACCAATGCACCATTAGGGAAACCTTTAGTATAGTCTATCCCAACAACAAGTTGTGCCATAGGGCACCCTAGAGAAAACCACATTGTGGCTCTATTGGATCCAAAAAATAAGAAAATAAAGGACACATCCAAAGGTGAAAATCTCCCAAAGGCACCCGAGGATGGAGGGTTCAATCTCCCCATATCTAAGTACCAAGAAAGATCAATGCCTCTAGTAGAGGAAGCAGAGTCCATAAATGTTGGCACCATAGATAATCCAAAAATAACATACCACACAACATCACTTGATCCCAAAGATAAAGCAAGACTCACAACATTTATCAATGATAGAAAGGTTAAATTTTCTTGGACCTTTGCTGACATGCCTGGACTAGATCCAAAATTAGTGGTACATCATTTAGTCGTACTCCTTGGAGCAAAGCCTATCAAGAAAAAACTCACAAAAATGTATCCTCAAATAGCATTACTGGTAAAGGTAGAGCTAAAAAAACCACTAGACGTGGGTTTTATCAGACCCATCGATTATGCATCCTCAGATAGAATTATTGTTTCTTAATTGTCTTAATCTAGGAGGTTTTTCCTTGATACTATTGGTATACATAAATTAGCTAGAATCTGAGTTTGGAATATTCACTTTTCAATAATCTAAAACTGCCTCATACATTCTTTGCAGTATTGGTCATTCAAAAACCATTTTATTATTATGATAGTGCATAGGGATGCACATTTCTAAGGGGTGCATTATATATTGAGTCTAGGCTTCTTCTTGTTATTGGTTCATTCAATATGAATTGTATGTACCTACCAAAGGATTTAATTAGGTTTATGTGATTGTCACTTCCACAAAGATTGATATGAGTGGGGTTGATGTAAGAAAATATGATGATAATTAGTTTGAAAAGGAGGTTGTGAAGAAGAAGACCGGGGATCATTTATTTGAGGTTGAGAAAAAGTCAACAAAGTATGTAGCTCCACATAGAAAAGAGGATTAAAAGGCACTAGATGAACAAGTACTAAAGGTAGAAGAAGCTATTCTTGATTTGAAGCATTACTTGTATGCTAGATTTTCTCTAAGATTAGGAATGAAGCCTCACAAGTTTGTACTTTGAGCCTTCACCATTGGAGGCTAGTGGCATCAAAGGATGGAGGAATTTCCATCATCTCAAGTTAGCTTCACTTTTTGAGATGGTTCTTTGCAAAAGAAGTATTTTTTATTTCTTTATTGCTTTCCTTTTTTGATGCTAATAGATTTCAACAATTATAAATATATTGTGAAATATTATTTTTGAAGATAGGTAAGAGATTTGATGTTGAGCTCAATATGGATTATTGTCTAGTGAGTTCATGAAATAGTGATTGAGAATTATACCCTTTCGAGGCTCATCAAATAGCTTGATGGAGATCTATCACAACTCAATATGGATTGTTGTCGAATAATTTAGGAATTTGTGATTTAGGAGTTCGAGAAAATGGAATTCCAAGAACTTAAGAATTCAACATGAAGCTACACCCTTCTGATGGTCACAAGGCTACTTGATGGAGTTCCACTTGATTCAAGATTTGTTTTTTTTCAAGGAAAGATCTTCTTAGGAATTTTTATTTATGTAATCAACAAGTTTTATTGTGTAAGTCTTGAGGGTGGTCCTTTGGAAAGTTGAAATTTGAGTTTCTAGGGTACATTTTCAAGAACAATGTAATAAGTGTGGGAATGTTAGCATATTACTTTGATTAGTGGTTACCATTCAGTTATGTAGTTAGCAACAGATATGTAATTAGCAACTTTATTTCTCCTTTATGTATCATGTTTGCCCTTGTTTGTTGTAATTCAATGTATATTCAATCAATCATTCACCTTCATAAATGAGATAAAACCATGTGAATGAATATGGATTTTTATATAATTTTAATAATTCTCTTATTAATTTTTTTAGTTTATAGATGTGTTTTTGGGTGAACTTATGATTGTTTAATCATATGTGCTATATATTAATTATATTTTGATCAAAATACATTGAATAAATAATATTTAGGTTTTTTTGCCTCAAAGAATTGTGCTATAGTTATAAATATGCACTATGACATCTCCTTCTATTCTACCATATTCGTTATGTGTAGGAGTATATAATAGAAGCATACTCCAACTATAATTTCTTAATAAGTGCAAAAGAATGAATAAATTCTTTTAAACATATAGCATATTCATTCAATCATTACATGAAGATAAAATTATAAGTAGATAACATATACTAAAACAAAAAAATGTGCATGCGAGAGAGAAGGGGATAGGGAGAAGGGGAGAAGGAAGAAGAGAGTATCTATTTTTAAAAAAAATTGTGTGTTCAAAATGATTCTTAAACATATTTTTATTTTCTTAAGAAGTAATTGATAGAACACATTAATGAATTCTTTTTTTTTAAAGAAATCTTCTATGATTTTTTTTTTTTTTTAAAAATAAAATATTTTATCTTATATTTGATTTTATTGTAGCTAATTTGATTATGAAAAATATCTTTATGAAGGGCTTCAATTTTTTTATTCTAATGGAAATATCCTCTCCTAAATAGACGCAATTTAAGTCTCAATTTCATCCTAGGTGATTTTTGTTTATCATTATAAGTGAGATCCATGTTTATGTGAGGTGTATTTATTTTTTATGGAAGGGATTGAAGCCCCACATTCATTGGATGTGGAGAAAAATTGGGACCGCACAAATAAATGATGACATAGATGAGGCTATGCAAGGATTCCATTTGGTGCCATACTCATAATCTAATTTAATCATTAAATCATTTCTATCATAGTAAGACACTTTGATTTGGTTGTGTTTGCATTTGATTGGGAGCCCATCAAGTGTTTGTTGCCCTTTATAAGTTAACTAGCCCTTGACACTCTTTACATTCACTGACTTCTTCTTTCACCATCATCTTCTATCTATGTATTCATGTCAAATCATCCAAGTTTCTTAGCCTTGTTGTGCAATGTGCATAGGAATATATAAGGATAGAAATATGGAGTTTTCTTTATCAACCATGATCGGTTGTGGGGTGGCCTATGTGTCACATGTTCTTAGTGTCTAATAAAGCATGAAATAATATGAATAGATGTATTGAATAGTGTAATGAAAATAGATATTTGAAGGATATTGAGGATAGCCATTATACAAATGAATCTAGGATAAATAATTTGACTTCCAAGATATATCATGCAATGGGATGACATGTTTTATCGAAGATAAAGGGTTAGATAGGGCTATATAGGTGATGGCATGGCAATAGATGGTATATTGTCAAAATAAATGACCATGTCAAGAGTTTTCCAAAAGCATGTTTTGAAGTATATGCCCCTAGTATTTGTCAAAATCAAGGTGGACAGGGAAAATTGATGGAAATGACATGGATTGGATAGATAATGATGTCAGAATAAATAATGTGATGGATGAGACAATGTGATTCCAATTGGAATGGAAGACATAGATAATAAATTTTACATATAATACGCATGAATGATTTTTCATCGTGGTATTTGTCCAAAATACCATAAGAATGGTTTTCACTATTAGATGAATTATTTCTCTTTCATTTTTAAATTTTTTTTTTTTTTTCTTTTGAATGACCATCAACTATGTTAGTTTGCCTAATGGTGTTGATGTAGATGCTTCTGACATAATATGCCAATAGTGACTTGTCTTGAGGAGTTGCCTTGCCAAGATTATGACACTTATATATAGCCCATGGATGCTATTATGATCCTTTTTTATACTAGTCACTAGTAGAATTTGGCAAATAAATGACTACATGACTAACACTTTTAGTCACAACAACTAAGATGACTAAATTTTACTCATTTTTTGCAACACAAATATAAATGACTAAATAAATGACTAATTTGATCATGGGGTAAAAAGAAAAACTAAATATTTAGTCACACAAAAAAAAATGACTAAATAATTAGTCACACAAATAAAAATTAGACTATATGATATTAAAGTGGATAATTAAAAAAAATATTTCAAATTGAGAGAGTGGGTTGTATTATAATATAATATAATAATACTAATATATTATATTACAATACAATATAATATGATATTATATGTTATTATATAATATTATATTATAATATATTTAATATTATAATATTATATTATTATATAATATAATATATAATATAATATAATATAATATTTATTGTGTAAATAAGCATGACATTATGTATTCTAATATATTTATTTTGGATTCCATTTCAAAATAAAGTGAAGCGAGAAAAATAAAGTGAAGCGGGAAAAGTAAAATTAAGAGGGAAAAAATAAACTCTAATAGCTTGAGCCCGCCTCATTCTTGGCATAAACCCTAATTGTGTGCCGACAAAGGAGTGAATACCAGTGAGGAAGAGTTTGGAGGAGCCGAACTAGAGTGCAAGGAAGATTTTGGAGGAGCTGAAACCAATAGCGATGGGGAAAGCGACAAGGTAATGTAAACACCTAAATGTTCTCATTATGGGATTTTTTTATTTTAATAAACATACTCTGATGTAGGGAATCACTCTCCTCCTTCTTCTCCATTTTAGTTTTGTTTATATTTTTAGTTTGGTAGATTCAGTTTCTTGTTTACTATGATTTGTTTCTTAAATGTTTTTGTTAAGCTTGGTGGTTGGTTCTGCTGGGAGGATGACAATTTTCAATATGGTTGATGGTTCAGTAGTTGAAGAGGGACAACATTTGTAAAGGAATGGGTGATGAAACAGGGGTTCAAACTGGCAAGAAGAGAATGGATCTTCATTGAAGGTTGGAGGTTGAAGGAGAAAGCGGGTTGGAATATTGAGAAGCAATGAATGGTGGAAGCATGGGCATCATTCAAGAGACAATGACTTTGATCAACTAAGAGAAGAGTAGAAACAACATTTGAGTGATGGTGGAATTATTTGTGATCAGGCCGATCATTGATTCCTAGCATATGTGTGCTTTGAACGCCCTTGTAACATGAATGAAATCTCTTCCACAGAGACTGAATTGCTTGTAACCAACATAAGCCTTTGAGAAATAAAATATGTCGATTTAGTCTTCATGTCATTGTTGAGAATATTCAAGGTCCTACACTGTTGTTTGAATTTTAATCTTGAACTCTCTAAATTTTTTGTGAAGGTTTGTTCGGTCTTGAAATCTCTATGAATTGGGTTTTTCCAATTACTATGTGAGTTGTGTGTCCATTCTCTTCTTCTTAGACTACAGGTAATCTAGAATTCCAAATAATCCCCACCGTAGATGTAGAGTGAATTAGGTTGAGGGTAGAATTATCATAGGATAGAAATATTTTGTAGAAATTTTATTATTGGAGTATAAAATGGGAAAAGTTAGAAGAGGAATCTAATAATTTAATAAACCATCCAATCAATCATCCTAAAATGAAATAATATGTTTATTATTTGATTGTGGACAGGTAACAATCAAGGAGAAAATGCAAAACTAGTGCCTTACTAGATGCATTTACAACCCACCTCATGTGCAACAACGACATCACTGAAGACATGCATTCACATTGATGGCTTTTTAGCTTTAGTTTTAGTTTTTTTTCAATTTTAAAAGTATAATAATTCAATAATTTGCATACTACAAAAGATTTTGTATTCAAAACTCTATATATAGAGTTCTTTGTAACATATTTTATATAAATGAATTATTTTTCAATGTTGTTTCAATCCTTTGAGCAATTTTTTTAAAGTTTTATGATTGTTTCAGTTTAATTTTACTAGTATAACATAAGAGCTTTAAAGTTTTATATATATATATTTTTAAAAGGAGGGTAAAAACTTTATTGAATCAACATAGCATTACAAAGTCAGAAGAAAGAGGCCACAAGGGGCCAAAAATAGCAAGAATTAATTCACACCCAAGAAGCATCGTATATCCTCAGCAACCCAATCCTCAAGAATAGGAGCCATATCTTCAGGAAGATTGTCCCAATCATCCACACACCAAGAATCTGTCTTTTTCGACGCCCATTTCGCCAGTCTATCAGCCACCCTATTTCATTCCCGCAGAATATGGCAGAAAATGATGGACTCCAAAGTACCACTCAGAGAAACAATCTGTTTAACAACCACAACCAACTACCAATTCACATCCTCTAAATTTTGGTTATTCAACATATCAATAACAACCTGGGAATCAGCCTCACAAACAATCCGCCGCCATCCAAGAGCCACTGCACGCTCCAGCACCAAGAGAATAGCACTCGCCTCCATAAGATTATTAGTTTGCAGACCACGATACGTGGAAAAGAAGAAAACCACCACCCCAAGGCTATCTCTACCAATACCACCAACACCGGCATGCCTAGGATTATCCCTAGACGACCCATCGGTATTAATTTTTAGCTCCCCAAGAGCAGGTGGGCACCAAAATCCCTCGTGAGTGACCCTTTCACACCCACGTCTATAGTGCTCTTTGCACAAAAGACCCCTAACCCTAGTGTCAAGGCCAAGGGCATTTACAATGCCCAAGTCTCCAAGATCAAATGACACTGACAAATCACACTTCGCAGTCAAAGTCTCCTACAAAGCGCCAAGAATTCGTCGCCAAAGTTGCCCCATAAATAAATTTTTACCAAGAAAAATTCTTCTGTTACGCTCCAACCAGATTTGCCAAACAATCAAGCTAGGACCAATGCTCCAAGCAATTTTAAGAAAAGAGGTTGTGGCAGGAGACGAACCCTATCTTTTCCAAAAATCCTCCAAAGAAGAGACGTGGCAACACGATAAGCTCCAAAGATTCCACCAATGATGCCAGATAGTCCTAGCTAAAGAACACTGGAAAAAGAGATGAGATATGCATTCCTCATGTTGACCACACAAAATGCACATGGAGGGGCCCTGAAACCCCCTTTTGCATAGGTTGTCCCAAGTAAGACATTTACCATGAACCATGAGCCAAGAGAAAAAATTACTCTTAGGCCAAGCAAATTTATTCCAAGCCTACTTCCACCAAGAAACCTAGGAGCTTCCGAACCTCTGTTTATCCAACACCTGATAGCCAGAGGCAATCGAAAATTTTCCTTTCAAGTCAGGACCCCAAGCAAGAACATCAACCCCATGAAGAGAATTACAGGCATGACTCGATAAGATCTTAGCAAGCTCTTGACGATCCTCCACCATACCACCAGGCAGCCAAACCAAGGGGTCCTTCCACCTGGCCGCAAAAATTTGACCCAAAGAATGTTGAAATTTGAAATCCGCCACATGACTCCAACCCACCTCCACGAAAGACTGGCACAAAGCGTGGAGGTGGGGATGAGAGGACACAATGGGTGGTGTCCATCCCAAGAGTCATGCCAAAAGAGAGCCTCTCGACCCCCATTACAAATCCAAAAAAGACCCTGTTTAACCAGCTTGGCACCACGTTTAAGGGTTCCCCAGATCACTGAGCCTTTCCCCTCCATATTAAATCTTGCAACCTCACTACAGTCCACCGCCCCCAAATATTTGGAGGTCAGAATACTAGCCCAGCACATGTGTTGTTGAGAGCACCAGCACCAATACAACTTAGCAGCCAAAGCCTGCCCATTCAAATCAGTCCGCTGAAGACCAGGACCCCCGTCCTGTTTTGGCCTACAAACAACATCCCACTTCACCAAACTCCATTATCTATGAAGAAGATTACCAACCCACAGAAACTGACGAGACAATTTCTCGAAGTCTTTAATAAAACTTGAAGGGGCAGAGAGAAAAAAGAACTTATAAACAGGAAGAGCCTAGACCATAGACTTTAGAAGAGTCACTCTACCAACAGAAGAAAGCCACCTGCAAGTCCAATGATAGAATAATCTTCTAAACTTATCAAGAGTCTCCAGCCAAAACATTTTGGGGAGAGAACGAACCACAAGAGGGATTCCAAGGTAGGAAAAAGGTAGCGAGCCAATCTGGAACCGAAGGATACTAGCAATTCTCCTTTGAATACCCTTAGGAGTGTGGAAGAAGTAAATGAAGGACTTTCCCTCATTTATGCATTGCCCAGAAGCCGCCAAGTAATAGTCCAACACACAGCACCAATTGAGAGCCTCCTCAACCTTAGCCCTACCCATCAAAGTAGTATTGTCGACAAACTGTAAATGAGACTGAGGGGGAATATCATCTCCCCAACTCCATCCCTAGAGCAAGTCGCTAGCAACCTGAGCACGGATGATTCTGCCCAGGCCCTCCGCAAGAAGGATGAATAAGTAAGGGGTCAGGGGATCTCCCTGCCTGAGGCCTCTAGAAGCACCAAACAAGCAAGTGGGTTCACCATTGACCAGCACTGAAAAGGAAGAGGAAGTGACATAGCTTCTAACCCAATCAATCCAGCCTTCCGCAAAGCCGAAAGCTCTAAGAACCTTAAACAGAAAGCTCCATTTAACACGATCGTAAGCTTTGGCCATGTCCAGCTTGATAAACATAGATTTCTCCTTTGAGGATTCCATAGAGTGTATGGCCTCAGTAGCAATAACCACCCCATCCATGATCTGTCTACCAACAACAAAACCCCCCTGTTCCTCAGAGATTAAATCCTCAAGCCAAGGTTTTATCCTTTCCGTAATCAACTTAGTAATAATTTTATACATCACATTACATAGCGCAATAGGCCTAAATCGATCCAAAGAGTTAGCTCCCTCCACCTTAGGAATAAGAGCTAAAAAAGTAGCATTCAGGGATTTCGGCATTTTCTTATGCATAAAGGATTCCTGAACAACCTCCAAAAGATCCAATTTAATCACTTCCCAGAATTCCTAAAAAAATTCAACTGGGAACCCATCAGGTCCAGGTGCTTTACCTTTCTTCATCTGAAACACAACATTCTCGAGCTCGGACAAGGTAATGGGAGCAAGAAAAGAATCATTCATTTCATTAGTCACCAGCTTCGGGATACAATCTAAAATCCTTGCTTCATCCTCCTCTGCAGGAGGAGAGTCCTCCATGAAGAGAGTAGAGAAATACCTAATGCATTCAACAGAAATAGAAGCAGAAGAGGAAAAAGTTTCCCCATCAGGTAGCAAAATAGAAGAAAGAGCATTACCTTGTCTCCGATCCTTGACAGAGTTATGGAAAAAGGAGGTTTTTCAATCACCAGCCTGGAGCCAATCAATACGAGACTTCTGTTTCCAAAAGATCTCTTCCCTTAACTCCCATTCCTCGAGCTTTTTTAAAGCAGCAGCCTCTAACAAACTCAGCTCCTCTGAGAGGCCCTGATCACGGATCTGCCTGGTGATTAGATCCAGATTATCTTGAGCCATTTGTTTTTCCTGGAATAAATTACCAAAATGTTGCCTATTCCATCTTTTCAAACTGTATTTAACATACTGAAGCCTCTTTGAGAAAGAGTACATAGCAGTGCCATAAGCTGGCTTCCCCCAATCCCACCAACCAGGGAGTAAATCATGAAGAGATTCATCCCTAAGCCACATGATTTGGAACTTAAAGGATGGTTGAGCACTACATTGAGGCACATCAGCCACCAACTTAATAGGCCAATGGTCAGAACCACAACTATCTAGAATTTTAGAGCTTGTCAACCACCTGTCCCCCAACCAAAAGCTAGACACCATAAATCTATCAAGTATTTCAAAAATAGAAGCATCACCAGTTCTCCTGTTATTCCAAGTAAAAAGACTAGTGGCCGGCTTAATATCAACAAGATTCAAAGTAGAGACATTATCCTGGAGTAGCAATGCGGAAGCCTCCGACCTTGCAATACTACCCTTCTTCTCAGCAAGCTCCATGACAGCATTAAAATCACCTCCAATAATCCAAGGATGGTAAGGAAAAAGGCCGCGAACTAAACGAATGTTGGACCACAAGAGTTGTTTCCCTTGCAACTCCATAGGCGCATACACATTAGAGAAGAGAACAATTTCCCCAGACATAAAATAAGAGGCCACCATGGAAAGGGAAGACTTGAAAGACACCCACCAAAGGGGGCAAATCTTCCGCGGGTTCCATAGACATGCCACCCCGCCGGAAGACCCTTGAGCACCAATGCATTGACAATCACCATTCCTCCATAACTTTGGAACTAAATCCATCATACCCTCCATAGAGAGCTTAGTCTCCTATAGAAAAAGAACATCAGGCGTATGACTCCGAATCAAATCCTGAACAAATTTTTGTCTAGGGCCACTGTTCATGCCCCTTACATTCCAAGAGAGAACTATCATTTTGAGGGACCTGAAAAATGTGAATCCAGAGTCTTGACTGACCCCAACTCCACCAAAGTCTCCCCTATCATCCTAATCTTCTCCTCATCCTTCTTCCTTCCCAATTTAGTGTTTTTCTCCGGCCCCCCCTTCTTGAGGGTTTTTTGCAAAACACCCAACTGAGAGGACAACTTGACAATCTTCTTACCCACCTCTGAACCAACTTTCTGCAAGAGGGGATCCTTGTCCCCACTATCTTTCACTACCTCAGCACTACCACCCAACCCATCCTACACCTCCACCTGTCGATCTGCCCCTAAAGCCAAGGTCCCCTTAGCAAGCAGAGACAGAGGAACCTCAGAATTGAGTAATGGCTGACTAGGAAAAATCCTGACCTCATCAAAGCATGGAACTCCCACCACCCCCACCTATTGGGGGGCAAGGAAAGCCACAACCGAAGAGTCATGTAGATCCATATCCAAAGTCCCATGATCTAGATCCAAAAAACCTGGATTCACCTCCTGCCGACTAAGATCCTCCAGCACCTCAAACCTGTTGAAAGTGTCCTCCTCCTGCCTATCCTTCAAAGTCCTTTTATGACCTTTATTTTTGTTTCTGCCTCGAACTGGAATAAAACCATCTTCCCTACCATCAAAACCCTGAGAGGGATCCTTGGCCTTGTCCACCCCGGGTGGATTCGCCAAAGGCTGAGAAGATTGAGCCTCCAAAGGCTTGGCCTTTGGACATCTGTGTAGGAGGTGACCATACTCATGACAAAAATGACAACGAAAAGGAAGCGTTTCATAATCAAGTTGTTGCACCCATGAGTAATCTCCTGCACTCACCTCTAACGAATCTGGCAATGGTTTACTTAAATCAATTTCCACACAGAACCAAGCAAAAGTCATTACCTTTTTGAATTGCGTTTGTTGTGACGAACCCACAGGTTTCCCCAGTTTCGAGGCTAATAGATACAACACATCCTCCCACCAGCATTCCACCAGGAGCCTTGGGAGACGAACCCAAACCGGAACCCGATTCAGAAGTTCCTCCGCTAGGTTGAAGCCTACGTGCCATGGCTTAATGAACAAGCCCACCTAGTTGTAAAAGTATGGTCTGCCTTCAAAAACCCTATTCCGATTCGCCAAACAATCAAATGAAACCATGAAATAGTTATTTTCTAAGAGGCAGATCTCCATCTCTCCTTCAGGCATCCACGTCCTACGAGCCCACGTCTCCAAGAAATGCAAAGAAATTTTCAAACCTAAGAATTTGCAGTAAAGAGAATGCCTAGAGTAATAATCAATGTCTTCAGCCATCATCTCCATCGGAATGACTACACTCGGCCTCTCTTTACATCGTTCAAGGCACCCATTAATCTTTGGGATTCTAGGCCCTCCTGTTGGACCTGTCATAAATTTTTCCGGTTCCACCAAAAAAAGAGTATTCTCAAAAACCTTCGAGTTCTGAAGAGTTGGTTTGGAGCCAAATGTCGATCGAAAATCCATTTTGGGGTCAACCCCAGAAGATTCTCCATGCAACATAGAGGACAAAAATACCCTACTTCGACATGCAAACTCACAAAAACCCCAAGATCATGAAGGACATCAACGGGAAGGCACCCCTCACAAAACCACCCCACCACAGAGGAAGGCACACACCAAAAATCTGCCGAAGCACCAACACCAGAACACACACCCCGCTTCACACCCCACACCAAAAAATCCACCCACAGCCAGGAAAAGCGAACCAAACAATACTCACCCCCTTACCAAAACCCCTCACACCGTATCCACATTTAAACCCAGGCCGCATCCACCACACAAGCGAAGGAATGGAGCAACGGCCGCGCGCAGACAGGAAACCCCGCCACCGAATGCCACCAAAAAACACATACAAAAATGAACAAAAATCACACCCCACCCTGCACACAACCAAAGCCCCCCCCTCAACCACGCAGAGATGGGAAAAAGCAGAAGACGAGCTAGGGCACGGATGCCCTAGCTCGGCATAGGAAGACCAGAGCTGCCGACGCCATCATTTGCATCAAATTTTTATATATTTCAATAACAACAAAATTTTCAATTTCATAGGAGTTTACATACACATCTAAAAGTATTAGTTCATAAATGACTAGATAAATGATTAACATGATTAAATAAATGACTAAATAAATGACTAAACCATGACTAAATAAATAACTACCATGACTAAATAAATGACTACCATGACTAAGTAAATGACTACTATGAATAAATAAATGACTACCATGACTAAATAAATGATTAGTTAACAACAATAAATGACTATATATACTACCAAATTGATCAATCAAAATTGTAGACACCCAAAATTGTCCATGTCATAACATTACCTAGTCGATACATGACCTTGTAAAACATCTTGTAATATTTTACCCTAGGTCATTACATTATCCCACTTATCTCATTTATTCCACTTAATCACCTTCCCAATTAATTAAATAAATCTCATTTACTTAATTAATTCCCCTTCACATGTCTCAAAATAATTCAAATTAAATATTTGAATTAATCCCTCACTTTTACCACATTGCGACATGTGTCACTTGACTACAACTCTTCACATGCACACATAATTTAAATAATTTTATTATTTAAATTATGAGATTCCCACTCACATCCTATTTTTAGCCCCATTCATTGTGCATCATAGGCATCTTTTCTCTCCAAAATAAATAAAAGAATCTCACTTATTTCCTCACATCCTAATTTTAGCTTCATGTCATAACACTTAATGTGCGTCATAGACACTAAAATCAACTTTCAATCCTATCCATACACATCACACATTTGAATTTGAATTTTTTCCATCGAATCATATCAAATTTTTCCTATAAATCAAGCCTTTCACATGCCATTTGGGAGGATCTTCTTCTAGCATCCTTACTCTCTCAAAATTTCTTTCAATCTTCTTATCTATCTATCTATTTTTCTTCTATCCTCTCCATCTTATCGTTATGCTCCGGAAATGAGCAATCAACATATCAAAATAATAAAACCTTCAAAATCTTGCATTCTCATGCAGGTGGAGAAGAGCAATCGAGATAAATCAAATCTAGCTTGGAGATTAGTTTGCTTTGCTTTCTTGTTTTGATCTTCATGCTAGTTTGTGCTCTATTGTGCTTGTTAGGGTTTTTCATTATAATTTGTTTACAAATTTTTCTCTAATATTTTTACCCTAACTACATTGGTGAACTCGATGTGAATCCTTTGATCTAGCTTTCTTTTTTGCAAGTTTCATTAACTTTTTGTTGCAGATCTACGAGTTTTTGGACAAAACCCCAAGTTTTATAAATTTCATCATATCTTCCAAAAAGCTATGCATTTTTCTACAATATTTTTACAAAAGCTTAAAAATCATCTCAAGGGGATAGAGTAAAAAATTGAGGGTTTATCACCATTTTTGTAGGAGTTATCATTATTTTTTATTTTTTAATAAAATTGACTTTCTGGACGCAAATCAGCATATTTTCTAGAAATTTTTACATTTCTGAAAATCCCTTGAAATTTTAATGGGGATCTTTGTTTTACATATTTAATTTAGAATTCAAATACAATGCGAAAAAATCTGATCTTTGTTTTTTGTAGGTTTTTCATAAATCTGCATTTTTGGGTGCAAAACAAGGAATTTTTCTAACTTCTTTACATTTATGGAAAGCTCGCAAAAAATTAGCAAGGGTTTCTTGTTTTATTTTTTATTTTTTAGTTCAATAAAATCTTCAAATAATCAAATCTAATTCAATTATGTTAAAAACATGTATCTAAAATTGCAATTTTCTAATGAGCTTATTTTTTTTTTTGGTTGCATTATAATATTTTATTTATTTATTTTGTAGGTGATCATAAGGAGCTTTAGTAACAGCAATATCAGCCATACGCAATAGATTCTAAAGCAAAAACTTTTGGGTGCACTCATTCTATTATCTTTATCTCTCACTTAATCAATCAATCTTGTTTGCAAAACACTTCAATTTGGGGCTTTAAAATGAACATCTTGTTTGCAATCACACGTTGAAATTGGGCTTAAAAAAAAAGAACCACTATCTTCTCATCACACATTTTGGCTTTGGGTTAAAAAGAACAAGTGTTTGAACTATTTTACACACATTTTTATTTTCTAAAGCGAAATTAACAACTGTGAGTGTGAATCAAGTGTGTGTGTGATCAAAAACACCTCACTTGGTTTGTTTTTGTCAAATCCTTCATAGGAGGCCTACTAGGGGATTTCATCACCTCTAGGAATGACCTCAGTCAAGGTGTGAATCGAAAGACATGATTATTTGGGAATTAAAATCTTGTCACTCTTGGCTAAGCCCCAAAGAACTTTATACCTTTGGGAAGTGAAGGTGAAGGGTGGATTACCCCTTTCTCTCGACTATGTGACAGGATTTTGTTTTCAAATCATCCCTAGTCAACCTCGTACATCCTAGCTTAAGACCTAATTGGCCATACCCACTTGACTAACATTAGGCTTGTTGTTGTGTATTCAAATGTTTTTTTAATCATAAAATTTTATCTTGAAGGACAATTTATCATTGTGTTTGGTGTGTGTGTTCATGAACTTACATGTGAGATCTTGTGTTTGATATTGCCCAAGTCAAACTTTCAATAAAAATTTTCCACATCATCTAATCTTTCCAAGCCAAATCATCCTAGTCATTCAAGAAATCACATCATTTTAAATCATCATCATAATCTTAATCAAATATTTTTCAAAAGTGACACCATGCCAAAATTAGAAGACATAGCATAAAATCTCGTTCACATACTTCACATAGCTCAAACAAGCCAATCACCTTTAAACCAACAAATCATCCAAGGAATCCATGACAAGATCCAAAAACTTCAAACAAGCCAATCACCTCAAATGCAACATCTCATAGCACAATCCTGATATCTCATAGCCACTTGTCAAACCCACCAAGCACATCATCCTCTATTCATTCAACACCAATCAATTTCACCTCATTCCTATGTGGAATATCCCTCCATTCCATATCAATCTAATCCATCCACCTATCAAAACAATTCCACATCACCTTATCCCACCTCTTGCCATGTCAATGCCACATCATCATATCAATTCACTTTGCAACAAGAACATGTGATCCAAAGTCCACCTTCACAACAAGATCAAAAGCCTTTAAGTCTTAATGCCACCTTTGACAAGGGAAATACCAATCTAGCTCATGCATCCTATAAATATATTATACCACCATCTAATCAAAGGCCTATCCTAAAGCCACCATGTCCTATTCCAAATCCATTGGTCCCCATACATTCCAACCCATCAAACCCTTCATTACCCACACCATCATCTAATCCTCCATCAAATCCATGCCCTAAGTTCAAACATTTCAAAAGTAAACCTATGGCATTACCCAAATTCACCCATCCCCCTACAAAGGATGTGACCCAAGGGCTAATAGCAAGGAATAAAATATCACCATGTCATCCAACCCATATGTTTGAACCTACCAAAGAGTCTTCAAACACCATGCCCATTCTTACAACCCCATCATGTAGTCTCCCCCTTGAGCCTATTCAAGAGTCTCCCCCATTGAGCCCAAGTCAACCTCCATCATGTCTCCATGTTGTTGACCATCTAGAACATATCAAGCCTATTCAAGAATTATCCCCTTCCACTTCCATTCAAGCAACCAAAGAGTTATATCAAGAGCCTAATCCTGGGCATGTGGAAACATCAAGCCCTAGTCCTAATCAAGATCAAATCACTTTCATCCAACCTATCCATAATCTATATCTTTTCTATGATCAAGATGATATCCATAATGATGAAGAGCTTATCCATGAGCAACTTGATCTTGTACCCATCCATGAGCAATATATCCCAAATACACCTTCACTTAGTCCTATCCATGATCCACCAACATCCACTTCCTTTGATGAGACATATGCCTCCTAAGTCAACATAGAAGATCAAACAAATATCTTGGATCTTAGAGAACACAATGTTAATGAAAATCCCAATAATCCTTCCACATCCACCATCAACTCTATTTCAAATCCATCATATCCACTTAGTCTATCCACCCTCATTCATGAATGTTCCTCCTTAGAAAAACAACAACCATTATCTTTTATTGCTTCCTTTTCCCCATCCAATAAGGAACTTGTGTCTAGTGTTCCACCTACACCTAGTCCCATTTTCCATCACATACTCCAAAACATGAACTATCAAGGTAAAGATTTAGGCCTTCATGAACAAGGTATTTTGGAGCCCATCCATGTCAAAGTCCCTCCATGCTCATTTGGCCTTGGATACTCACCCCAAGGAAAACAAGCTAAAGATGTTGGTACTTCCTCCATCCATCCTAAGTCCTCTTTCCACCATAAATCCTATCATACGCCTAAAACATATGTTATCATCCCTCCTTCATCATCTTACAAATTTCAAAAGCATGTGACCGTACACCTTCCACCATCAAATTTGCCACCATTGCTTCCAAATCCTAATATCCCTCCATCTAATCTACCTTTGTTACTCCCAACACCTAATGTCACAATTATACAATCCCCCTATCCATCCATCCATAAATCTTCTAAAAATCCTAATCATGACCAATCAATGCACACATTGTCTAAATATGAAGCTTCCACTCATTTCACCATACCCATGGGATTCGAAAGAAAAAAAATTGATGCCTCTATCTATAAAGAAAAAAATCTTAAGGGTCCACATCGATTAGGACATAAAATCAAGGAATCAAAGAAAAATACATCCAAAAAGCAATATAACCCTATACCTTCAAAAAAAAAGTCTAAAAACAAAATGGTTTGGGTACCTAAGAAAAAGGAACACAAGTCAAACAAGGCATCTACATCTCAAAAAACCCAACCATCCACTTCCACCTCACATTCCCACTCTATTCAATAATCTCATATTCCATCCCACAAGCAAAATAAAAGTCATCAAAATACTAAGTATATGTGGGTACCTAATGCACTTCATCACACATTTCCTAAGAAAATATATCCATTGCTTCCTACACCCCCTCCAGATCAAAAGCTTCAACATTTATCACAGTGTGTGAAACCATTGGTCATGGTTCCCTTCCATTTCACAACAATTCCACATACCTCCATCTCCTCACCCTTCACTCATTATCCTACATATCTCCCCCATCACCTTTCTATGATCCATTCTTTTGGCTAAGCCTCTCATTCATATTTTACATAAGTCCTCTATAATCCCTATCATAATCCACCATCTTCGCTACATAATCCGCATCATAATCCATCATTTACCTCCATAATCCACATCATAATCCATCATCTACCTACTCCATCTCCCTTTCATGTCATCCCTTACCAACATCTATGAGCATAATGACATTTGACATGGTCCATACGTGACATTCATCTCTAGTGGGACTCTCAAATTTCATGGAACTAAACACTTGAGTCCCTCCTATCCAAAACTTTTTAAAAAAAAAAAAAAGTAAAAAGAAAAGAAAAGAAAAGAAAAAGTAAAGAGAAATCCCTTCGTCCAATTGTGAAAACCTGGTAAACAGGCACCTTGGATAAGTACCATGATGAAAACTTGACAAACAAGTGTCATGTGTAGGTTGATCTTTAACCTCACTTACACTTGGGGGCACTTAGTCTCATCCATACTATCTATCCTATCATGTCACTTCTTATCATATCATTTTCATCCTACCTACCATCTTTAGCCATCATACCCATATACTTATCATATTGAGTCCATTCATCCTCTCTTCCTCCTTTTGATCTTGATAAAAATATAGGCTAAAATGTTGAAACATGCTTTGGATATCTTTTTATATACCTCATCCTTCCAAACAAGCCTATCATTATCCTAGTGTCATAAGCTTTGTCATGAAAAATCCAAAGTATTGTACACCTAGAATGGGGCATGTTATTCCTATGCGACATAGTCTTTGGAGATCACATCCTTGCTCTCTCATGATGCATACATCCATTTCATTCACTATGACTTATCCTTTTTATCCATCCATATATCATGATCCTTTTGTCCCTTATCCTATCACCCACCCTTTCATCCATCAATCTCATCTATCTCCTTGCACCTAGACTTGGTTTTCCCTCATCATTGGTATCTAGCACAAAGGCTACCCAAATTGTCATCCATTGACATCTCAAAAAATTTCAAATTTTTTTTGTTGAAAAAATACCAAAAAAAAAAATTCTAAAAAAATACAAATTTTTGAAAAAAAGGTCCTAAAAAAAATCCAAAATTTCAAAAAAAAAAAATATAAACATTTCAAAATCCAAAAACAAAACATTCCCAAAATCCAAAAAAACAAAACATTCCCAAAATCCAAAAAATAAAATCAAACATCCATAAAAAATCCAAGCAATAAAATAAAATAAAATAAAATCTTCAAATTCCACAAATCAATTCACCACTTCTTCAAATCAATCCTTCAAATAAATTTCTTCATCAAATTATCCAATCACACCACTTCTTCCAATCAAATCCATTCTTCTAATAAACCACATCACTTCTTCTAATCAAACCCATTATTCTAATCAATTCAATCATTATCATCAGATCAAATCATTTCTTCATCAATCCAATTAATCAAAATCATTCCAAGTAAATCATTCTTCAATTTCATTCATCAATCATCATCCAAATCTTCAAATCAATCATCTTCACTCACTCCAAGCAATAATCCAAATGCAAATCAATCCTTAATCCATACCATCCAAGCTAATCAATCTTGCCAAATTATCCAATCACATCCTTTGGTCTTGGTCCTAATCTTGTTGTAAACCCAATCAATCAATCAATCATCCTTGTGTTGATTTAGGGATATATTTTGCCCCACAATGACAACACTATCATCATCATCATCAATCAATCAATTAATCATTAGTTTACAACTTGATAGGGGAAATAACTTGTTTATTTTTGTATCATTTGTGCATGCTTCCTTTCTTGCTTGTGTGTGTTATCATTTTTATTTTGCATTTGCATCAAATCCGAGTCACTCCCAACTAATATTCATATCTTGTATCTAGACAATGTTGTATTACATTGGGGCACTCGACACATCATCACCTTGGTCTTTATACCTTGGTGCATAACGTCTAGTGCTATATCAAACATATGATTGCTCACTTTATTGCAACATAACATGTTATTCCTTTAGTTCATTCACTTCCTATCTTGTATCATTCATCTTATCCTTCCTTTATCGTTTCATTCATTTCGAGATAATACCCATGTTTTCCAATCCACCTATCCTCTCGAGGGGGCATCATCATCATTATCGTATCCTACATCATCATCCCATTTCTTCATATCTTTTGCATCATCATATTCTTCTATCATCCCTTTTCTTCATTCATCTTACTCCTCACTTCCTCAAGTGGCTGCGGCATCATATTTTTTTCCTCTATCCATATCTTAGCTTCTTTGAAATGATGTTACTTGACATAAATCTCATCATCTCAAACATCATCTCAAAGAGGGGAAAAATGTAGACACCCAAAATTGTCCATGTCATAACATTACCTAGTCGATACATGACCTTGTAAAACATCTTGTAATATTTTACCCTAGGTCATTACATTATCCCACTTATCTCATTTATTCCACTTAATCACCTTCCCAATTAATTAAATAAATCTCATTTATTTAATTAATTCCCCTTCACATGTCTCAAAATAATTCAAATTAAATATTTGAATTAATCCCTCACTTTTACCACATTGCAACATGTGTCACTTGACTACAACTCTTCACATGCACACATAATTTAAATAATTTTATTATTTAAATTATGAGATTCCCACTCACGTCCTATTTTTAGCCCCATTCATTGTGCATCATAGGCATCTTTTCTCTCCAAAATAAATAAAAGAATCCCACTTATTTCGTCACATCCTAATTTTAGCCTCATCTCATAACCCACTTAATGTGCATCATAGACACTAAAATCAACTTTCAATCGTAGCCATACACATCACACATTTGAATTTTAATCTTGGCCATCAAATCATATCAAGTTTTTCCTATAAATCAAGCCTTTCACATGCCATTTGCGAGGATCTTCTTCTAGCATCCTTACTCTCTCAAAATTTCTTTCAATCTTCTTGTATATCTATCTATTTTTCTTCTATCATCTCCATCTTATCGTTATGCTGTGAAAATGAGCAATCAACATATCAAAATAATCAAACCTTCAAAATCTTGCATTCTCATGCAGGTGGAGAAGAGCAATGGAGATAAATCAAATCTAGCTTGGAGATCGGTTTGCTTTGCTTTCTTGTTTTGATTTTCATGCTAGTTTGTGCTCTATTGTGCTTGTTAGGTTTTTTCATTATAATTTGTTTACAAATTTTTCTCTAATATTTTTACCCTAACTATAAAAACAACCAATAAATGACTAAAATTGGTTTAGTCATAAATTTGGTCACGTTATAAATGATCGAAAATAAACTACTAATGGTCACATGACTAAGCTAATGGTCATGTGAGTAATTTTTGGTAGGTTTTTTAGTCATATATTTTTGTTTTTGTACTAGTGAGTGCTGGTCTTATTAAATGCACACATTGCGATAGAGTGCCATTAGAGTCCTTATGATAATTGTTGCTACCATGACACAGTGAATGTGTGAGTTAAGATTTTTGGATTTTAAGTGAAATGTTATATTATGATGGGGGATGGTAGATGTGGATGAATTATTTGGAATTACAGATGTAGGATTTTTTATTTTCCAAACTTAGGATAGTGGATGATGAAGTTTGGATGTCAAATTTGGAGTGTGTTTGAGACCAATAGATTTATACACCTCGCATGTTGGGATTAAAACCATTTTGAAGGATGTGGACACTTGTGATAAGTTGGAGGCCCTTTTTGATGCGGCTTCATAGTTTTATTATCTAGTAGATTAGGATTTGGTGCTTTGCTTGATCTAATTTTATTTGGGATCCATTTTGAATTTATTTATCCACTTAGACTTTTGGATCCATTAGCTTCAAAAATTTGATTTTGATCTTTTGATTTGTAATATTTTTTCTTTTTTTTGGTCCTAATTAGTAGGTTGAAGGATTTGTGAATGATGATTTATGATGTGGATGGGAGGAGCGTTGGTAACAACCTTGTTGTAAGGACTATTCATGGCCCCTATTTTTATATTTACATTATATGAAGTTGCCCCCAGTATCATGGAAGTACCACTAACATCATTATATTTCTTGATCAATGAATAACTGAGATCTTGATATCTATTATTATAAAAAAATATTGGTTCCAAAATACCTTGTTCATGTAGACCTAATCCTTTTCCTTGATATTGCATGTTCTAAAAGATTCTATTTGGAATATGGTATACTTTATTTTTGAAACAAGATACTAATCCATATTTGTGTGATTGAGAACCCTCCATATTAATTATCTTCTCATTAGCAATAAATTATTCTCTGACAGAAGTGAGTGATTTAAGTTGATAGGATACTAGGGTTTTCTTTGTGTTCATGCTTGTTACATTGTTATATAATTATGTGGAATTTTGATTGGATCCATAGTAGCTTGTTTATGAATATTTTTGACATGAGTTTTAGGACTAAAGAACTTAACTTGTTCCCCAAAATAGGTTGTTCCATCAAGGCCGATGTGAAAACCCTTTTTGCAGTCACTTGTTGGGATAGTGTCACTAAGTCCCATGAACTCATCTATAACTTCATAATTTTTTAACATGTCTAGAGAGAAGGACTCTTGTTGGTCCCAATCAATGAGTTATGGATCAAGGGGGAGATCATCTATGTGTCCAAGGGAGGTAAGTTCCTCATATTGAGAAGTGGAGTTTATTGGAATATGGATGGGATCAACTTCAATTTTGGGATCATGGATATAATAGTAAGGGATGATGAGATCATTATGGCATTACAAAGAGATGATATATTGATCAATAATTGGATAATCTTGAATATTAACATCATCTATAGGGAGTATTTGATTAAGTTCTTGATTAATTTCATGGCTTATTTTTTCATGCTTTGGACTATGATCTTGACATAGATTTGATTCTAACAATGGGGTATGGATAGGGGAATCTTGCATGACCTCAATATTTTGGCATGACAATTCAATTAATTTTGAATAGGACTCTCTAGAGTGGGCTTGATTTGTGATGGAGTGCATGATGGTGTTTGATATAAGATTTCATGATAATGGATGCGATATTTATCAAGAGTTTGATCAGCTTTTCCATTTTGTGATTATCCATTTTGGATAGACCTTGGAGGTAATCCTGAGAGAGATGGGATGTGGTGGATTATTTTTGTAAAGGTTCAATGGATGAAGGATTACAAGGAGAGAGGAGGTTTCTTGTGGGAAAGATTCTTCAATATGATCTATTGTAGAATCATATGAGGTGAATATCTTATGGCTAGGGACATGTTATTAATGTGATTATTCCAAGATGAGTTTCTGTTAGATGTGGATGGATGATTCTTGGGAAAATAATCTTGATATATACCTAATTTCTCATTAGGCAAGGGAAATGTATACCCTTTCACTTCAAGTTTACCATGATGAATGAGATCTTGGATTGATGATGGAGATGAGAATTTAGGAGAAATAATGTATATTTTTTGGGGATTAGTAGTAGGATCTATGCTAATTTTTTTAGGATAGATGACATTATAATTTCTATCCTATGTTAATTTATGTGTCTCCACGTTCTTTGGAAATTTTTCTTTTGGACATGAGGGACAAAATACTTATTATTTATTTTCCTATGAAAAATTGTAATTGCATTCAAAGAGGTGGACCCTTCACAGTGGCAGTTACAAGGCATCCTGGGAGAATATGCTTCCTAGGTGTCCAAATTTTTGGGTTGGGACCACTTGAGTGTGCATTTCCTTGCATGTTATTTGCATTTTTTTCATGCTCTTGCATGGTTGGGTACCCAAGTTTGCATGGTGGTGTATGAGCTTGCATGTAGCCATCGAAGACTTATGGAGCACTCGGGTTTGAATCAATTTGATTGCCTATGGGTTAGGTTCCCATGTGAAGGCAATGTGATTATTGAATATTTTATTCCATGCTTATGGGTTATCCACTAAGTGGGGCATGGGTTTTTCTAGGTGGGTTTTCTTGTTGTTTTGAGATACCATTTATGGTATTCTCTCCTACAAACTTAGATATATTGGAGCCTTTGGATGGTGGTTTTTTATTCAAGTTCTTTGTAAGCTGTCAAAATGATGAAGTGCTTCCGGATTTTGGAGAGGATTTTTGTATCTATGTACTTCCTTGAAGATTAATACAAACATTGGATCTCTTTGGGTGTGGATTTTATTCCTGCAAGGGTTTCTCCATGTATATCGTATGTCACTTGTGTTGATGGCTTGAGGTATTGAATATTTTTATTTCATTGTTGCAATTGTCAATCACTTAATCATTTTATGGTAATATTAGAAAAATATTTTCAGATTTGCAACGACATATTTAATTTCATATTATTGCAAGTTATACCTTCATTTCCAACATTTGGTATCAAAGCGAATGGTTCTGTTAAGAGAGGGAAACCTTTCTTTTGAGTGTTGAATGATTTTTGGTTGTAGTGGGAACTTGTACATTGTGGGTTTTGCATATTTGTGAGGAATATTGAAAACCATGGTCTCTACCTATAGTCTAGATATTGATAAATTCAATGGCACTGACTATGAGATGTGGAAGTTGAATATGGAGGATCTCCTTGAAGAGAGAGATCAGTGGTTGGCAATTTTGAACCAAATGAAACCAGATAAAATGCCTGATGAAGATTGGAAGAAAATGGATAAGAAGGCACGTGTAACCCTTCGGTTGTGTCTTATGGATTTTTTCCTCTTTAATGTTTAAGAAGAATCCACCACATAAAATTTATGGAATAGGATATGTGATATCTATCAAACTAAAAGTTTAACTAATAAGTTGTATCTCAAAAGATGTTTGTATTCTTTAAAAATGAAGGATGGTGATTCTATTGCAAAAAAGATAAATTCTTTTAATATTATTTTAAGTCATATTGAATCATTATATGTTAAGTTAGAAGAAGAAGATAAATGCATTTTGTTGCTTTTCTCTTTACCTGAATCTTGGGAAAATCTAATTACTACCATAAACTTTGTGGTGGTACAAAACTGAAGATGGATAGTCTCATTGCAATAATTCTTTTGAAAGAGATGAGAAGAAATTTTATGAATGTGGGCTCCCAAGATGCTTGCATGTGCAAGGAAGGTCCAAAGAGAAAGGAGGGAATAAATGGGACAAGAAGAGAGACAATTCTAAAGGACATTCTAAAACCCCTGGGAAGAGAAGAGTAAAGTGTTGGAATTGTGGTAAAAGAGGGCATGTGAAAAAGGAGTGTAGGAACAAGAAAAAGAGTTTAGATGCTTCTATAGAAAAGTCCTCTGAAGATGGTGATTATTATGCTTTGTTTATTTCTGCTAAAACTATTAGTAATGATGCTTGGCTTATTGATTTAGATTGCTCCTACCATATGACTCCTCACAAGGAGTGGTTTACTTCATATTCAACTTATGATGGGGGATAAGCTTTCCTTGGTGATGAAAATATGAAGAATATTGTTGGTAAGGGAAAGGTAAAGTTATGTTTTAGTGATGGGAGGGTTAAAATCATTGATCATGTTTTACATATTTTGGGACTTACGAGAAATTTAATTTCAGTATTCGAGTTGAACAATTCTAGAATGCACGTGACATTTGAAAAGTCTGGTTGCAAGTTGGTAAGAGGGAGTTTGGTGATTGCTAAAGGATCTTGATTAGGGACTTTAGTTAGGTTTAATGACTCCAATTTTTGTAGTTCTTCCAATGTAATTGGTACTGAAAATGCATA
>CM021105.1:301890548-301912783 GCA_007115665.2 Sequoiadendron giganteum
TATGCATTCAATGGTGTGCGATCTAGGAGATCCGATGCACTAATTTTCTAATTTTCTATGCTAGAAGGCCGACTTGGAGAAATTAGTCGTTGTGGATGTTTAAGAAGTAATTGGTTAATTTTTTTTGTGTTCTAATATGTTTATTTGGGTCCTCACTATGCTTTAACCAACTATGGGTGGTGTGCATAAAAAATTAGTGGTGGATTTAGCTGACAGTTGAAAAGTATTTTATGTTTTATGTAAGTCGACATACGAATGATCAAATCCTTGATAGCGTATATATATGAGATCGGTAGTATCATTTTGGAAGAGAGAATGTGATGTATGTGAAGTATATGAGTGTGTGGTGCAAAATTTAGAAGAATAGTGGTCTGAATTCATCTGTGCATGGATTTGTGCTGCAAATTGTAGAGAAGAGCAGAGCAAAGAGTAGAATCAAACAAAAGGTCAAGAATCTGATCCATGAGCCTAACCGGAACTGTAACTTGGCATAACTAGATGCTACTACTTTAGTTCAACCCTTCAAATGGTTTTAATCTAAACTTTTGTAAGGCAGTGAGACTTTATATTGAGCAGTGAGCTCTAGGAAGTGTGCCTAAATGCAAGTGCATTCCCTTTTGTAAAAATTATATTTGAGTACTCAAATTATGGATTAACCTCCACTGTGGTTTTTCCCCTAATAGGGTTTCCATGTAAAAATCCTTGTGTTATGGTGTTGTGAATGATTACTTTGTATGTTTGCATCTTTCTTTTGTTTAATGTTGAAATGGTTTAATTAACAGATTAATAAAGTTCAGATTTTGCAAAACACTGATTCACCCCCCTCTTAGTGTTCCCTTAAGTCCAACATTCTATATGGTATCAGAGCTCCACATCTGTAAGCTTCTTGTTCCTTTTCTATGAGATCATGCCTTGAAGTGGGTTTTCAGTGCATCTAGGATCAAATTAGACCTCTCCATTGAATCCAAAGCTGTCGAAATAGTCAAGATTGACCTTTGTTTTGTAAAATTTGGCTTCCATTTGTAAGATCTGTGAGGGTTTGAAGAAAAAGATTTTTTGCCAAATCCATAGCGTACCTACAATTTTGGAGCATTTTGAGCCTAAACAGACCTCACCATTATGTCCACAGTGGCCAAAAACCCTAAGATTGATTGTGAAATCATCAAAATCCAAGTAGTTGACCTTTGAGGCAATTTTTTTTGCTCGTACGACCCTGTACAATCGTTTATATGCAGATAAAAAAAAAATACAGGGCCTAGTAATTTTTTTTCTTTTCTAACTTTCATTTTTTGTCATAAAATCTTTCAAAAAAAAAAAAATTGTAAAGTTTTTTTTGATTTAAAAAAAAAAAACAAAAGAAATCTTTTGATTTTTTTTGTTTTTAAAACATTTGAATTAAGAGAGGGAGGTACCTACATAGGCTACTATGCAGGTATGGACATGCGTAGACTTGCACAGAGTACTTGCACCCATGTCATTGGAGAGGTCGGGGTGGTCCACGTGCCCCCCATCAAATATGTTTTTTTTTATTAAAAAAAAACCAATGTAATTTTTTATTGTTTTAAAAAAAAAATAATTTTTTTAAAGCTGAATTGTGCAAATTCAGTGAGGGCCATTTGACTGTCAATTTTAACCTAGTATTTTTGTTGAGATGGTCATTTGGATGTCAAATTTAATGCAATAGACTGTGTTTTTTGCCCTTTGAGAGCAGTTTTCTTTCGAAGGCCATAACTTTTGCCCATGGTGTCCAAATCGAGCAAACGAGATATCGTCAGAAAGAGGACTCAGAGTAATTTCTAGTGGTGTAGGTACTATTTGGATTTTTTTTTTAATCAATTCCCTATTATTTCCAATCAAAGTCAAATCTTATTTTTTGGTGTTGCCTTTAATGTTTTTAGCATAACTTTTGCATACGATGTCGAAAATGGGAAAACGAGATATCGTCGGAAAGATAATTATTAGCCCTTCAAAGTGGTGTAGGTGGTTTTCAGATTTTATTTTTATTTTTTTAGAAATCCTTCTTCTAAATTTTTGTTCTTTTTGGACCTTATGGTCTCACATTGCATGTATTTATCATCTGTAAATGCACTAAAATAAAGTGGCTAAGCTTTGTATGTGTTGTATTGGGATTCTTGCACACCACTTTATGCCTTATTGTACTCACACTATGATATAAAGTGCCATGGGGTTGATGTTTGAATTTTTTTTGCCTTGCTACCTTTCTCATGCATGTGTGACTTTTGTTTTCACACCCTTTATATCTGCTTGTACTTTCATGTCTACACATTTAGATGTTCTTGGTTCTTCTTCATGCACTACATTCAGGCATTCATTTCAGTGTACCTATTATACCTCTCCCTTGTCAGCATTATGGGGGGATTCTACTATTGGTGCCAATGCTTCTTTGGTTTCGCGTTGGAGTGAGCTATGTATATAGTATTTGTTCCTATGTACTAGGTGGATGTAGTGGCTAGTTACCCATGCATTTTAGTGAGATGGAGAACTTACCATATGGACACTCTTGCATTCCTATTTCTGAAGGTGACCTTCCATTTTTACTTGATAAACTTTTCAAACTATTGGTACTTGTGCCATATGTATCTTCAAGTTCTAGATGTTTTACCTTGGTTTGCCATCAGATTTGAGTAGTGTCATTGAGGGCACTCATGCAGATTCTTGTCTTCTTAATCCTGATCATCATTTGTTTCAGAGAGGGTTTTTCTTTTAGCATTTCAACAGTCATTCTATGATAGTGTTTGCAACTTTTTCATGCTTTAGTGGTGTTTTTCATGCTCATACTTTTTTCCTATCTTTTGGGACAATTTCTTCTTTATTGGAGGCTTCTTTGTCCTTCATTCTTGTTTGGAGGCTTCTTAGACCTTCACCTGTATTTCTCTCTTTTGGAGAAGAGTTAATCCCATGAGGTTTTCTCTTTTTCTCCTATTGTGAGAGATCTTTTACATTTGTACATGGGTACCTCATATGGCCTAGTTGTCGGGACCCATCTTCGCTTTCATGCATTTTTCCTTAGTTTTTTAGCTTCTCCCTAAGTTCATCTTAAGGTGGGGTGCTAGAGTAATAGGTTGTTTACTTGATTAATTTAATCATGTTGATTGATTAATCAAGTCACTTTTTACTTATTTTCACTTAAGCTAAAATTAGGCACTTTAATAATTACTTTATTAAATCCTAGGGTTCACTTTAGGTTTTGATCTCCTTTCCTAAGGATTGATCTCTTTGTAATTATTCCCTTCTCGGGTAATGCATTTTTTGCTTCATGTTTGCAAAGAACCATTCTTGTGTCTCTTGATCTCCTTTGATGATAGGTTATTTGCTTGTAGGTGTTCATTGGGATCTGTGAGGTTGGATTATCAACTTCTACACTATGTTTGTGATACAAATACCATTCTGAAATCATATAATATTTATTAGTTTGTAATGAAATTATCATTAATTATAAGACATATGTGTGAATTGTTTTACCTAATATGCAATCATGTTGGATTAGGGCAACTTATATATGTTGATGTCATATAATGATGTTGGAAATAATTTAGATTCATGAATGGTTGTTACCATAATTGGATATTTTATTGGATAACTTAAAAATATAAATAATAACAATTATAATTTTTAAGGAGTCCATATGTATATATATGTGTGTGTATATATATGTATAGATATACCTATATATGTATACATACATATATTCCTATAGATATTATTTTATTGGAAAAAGGGATCTATGTCTTAAATCAAGATTCTTACAATATGAAACATATAAAAGGATTAAAAATGATCTAAATACCCACTTGGCCACAAACCCAAATGGAAAAGCCAAAATGGTGGATCGGGGTTTTAATCCTTTGTTTTTGGAGGGGTTGAATAATGTGTTAATTGACTGATTTCTATGATGCATTGATGTTCCTAGGTTAATTATGAAAATACAACAAAATGTTGATATTTCATAAAAACATATAATAAATAGACTGAAATAGATTCTATAAAAGTAGAGGGTAGGCACAAAGGAACCTAGCATATAAGTTCGGCTTGAAATAGCTGGATAGGGGCGTTGGGTGCTCTAGAATGAGAAACAACTACTCAAGATCTAACTCCACGCTCTTGTTGCTCCTGATCTGCAAGTCCTTCTCTTCCAAGGTCATTGTTGGAACTTTTTTTATTGCTGATAAAATCTAGTTTCCTTGATTTGAAAACTTGTAGGGCTTGAATACATGAATGCGAAATTAGTGCTCAAATATTCCTCCAATTCACTTTAGATCTATAACCTACAAACATGAAAGAGGGGGGAAGGGTTGTGCCATATAGGGGCTTGCCTAAGTCAAACCCTATTTATTTTGGTATTTCTACCCCGACAAAGGCTATGATGATGTAAAAAGAGAGCTCACCTTTAGTTAGACAAAGGCTAAACAATAAAAAAGTGATAAATTGATAATTTTCACAACTCACCACTCAGATCTATATTTCTTGATAGATTGAAGTCATATACTCATCACCTTCAAAGAGAAATTGATGCTTGATTTGAAGTCCTGCAAGTGTTAGTACTCACAAAGTAAATGAACATAAAATATGAAAAAACTCACATGAAAACATGATGCTTAATTGAAATAAATGTTGCTATAACTGTGCTAATTATGCTCTTTCCTACTCAAATTCTCAATTAATTGCCTTATGATTTTCTCTTCAAATTTTCTAGGTTTGAAATGGTGAAAATGATTTGTATTTATATGCAATATTCTAATTTCCCAAAAAGAAAATATTGATAGCTGACAAACGAAATTAGATTTTTAAATATTAAAATGTCAACATCAACATATTTAAATTTTAGCCAAAAAGGTCTAGACAAGGGCGTTGGATGCCCTAGTCTAGACCCATCCTTTTTGGGGCCTTAAACATCGGGGGGGAAATATTAAATGATTATTTTAAATCCCATATTTTAATTTTTTGAAGATGTTTATAAAATGAGCAACTTAAATGTATAATTAGGTCCAGGCACATAGGGGGAGCTAAACCTAATGTGAAATTGTCAAGGGTGATAATTTTCGACACTACATTTAGCTCCCACTTTAGTGAGAGTATGAACTTACACTCAAACTCACACTAGTGTGGATAAGCCAAGATGGGTTTAATTATCCAAAAATTGAAGAGAAATGATGACATTGAAACTAGGAGAAGTACTAGCTCCCAAATTCAAGATCCTATAAAAAGACAATGTAAGGAAAAATGAAAACACATATGAAGTGAAATGTAGGATGAAAAACATGAATCATATACGATGAAGATAACAAAAAATAGCATAATGCAATCATAAACATGAAATAAAAACACTAGATGATGAAAACATGATGCAAACAAATGAAAACATAATAAAAACATGTAAAAGGGGCATGATAATCATAGACTAGCAAGCTTCATAGAAATATTACTAGGATCCATACCTAAGGAATTCATGAATGACAAGCTAGAAAAGTTTGATATTTGTTAGGTGACCCATGAACCAAAGCAACATAGGCTAGTGAAGTCTGATATCCGCTAGGTAAGCTTTGACAAGAAAAAAAACATGCTAGTGAAGTTTAATGTTCACTAGGTGAGTTTTTGCAAAGTAGCAAATGATAAATACATAAGGGCTAGTGAAGTTTGATATTCACTAGGGGCAGGTGCAAAAAGTTGGGGGGCCAAAAAGTGGCCAAATGTTATAAATATTTTTGAAAATCCATAACATGAGCATGTTATGAGTCTTTCTAAGAAAAAAAAAGAAAATCCAAATCATTTTAGATTGTCATATTTCTTCATCTATGGCCTGCAAGCCCTTCCAAGGTGTACTCATGTTGTGGAGACCTCAATTTTCTATTTTTCTTCATTGAATTGCTTCTATTTCTTTGCCAGAATGTTGCCACATCAACGGGCAGCTCAAAGGAGTAATCTTTTATTATTTTTTAATGGATTTTTTGTTAAATAGGTAAATTTAATATGTTTTTGATGTTACTTTATTTAATTATTAGGAGTTAAAAATCCACCTGATTCTCCTCCTCAAAACCATTCTCCTCCTCATGAACAATCACACCAAAAAAATTATGATGAACAACCACAACAACAAACTCCTCCAACAATTCCTCAACATCCTCTTGGAACACAATAAAATTTAATGAGGGAAATTGAAAATAACAAAAAATAAATTGAGGAGTTAATTGTGAGGTTGAATGATCCTATAAGTTCAACCTTAGAAAGAACCACACTTGTAAATTCACTTCAAGCTACGTTAACACTGTAGACACCCAAAATTGTCCATGTCATAACATTAACTAGTCGATACATGACCTTCTAAAACATCTTGTAATATTTTACCCTAGGTCAAATTACATTATCCCACTTATCCCATTTATTCCACTTAATCACCTTCCCAATTAATTAAATAAATCTCATTTATTTAATTAATTCCCCTTCACATGTCTCAAAATAATTCAAATTAAATACTTGAATTAAACCCTTACTTTTACCACATTGCAACATATGTCACTTGACTACAACTCTTCACATGCACACATAATTTAAATAATTTTATTATTTAAATTATGCGATTCCCACTCACATCCTATTTTTAGCCCCATTCATTGTGTGTCACAGGCATCTTTTCTCTCCAAAATAAATAAAAGAATCCCACTTATTTCCTCACATCCTAATTTAAGCCTCATGTCATAACCCACTTAAAGTGCGTCATAGACACTAAAATCAACTTTTAATCCTAGCCATAAACATAACACATTTGAATTTTAATCTTGGCCATCGAATCATATCAACTCTTTCCTATAAATCAAGCCTTTCACAAGCTATTTGGGAGGATTTTTTTCTAGCATCCTTACTCTGCCAAAATTTCTTTCAATCTTCTTGTCTATCTATCTATTTTTCTTCTATCATCTCCATCTTATCGTTATGCTATGAAAAATGAACAATCAACATATCAAAATAATCAAACCTTCAAAATCTTGCATTCTCATGCAAGTGGAGAAGAGCAATGGAGATAAATCAAATCTAGCTTGGAGATCGGTTTTCTTTGCTTTCTTCTTTTGATTTTCATGCTAGTTTGTGCTCTATTGTGCTTGTTAGGGTTTTTCATTATAATTTGTTTATGAATTTTTCTCTAATATTTTACCCTAACTACATTGGTGAACCCAACATGAATCCTTTGATCTAGCTTGCTTTTTTGCGGGTTTCATTAACTTTTGTTGCAGATCTGTCAGTTTTTGGACAAAACACCAAGTTTTACAAATTTCGTCATATCTTACAAACGGCTAGATATTTCTCTACAATATTTTCAAATAAGCTCACGAATCATCTCTAGAGGCTACAGTAAAAGAATTAATAGTTTATCACCATTTTTGTAGGAGTTATCATTATTTTATTTTCTTCTTCATAAAATTGAATTTTTGGATGCAAATTAGTGAATTTTCCAGAAATTTTTACATTTTTGGAAAGCTCATGAAATTTCAATGGGGGTCTTTGTTTTATGAATTTAATTTAGAGGTCACATACAATGCGAAAAAATCTGATCTTTGTTTTCTGTAGGTTTTTCATGAATCCGCATTTCTGGGTGCAAAACAAGGAATTTTTATAACTTCTTTATATTTATGGAAAGCTCGCAAAAAAATAGTAGGGGTTACAGCTTTGATTTTTTAATTTTTTAGATCAATAACATCTTCAAATAATCAAATTTAATTCAGTTATGTTAAAAACATGTATTTGAAATTGCTATTTTTTGGTGAGCTTATTTTTTTTATGGTTGCATTATTATATATATTTTTTTGAATTTGTAGGTGATCATAAGGAGCTTTAGTAGCAGCAATATCAGTCATACACAATAGATTGGAAAGTGAAAACTTGTGGGTGCACTCATTCTATCATCTTTATCTCTCATTTAATCAATCAATCTTGTTTGCAAAACACTTCAATTTGGGGCTTTAAAACGAAAATCTTTTTTGCAATCACATGTTGAAATTGGGATTAAAAAAAAAAGAACCATTGTCTTCCCATCACACATTTTGGCTTTGGGTTAAAAAGAACAAGTGTTTGAACTATTTTACACACATTGTGATTTTCTAAAGGGAAATTAACAACTGCGAGTCTAAATCAAGTGTATGTGTGATAAAAAACACCTCACTTGGTTTGCTTTTGTTAAACCTTTCATAGGAGGCTTGCTAGGGGATTTCATCACCCCTAGGGATGACCTCAATCAAGGTGTGAATCGAAAGACACGCTTCTTTGGGAATTAAAATCTTTTCACTCTTGGCTAAGCCCCAAAGAACTTTATACCTTTGGGAAGTGAAGGTGAAGGGTGGGTTACCCTTTTCTCCCGGCTATGTAGCAGGATTTTTTTTTCAAATCATCCCTAGTCAACCTCGTACATCCTAGCTTAAGACCTAATTGGCCATACCCACTTGACTAACATTAGGCTTGTTGTTGTGTATTCAAATTTTTGTTTAATCATAAAATTTAATCTTGAAAGATTGTGTTTGGTGTGTGTGTTCATGAACTTACACGTGAGATCTTGTGTTTGATATTGCCCAAGTCAAACTTTCAATAAACATTTTCCACATCATCTAATCTTTCCAAGCCAAATCATCCTAGTCATTCAAGCAATCACATCATTTTAAATCATCATCGTAATCTTAATCAAATATTTTTCAAAAGTGACACCATGCCAACATTAGAAGACATAGCACAAAATCTCGTTCACATACTTCACATAGCTCAAACAAGCCAATCACCTTTAAACCAAAAAATCATTCAAGGAATCCATGACATGATCCAAAAACTTCAAACAAGCCAGTCACCTCAAATACAACATCTCATAGCACAAGCCCAATATCTCATTGCCACTTG
Source organism: Sequoiadendron giganteum (assembly GCA_007115665.2). Lineage (NCBI taxonomy): Eukaryota > Viridiplantae > Streptophyta > Pinopsida > Cupressales > Cupressaceae > Sequoiadendron > Sequoiadendron giganteum. The sequence continues at coordinate 301,899,444 of CM021105.1, forward strand.
TCAAACCCAACAAGCACATCATCCTCTATTCATTCAACACCAATCAATTTCACCTTATTCCTATGTGGCATATCTCTCCATTCCATATCAATCTCATCCATCCACCTATCAAAACAATTTCACATCACCTTATCCCACCTCTTTCCATGTCAATACCACATCATCATATCAATTCACTTCGCAACAAGAACATGTGAGCCAAAGTCCACCTTCACAACAAGATCCAAAGCCTTTAAGTCTTAATGCCACCTTTGATAAGGGAAATACCAATCTAGCTCATGCATCTTATAAATATATTATACCACCATCTAATCAAAGGCCTATCCTAAAGCCACCATGTCCTAGTCCAAATCCATTGGTCCCCATACATTCCAAACCATCAAACCCTTCATTACCCACACCATCATCTAATCCTCCATCAAATCCACGCCCTAAGTTCAAACATTTCAAAACTAAATCTATGGAGTTACCCAAATTCACCCATCCACCTACAAAGGATGTGACTCAAGGGATACTAGCAAGGAATAAAACATCACCATGTCATCCAACCCATATGTTTGAACCTACCAAAGAGTCTTCAAACACCATGCTCATTCTTACAACTCCATCATGCAGTCTCCCCCTTGAGCCTATTCAAGAGTCTCCCCCATTGAGCCCAAGTCAACCTCCATCATGTCTCCATGTTGTTGACCATCTAGAACATATTGAGCTTATTCAAGAGTCATCCCTTTCCACTTCCACTCAAGCAACCCAAGATTTATATCAAGAGCCTAATCCTAAGCATGTGGAAACATCAAGCCCTAGTCCTAATCAAGATCAAATCACTTTCATCCAACCTATCCATAGTCTATATCTTTTTTATGATCAAGATGATATCCATAATGATGAAGAGCTTATCCATGAGAAACTTGATCCTGTACCCACCCATGAGCAATATATCCCAAATACACGTTCACCTAGTCCTATCCATGATCCACCAACATTCACTTCCTTTGATGAGACATATGCCTCCCAAGTCAACATAGAAGATCAAACAAATATCTTGGATCTTAGTGAACACAATGTTAATGAAAATCCCAATGATCCTTCCACATCCACCATCAACTCCATTTCAAATCCATCATATCCACTTGGTCTTTCCACCCCCATTCATGAATGTTCCTCCTTAGAACAACAACCATTATCTTTTGTTGCTTCATTTTCCCCATCCAATAAGGAACTTGTGTCTAGTGTTCCACCTACACCTAGTCCCATTGTCCATCACATACTCCAAAACATGAACTACCAAGGTAAAGGTTTAGGTCTTCACGAACAAGGTATTTTGGAGCACATCCATGTCAAAGTCCCTCCATGCTCATTTGGCCTTGGATACTCACCCCAAGGAAAACAAGCTAAAGATGTTGGCACTTCCTCCATCCATCCTAAGTCCTCTTTCCACCATAAATCCTATCATACGCCTAAAACATATGTTGCCATCCCTCCTCCATCATCCTACAAATGTCAAAAGCATGTGACTGCACACCTTCCACCATCAACTTTGCCACCATTGCTTCCAAATCCTAATATCCCTCCATCTAATCTACCTTTGTTACTCCCAACACCTAATATCCACATTATCCAATCCCCTTATCCACCTATCCATAAATCCTCTAAAAATCCTAATCATGACCAATCAATGCACACATTGTCTAAACATGAAGCTTTCACTCATTCCACCATATCCATGGGATTCAAAATCAAAAATTTTGATGCCTCTATCTATAAATCAAAAAATATGAAGGGTCCCCATGCCCTAGAATACAAAAGCAAAGAACCAAAGAAAAATCCATCCAAAAATCAATATAAGATCATACTTTCAAAAGAAAAGTCTAAAAACAAAATGGTTTGGGTACCTAAGAAAAAGGAAAACAAGTCAAATGAGGCATCTACATCTCAAAAATTCCAACCATCCACTTCCACCTCACATTCCCACTCTATTCAAGAATCTCATATTCCATCTCACAAGAAAAAGAAAAGTCATAAAAATGCTAAATCTATGTGGGTACCTAAAGAACTTCATCACCCATCTCCTAAGCAACCATCTCCATTGCTTCCTACACTCCCTCCACATCAAAAGCTTCAACGTTTATCACAATGTGTGCAACCATTGGTCATGGTTCCCTTCCATTTCACAACGATTCCACATACCTCCATCTCCTCACCCTTCACTCATTATCCTACATATCTCCCCCATCACATTCCTATGGTCCATGCTTTTGGCTAAGCCTCCCATCCATCTTCCCTAGATAATCCACATCATAATCCACCAATCCCTCCATAATCCACATCATAATCCATCATCTACCTACTCCATCTCCCTTTCATGTCATCCCTTACCAACATCTATGAGCATAATGACATTTGACATGGCCCATGAGATGACATCCATCTCTATTGGGACTATCACCTTTCATGGAACTAGACACTTGAGTCCCTCCTATCCATATTCCCCTTCTTTTATCTAAAAAATTGAAAAAAAATTCAAAAAAGTAAAAAATAAAAAAAAAGAGTAAAGAGAAATCCCTTCATCCAATGGTGAAAACCTTGTAAACAGGCGCCCTGGATAAGTACCATGATGAAAACTTGGAAACAGGCGTCATGTGTAGGTTGATCTTCTATGTCACTTACACTTGGGGGCACTTTGTCTCATCTGCACTATCTATCCTATCATGTCATTTCTTATCATATCATTTCCATCCTACCTACCATCTTTATCCATCATACCCATATACTTATCATATTGAGTCCATTCATCCTCTCTTCCTCTTTTTGATCTTGATAAAAATATGGGGCAAAATGTTGAAACATGCTTTGGATATCTTTTGATATACCTCATCCTTCCAAACAAGCCTATCATTATCCTAGTGTCATAAGCTTTGTCATGAATAATCCTAAGTATTGTACCTAGAATGGGGCATGTTATTCCTATGCGACATAGTCTTTGGAGATCACATCCCTGCCCTCTTATCATGCATACATCCTGTCATTTTTTATCCATCCATATATCATGAGCCTTTTGTCCCTTATCCTATCACCCACCCTTTCATCCATCAATCACATCTATATCCTTGCACCTAGACTTGGTTTTCCCTTGTCATTGGTATCTAGCACAAAGGCTACCCAAATTGTCATCCATTGACATCTCAAAACATTTCGAAAATCCAAAAAAATCAAAACATTTTGAAAAAATCTAAAAAAAATAAATCAAAACATTTCAAAAATCCAAAAAATCAAAACATTTCAAGAATCCAAGCAATAAAATCAAACCAAATCACTTCAACGCATCAAGTCAACTTCTTCAAATCAATTTTTTCATCAAATTATCTAATCACATCGCTTCTTCTAATCAAATCCATTCTTCTAATCAATCACATCACTTCTTCTAATCAAACCCATTCTTCTAATCAATCTAATCATTACCATCAAATCAAATCATTTCTTCATCAATCCAATCAATCAAAATCATTCCAAGTAAATTATTCCTTAATTTAATTCAACAATCATCATCCAAATCTTCAAATCAAGCATCTTCAATCCTTCCAAGCAATAATCCAAATGCAATTCAATCCTTAATCCATACCAATGAAGCTAATCAATCTTGCCAAATTATCCAATCACATCCTTTGGTCTTGATCCTAATCTTGTTGTAAACCCAATCAATCAGTCAATCATCCTTGTGTTGATCTAGGGATATATCGTTCCCCGCAATGACAACACTATCATCATCATCAATCAATCAATTAATCATCGGTTTACAGCTTGACAGGGGCAATACCTTGTTTGTTTTTGTATCATTTGTGCATGCTTGCTTGTGTGTTTTATCATTTCAATTTGCATTTGCATCAAATCCGAATCACTCCCAGCTAATATTCATATCTTGTATCTAGACAAGGTTGTATTATGTTGGGGCATGAGACACATCATCACCTTGGTCCTTATACCTTGGTGCATAACGTCTAGTGCTATATCAAACATATGATTGCTCACTTTATTGCAGCATAACGTGTCATTTTTCTTTTTCATCTACTTCTTATCTTGTATCATTCATCTTATCCCTCCTTTATCATTTCATTCATTTCGAGAGAATATCCATGTTTATGCAACCCGCCTATCCTCTCGAGGGGGCATCATCATCATTATCATATCCTATATCATCATCCCATTTCTTCATATCTTTTGCATCATCATATTCTTCTATCATCCCTTTCCTTCATTCATCATACTCCTCACTTCTTCAAGTGGCTGGGGCATCATCTTTTTTTCATCTATCCATACCTTAGCTTCTTTGAAATGATGTTACTCGACATAAATTTCACCATCTCAAACATCATCTCAAAGAGGGGCAAAATGTAGACACCCAAAATTGTCCATGTCATAACATTACCTAGTCGATACATGACCTTGTAAAACATCTTGTAATATTTTACCCTAGGTCATTACATTATCCCACTTATCTCATTTATTCCACTTAATCACCTTCCCAATTAATTAAATAAATCTCATTTATTTAATTAATTCCCCTTCACATGTCTCAAAATAATTCAAATTAAATATTTGAATTAATCCCTCACTTTTACCACATTGCAACATGTGTCACTTGACTACAACTCTTCACATGCACACATAATTTAAATAATTTTATTATTTAAATTATGAGATTCCCACTCACGTCCTATTTTTAGCCCCATTCATTGTGCATCATAGGCATCTTTTCTCTCCAAAATAAATAAAAGAATCCCACTTATTTCGTCACATCCTAATTTTAGCCTCATCTCATAACCCACTTAATGTGCATCATAGACACTAAAATCAACTTTCAATCGTAGCCATACACATCACACATTTGAATTTTAATCTTGGCCATCAAATCATATCAAGTTTTTCCTATAAATCAAGCCTTTCACATGCCATTTGCGAGGATCTTCTTCTAGCATCCTTACTCTCTCAAAATTTCTTTCAATCTTCTTGTATATCTATCTATTTTTCTTCTATCATCTCCATCTTATCGTTATGCTGTGAAAATGAGCAATCAACATATCAAAATAATCAAACCTTCAAAATCTTGCATTCTCATGCAGGTGGAGAAGAGCAATGGAGATAAATCAAATCTAGCTTGGAGATCGGTTTGCTTTGCTTTCTTGTTTTGATTTTCATGCTAGTTTGTGCTCTATTGTGCTTGTTAGGTTTTTTCATTATAATTTGTTTACAAATTTTTCTCTAATATTTTTACCCTAACTATAAAAACAACCAATAAATGACTAAAATTGGTTTAGTCATAAATTTGGTCACGTTATAAATGATCGAAAATAAACTACTAATGGTCACATGACTAAGCTAATGGTCATGTGAGTAATTTTTGGTAGGTTTTTTAGTCATATATTTTTGTTTTTGTACTAGTGAGTGCTGGTCTTATTAAATGCACACATTGCGATAGAGTGCCATTAGAGTCCTTATGATAATTGTTGCTACCATGACACAGTGAATGTGTGAGTTAAGATTTTTGGATTTTAAGTGAAATGTTATATTATGATGGGGGATGGTAGATGTGGATGAATTATTTGGAATTACAGATGTAGGATTTTTTATTTTCCAAACTTAGGATAGTGGATGATGAAGTTTGGATGTCAAATTTGGAGTGTGTTTGAGACCAATAGATTTATACACCTCGCATGTTGGGATTAAAACCATTTTGAAGGATGTGGACACTTGTGATAAGTTGGAGGCCCTTTTTGATGCGGCTTCATAGTTTTATTATCTAGTAGATTAGGATTTGGTGCTTTGCTTGATCTAATTTTATTTGGGATCCATTTTGAATTTATTTATCCACTTAGACTTTTGGATCCATTAGCTTCAAAAATTTGATTTTGATCTTTTGATTTGTAATATTTTTTCTTTTTTTTGGTCCTAATTAGTAGGTTGAAGGATTTGTGAATGATGATTTATGATGTGGATGGGAGGAGCGTTGGTAACAACCTTGTTGTAAGGACTATTCATGGCCCCTATTTTTATATTTACATTATATGAAGTTGCCCCCAGTATCATGGAAGTACCACTAACATCATTATATTTCTTGATCAATGAATAACTGAGATCTTGATATCTATTATTATAAAAAAATATTGGTTCCAAAATACCTTGTTCATGTAGACCTAATCCTTTTCCTTGATATTGCATGTTCTAAAAGATTCTATTTGGAATATGGTATACTTTATTTTTGAAACAAGATACTAATCCATATTTGTGTGATTGAGAACCCTCCATATTAATTATCTTCTCATTAGCAATAAATTATTCTCTGACAGAAGTGAGTGATTTAAGTTGATAGGATACTAGGGTTTTCTTTGTGTTCATGCTTGTTACATTGTTATATAATTATGTGGAATTTTGATTGGATCCATAGTAGCTTGTTTATGAATATTTTTGACATGAGTTTTAGGACTAAAGAACTTAACTTGTTCCCCAAAATAGGTTGTTCCATCAAGGCCGATGTGAAAACCCTTTTTGCAGTCACTTGTTGGGATAGTGTCACTAAGTCCCATGAACTCATCTATAACTTCATAATTTTTTAACATGTCTAGAGAGAAGGACTCTTGTTGGTCCCAATCAATGAGTTATGGATCAAGGGGGAGATCATCTATGTGTCCAAGGGAGGTAAGTTCCTCATATTGAGAAGTGGAGTTTATTGGAATATGGATGGGATCAACTTCAATTTTGGGATCATGGATATAATAGTAAGGGATGATGAGATCATTATGGCATTACAAAGAGATGATATATTGATCAATAATTGGATAATCTTGAATATTAACATCATCTATAGGGAGTATTTGATTAAGTTCTTGATTAATTTCATGGCTTATTTTTTCATGCTTTGGACTATGATCTTGACATAGATTTGATTCTAACAATGGGGTATGGATAGGGGAATCTTGCATGACCTCAATATTTTGGCATGACAATTCAATTAATTTTGAATAGGACTCTCTAGAGTGGGCTTGATTTGTGATGGAGTGCATGATGGTGTTTGATATAAGATTTCATGATAATGGATGCGATATTTATCAAGAGTTTGATCAGCTTTTCCATTTTGTGATTATCCATTTTGGATAGACCTTGGAGGTAATCCTGAGAGAGATGGGATGTGGTGGATTATTTTTGTAAAGGTTCAATGGATGAAGGATTACAAGGAGAGAGGAGGTTTCTTGTGGGAAAGATTCTTCAATATGATCTATTGTAGAATCATATGAGGTGAATATCTTATGGCTAGGGACATGTTATTAATGTGATTATTCCAAGATGAGTTTCTGTTAGATGTGGATGGATGATTCTTGGGAAAATAATCTTGATATATACCTAATTTCTCATTAGGCAAGGGAAATGTATACCCTTTCACTTCAAGTTTACCATGATGAATGAGATCTTGGATTGATGATGGAGATGAGAATTTAGGAGAAATAATGTATATTTTTTGGGGATTAGTAGTAGGATCTATGCTAATTTTTTTAGGATAGATGACATTATAATTTCTATCCTATGTTAATTTATGTGTCTCCACGTTCTTTGGAAATTTTTCTTTTGGACATGAGGGACAAAATACTTATTATTTATTTTCCTATGAAAAATTGTAATTGCATTCAAAGAGGTGGACCCTTCACAGTGGCAGTTACAAGGCATCCTGGGAGAATATGCTTCCTAGGTGTCCAAATTTTTGGGTTGGGACCACTTGAGTGTGCATTTCCTTGCATGTTATTTGCATTTTTTTCATGCTCTTGCATGGTTGGGTACCCAAGTTTGCATGGTGGTGTATGAGCTTGCATGTAGCCATCGAAGACTTATGGAGCACTCGGGTTTGAATCAATTTGATTGCCTATGGGTTAGGTTCCCATGTGAAGGCAATGTGATTATTGAATATTTTATTCCATGCTTATGGGTTATCCACTAAGTGGGGCATGGGTTTTTCTAGGTGGGTTTTCTTGTTGTTTTGAGATACCATTTATGGTATTCTCTCCTACAAACTTAGATATATTGGAGCCTTTGGATGGTGGTTTTTTATTCAAGTTCTTTGTAAGCTGTCAAAATGATGAAGTGCTTCCGGATTTTGGAGAGGATTTTTGTATCTATGTACTTCCTTGAAGATTAATACAAACATTGGATCTCTTTGGGTGTGGATTTTATTCCTGCAAGGGTTTCTCCATGTATATCGTATGTCACTTGTGTTGATGGCTTGAGGTATTGAATATTTTTATTTCATTGTTGCAATTGTCAATCACTTAATCATTTTATGGTAATATTAGAAAAATATTTTCAGATTTGCAACGACATATTTAATTTCATATTATTGCAAGTTATACCTTCATTTCCAACATTTGGTATCAAAGCGAATGGTTCTGTTAAGAGAGGGAAACCTTTCTTTTGAGTGTTGAATGATTTTTGGTTGTAGTGGGAACTTGTACATTGTGGGTTTTGCATATTTGTGAGGAATATTGAAAACCATGGTCTCTACCTATAGTCTAGATATTGATAAATTCAATGGCACTGACTATGAGATGTGGAAGTTGAATATGGAGGATCTCCTTGAAGAGAGAGATCAGTGGTTGGCAATTTTGAACCAAATGAAACCAGATAAAATGCCTGATGAAGATTGGAAGAAAATGGATAAGAAGGCACGTGTAACCCTTCGGTTGTGTCTTATGGATTTTTTCCTCTTTAATGTTTAAGAAGAATCCACCACATAAAATTTATGGAATAGGATATGTGATATCTATCAAACTAAAAGTTTAACTAATAAGTTGTATCTCAAAAGATGTTTGTATTCTTTAAAAATGAAGGATGGTGATTCTATTGCAAAAAAGATAAATTCTTTTAATATTATTTTAAGTCATATTGAATCATTATATGTTAAGTTAGAAGAAGAAGATAAATGCATTTTGTTGCTTTTCTCTTTACCTGAATCTTGGGAAAATCTAATTACTACCATAAACTTTGTGGTGGTACAAAACTGAAGATGGATAGTCTCATTGCAATAATTCTTTTGAAAGAGATGAGAAGAAATTTTATGAATGTGGGCTCCCAAGATGCTTGCATGTGCAAGGAAGGTCCAAAGAGAAAGGAGGGAATAAATGGGACAAGAAGAGAGACAATTCTAAAGGACATTCTAAAACCCCTGGGAAGAGAAGAGTAAAGTGTTGGAATTGTGGTAAAAGAGGGCATGTGAAAAAGGAGTGTAGGAACAAGAAAAAGAGTTTAGATGCTTCTATAGAAAAGTCCTCTGAAGATGGTGATTATTATGCTTTGTTTATTTCTGCTAAAACTATTAGTAATGATGCTTGGCTTATTGATTTAGATTGCTCCTACCATATGACTCCTCACAAGGAGTGGTTTACTTCATATTCAACTTATGATGGGGGATAAGCTTTCCTTGGTGATGAAAATATGAAGAATATTGTTGGTAAGGGAAAGGTAAAGTTATGTTTTAGTGATGGGAGGGTTAAAATCATTGATCATGTTTTACATATTTTGGGACTTACGAGAAATTTAATTTCAGTATTCGAGTTGAACAATTCTAGAATGCACGTGACATTTGAAAAGTCTGGTTGCAAGTTGGTAAGAGGGAGTTTGGTGATTGCTAAAGGATCTTGATTAGGGACTTTAGTTAGGTTTAATGACTCCAATTTTTGTAGTTCTTCCAATGTAATTGGTACTGAAAATGCATATATGTTGTGGCACCATAGATTGGGTCACATAAGTGCAAACTGTCTTAAGATTATTTTGAATAAAAATTTGGTTGGCTTTCTTTCTAATTATTCTATTGGTAAAAATGATTTTTGTGAGCATTGTGTGTTTGGTAAACAAAATAAATCATCATTTCCTAATGAGACTAATAAAGCTAAGAGATTATTAGAGATCATTCATTTGGATGTGTTTGAACCAATGGATGTTGACTCTTTTGGAAAATCTTTTTATTATGTTACGTTTGTTGATGATGTGTCAAGATACACCTGGATTTATATTATGAATACAAAATATGAATTTTTTAGTAAGTTTAAGGAATTTAAAGCCTTATTTGAGAAGCAAAATAATTATAAGATAAGGGTGTTGAGATCTGAAAATGGGGGTGAATATTGTTCTATGGAATTTGATGAGTTCTATAAGCATGTGGGTATTGTTCGACAAAACACTACACCTTATACACCTCAAAAAAATGAGGTAGTAGAAAGAGTGAACCAAACCTTAATGAAAAGAGCTAGGGGGATGTTGAGTGGTGCTAAGGTTGATAGATTATTTTGGGTAGAAGTTGTAAGTACTGCATGTTATTTGGTTAATAGATCTCCTTATTCAACTTTTGTTGATAAAAATCCTTATGAAGTGTGGATAGGTAGAAATCCTTCTATTTCACATTTAAGGGTCTTTGGTTGTGAGGCTTTTATTCATGTGCCTAAAGAGAAGCATTCTAGTTGGATCCAAAAGCAAAAAAATACATATTTTTTGGTTATGGTGAGAATATAAAAGGTTATAAGCTTTGGAATCCACTAACCCATAATAGCCTAAAGATGTAATATATTTTTAGGGAGTTTAGAGATTACTTAGGTGAAGAACAACCAAAGGAGAAATGTAAGATAAAAATAGTGCACTTCGAGAAAAATATTGAGAAGTAGGAAGATGCACATGTGGAAGAACAACCAGATGGATTTGAGGATGGAGAAGAAGAAGAGGTTTCAAAGAGTTCAAATGATGTGCAATATGAGCATGAAGAAGAATAAGAAGAGCAGAAAGATCCCCTTACTCCTACCTTAAGAAGATCCACAAGGAAATGAAATCCAGTTGCAAGTATAGCCCACCTAATTTCCATTGTGTATTTTCTTTTTTGAGTACTGACGATAAATCTAGATCCTACAGGGAGCATCTTTCTTCAGAAGAAAGTGAATCTTGGATGTAGGCCATGCAGGAGGAGATGATGACTCTGGATAGTTGTGATACCTAGGATCTTGTGAGTTTTCCCAAAGGAAGAAAATCCATTGTTGCAAGTGGGTGTTTAAAAAGAAATTTGGAGTAGATGGTTGGTTAGAGCGGGTTAAGTGCAAAAATATGGGGGCCAAAAAGGGGGCTTAAGTGGCCACTTTTTTTTTTTCTGAAATCAAGAAATACTGACCTTGGACATGAAATTGAGGATATTTACAATCAAAATTTTGAGATGCAAAAAAAACAAGGATCGTAGTGCTCCAAGTCTACTTTCTAAACTAATAATTTATTTTGAAAATGGTTGATATTAAGGGGTTCAAAAGAGGGATGCACAAAAATTGGTTTTGTTTTTTTTAGAAAAACATAACATAGCAACTTTTGTGCATACCTAGCACAGTGAACTTTTTTTAGTATTTTAAAAATCGCTTCAGTGAGAAATTAGCTAACAGTATGTAGTTGATGCACAATTTTTTTGATAATTTTTTAATGAATATTTAATTTTACTAATTTTCAAAGTGGAAACTTCCTGAAAAATAGAATTTTGGCCATGCTACCCCAACAAATTTTGGAAACTAATTGATTTTTTTTTTAAATAAATAAATTGTAGAATGGAGTCTAGTTTCTAAAAATGTAATTTATTTGAAATTTTGATGAACAATTAATTTATAACGAAAAGATACCAAACACTGATTTTTGCGAAAAAAGAGACACACAAACAAAAGAAATTATAGATGAAAGGCTTAAAATTGTCACAAAGTGAAAAAAATTACAACGTTGGATAGCTAAGAGAGAGCCTAACATTACCTAGGTGTCCGGTTTGTTTGACATTGAAAGATGTGCAATCCTGATGGTGAGCACGAACTTGATTATGTGAAATATTGTAGAATTCACAAAAACACATCTCTGGTCATTGGGAAGGCCCTCCAAGCCTTTGGGTTGGTATTCCAAGGAAAATACCAAGCATAAGGCTTGGGGATTCCTAAAGTAAGATATACTGTGAGCGTGTTATAATGCGCTCATGTTATTTCATAATTTGACATGATTTTTTGTGTTTGTGCGAGACATGTCTAGCACAACATAACATGAGCATAGACATAATGTGAGCGTGGTATAACACGCTCACTCTATGTCTTGCTTTATGTTAAATTATACTCTATTGAATGTATGTTTATATATTTGTATGTTTGTATGTACATGTATGCATGTATGTATGTATGTATGCATGCATGCTTGTATGTATGTATGTATGTATGCCTATATGTATGTAAGATTGTATCTAGATATGTACACGTATGCTTATATGTATGTAGGATTGTATGTACATATGTATTATGCTTATATGTATGTAATTATGTTTGTCTTTAGAGGGAGGGATGATTTTAAGAGAGAGATAGAGAGAGAGAGAGAGAGAGAGAGAGAGAGAGTTGTCTAGGTAGGGTGGGAGGGAGAGACCAAAGAGAGAAATAGAGAGAGAGAGGGGGGTAGAGAGGTAGTCGAAGAGATTATTGAGAGAGGGAGAAGGGGTGGAAGGGAGAGTCTAAGAGAGAGGGAGTGGTAGAGAAGGGGTTGGAGTGAGAGTGGCTTAGCTAGGTAGGGTGGGAGGGATAGAGGGAGAGAGAGAGAGAGAGGGTGGGATAGAGAAAGGAGATATGAGAGAGAGAGGGATAGAAAGAGAGATTTATGTAGGTGGGGTGCTAGAGGGAGAGACTTGAGAGTGTGAGGGGGGTGAGAGGGAGAGACTTGAGAGATAGGTAGTGAGAGGGAGTGAGAGAGAGGGAGTGAGAGAGAGAGGGAGTGTGAGAGTGAGATACCTGAGAGAGGGAGAGGGAGAGGGTGTGGGAGGTAGTGACCTAAGAGAGGGAGAGATAGAGAAGGGTGGAGTGAGAGGGACTTATATAGGTAGGGTGGCAGGGATAGATAAAGAGAGGGGGGGAGCGAGATAGATAGTTACCTGGGTAGGGTGCCAAAGGGAGAGACTTGAGAGAGAGGGGGGGGTGGGAGGGAGAGACCTGAGAGAGTGGGAGAGAGAGGGAGGGATGGAGAGGTAGTGGGAGGGAGATAGAGATAGATAGATAGAGGGAGTGAGAGAGTGGTATGGATTGATTGAGTGAGAGGTACATAGAAATAGGGAGAGGGTATATAGAGAGAATTAGGGAGGGTAGCAGAGAGGGAGGGAGAGAGAGTTGGGATGTATAGATAGAGAGAAAGGGATAGAGATTGAGGGTATAATGTTGAGGGATTAGGGTGGAGGACCTATAGGGTTTATGATTTAGGGTATTGAGTTGAGGGTATAGGGTTGGGGGATTAGGGTTGAGGGTAGAGGGTATTGGGTTGAGGGTAGA
>CM021105.1:301914364-302041631 GCA_007115665.2 Sequoiadendron giganteum
GGAGAGGGAGTAGGAGGGAGAGACTTGAGAGAGAGAGAGAGTGAGGGATGGAGTGGGAGATAGAGGGTAGAGGGTTTAAGGGTAGAGGGTAGAGGATAGAGAGAAAGAGAGAGAAAATAAACCTTTAAAAAATTAACTTTCTCATAATGCAAGCACGTTTTGAAGCAGTAGAGATATGGTTGTTATTTTAGCAAGAAATAACACACTCATGTTATAACGTGAGCATGTTATAACACGAGAGAATTTTTTCTTGGTCCAAAAAAAAAAAAATATCAATATACCCGTGACCTCAAGGCACATTCTCCTGGTTTTGCATGTGTTCCAATAAAAAAAAGATTTTTGATGATTTTGTGAAGTGTGCATGCATGTTTTTCACATTCCACCACCTTTTTCATGATCTTTCCACCATCTTTGAATAAAATAGCAGAGTTTTCACATTAAAAGGCATATAATATCAGTTCAAGTCTGAGTTCCATTCAAGAGTGATATACAATTGAAGTTTGGAGGGGAAAAAGCTTTTAAAAAAGTCAAATTGTTGAGGAGTTTGTAGAAAGAAGAAGCAAAGGCTACATAATTGGGTAGAAATCCTCCATTTGAAACTTTGGTTTTTTAGCTATGTGAAGTCTTTACACATTTTCTTTCATTCTATTTTGGATTGCTTTGATTTTTTTTATTTTGCATATTCCATGTTGATCATTGTTTGTTTTTCATTATAACCTTAGCTTGTCAATGCATATTTTAAATTACACAATTCTTTACACTTGACAATAACATTTTTAAACCACATCTCTTTGAGGCATTTTGTTAAACAATTGACTTACCTTGTGTATACTTCCACGTTTTGTATACACATATATATGACATAAGTTATAAGGAAGTAAAATAATGCATCATTTCTCAATCCCTTACTATGGATGTGCATACCACTCTCCAAAGATTTCATTTTGGTATAGGCATGGGGGATGTTGGAAAATGTAGTTGAATTTGGTTTTACACATATAGTTTGCATATGGAATCATTCTAGTCCATGAGGACATATATCATTGAGGTATTTTGTCAAATAGTTATACCAAGCAGCTGATTTCATTGTCTATGCTACCAAATTTTCCATACATGTCTCTACAAAATTGGAATATACTCCTCCCACATTGATAGATCTTTGAATCTATTTTGGTTTTCATCTCTATTTCTAAATTTCCCTCATCACTTATGTTGTGATATATTTTAAATGTTTCCTTCATTAGTCTACCTACAAGGGATTCTAACCCTTCTGTCCACTATTTCAAGACTCTTTATTCAAGGCTAAGCTAGCAACATGGGGAAAGGTGCAACCTATCTTGCAATCATGGCATGCCACAAGACAATTCTTTAGGGTTGAAAGGTAGGGGAAACACAAGTAAATGCCTCATAGAAATGGGGTCTCATGGTGATTTAAATCACCATGATTCCCCATTTCTATGAGGCATTTTCTCATGTTGCCCCTACCTTGTCAACCCTACTGAATTAGAAAGCTAGTGAGCTCACAAGCTTTCCAATTCGGTAGGTTTGACAAGGTAGGGGCAGCATGAAATAATTCCTCATAGAAATGGGGACTCATGGTGATGTGTAAAGACTTCACAATGAAAGAAAATGTGTACAGACTTCACATACCTAAAAAACTAGAGTTTAAAATGGAGGAGTTTCAAACTCTTGGTAGATCACCATGAGTCCCCATTTCTATGAGGAATTCTTTCATGCTTCCCCTACCTTGTCAAACCTACCGAATTGGCAAGCTAGTGAGCTCACTAGCTTGCCAATGCTCACATGATTTTTCGAATGGAATGCCTTAAAGAAATGTGGTAATGTGGCATGCCATGATTGCAAGATAGGCTCAAAATGGAAGCATGGACAAGGAATTTGAATTGTTTGAAAATAATTTTTTCGTAGAAATGTATGCAAAATGTGGTAGCATTGAGAAGCTAGTGAGCTCACTAGCTTTCCAATTCGATAGGGTTGACAAGGTAGGGGCAGTCTATGCCTCATAGAAATGGGGTCTCATGACTATATACATTGACAAGGTAGGGGAAGCATATGCCTCATAGAAATGGGGTACCACGGTGATGTACACCATCGTGAGTCCCCATTTCTATGAGGCATATGTTTCCCCTACCTTGTCAACCCTATCGAATTGGCAAGCTAGTGAGCTCACTAGCTTTCCAATTCGGTAGGGTTGACAAGGTAGGGGCAAAGTATGCATCATATAAATGGGGACTCATGGTGATCTACATCACCATGAGTCCCCATGTCTATGAGGAATTATTTCATGCTGCATGCCTCACAGAAATTGGGACTCACGGTGATCTACATCATCGTGAGTCCCTATTTCTATGAGGAATTCTTTCACGCTGCCCCTACCTTGTCAACCCTATTGAATTGGCAAGCTTGGAAAATTACTAGCTTTCCAATTCTCACATGATTTTTCAATGGAGGACTTAAAGAAATGTGGTAATGTGGCATGCCATGATTTCAAGATAGGCTCAAAATGGAAACATGGACAAGGCATTTGAATTGTTTGAGAATAATTTTTTTTGTAGAAATGTATGCAAAATGTGGTAGCATTGGAAAGCTAGTGAGTTGACTAGCTTTCCAATTCGGTAGGGTTGAAAAGGTAGGGGTAGCATATGCCTCATATAAATGGGGTCTCATGGTGATGTGATCCCATTTTTAAGAGGCATATGCTACCCCTACCTTGTCAACCCTACCAAATTAGCAAGCTAGTGAGCTCACTAGCTTGCCAATGCTGACATGAATTTTTTGATGGAATACATTAAATAAATGTGGTAATGTGGCATGCCATGATTGCAAAATAGGCTCAAAATGGAAGCATGGACAAGGAATGTGAATTGCTTGACAACAATGTTTTCATAGACATGTATGCAAAATGTGGTACCTTTGACAAGCTAGTGAGCTCACTAGCTTTCCAATGTGGTAGGGTTGATAAGGTAGGGTTAGTGTATGCCTCATAGAAATGGGGTCATCACCAATCACCATGAGACCCAATTTATATGAGGAATATGCTGCCCCTACCTTGTCAACCCTACCAAATTGGCAATCTAGTGAGCTCACTAGCTTGCCAATGCTCACATGAAATTTTGAACAGAATTCCTTAAAGAAATGTGGTAATGTGGTATGCCATGATTGCAAGATAGGCTCAAAATGGAAGCATGGAAAAGGCATGTGAATTTTTTGACAATATGTTTTCGTAGACATGCATGCAAAATGTGGTACCATTAACAAGCTAGTGAGATCACTAGCTTGCCAATGCGGTAGGGTTGATAAGATAGTGGCAGTGTATGCCTCATAGAAACAGGATCATCACCATGAGACCCCATTTCTATGGAGCACACGCTTCCCCTAACTTGTCAACCCTACCACATTGGAAAGCTAGTGAGCTCACTAGCTTGTCAAAGGTACCACATTTTGCATGCATGTCTATGAAAACATTATTGTCAAACAATTCACATGCCTTGTCTATGCTTCCATTTTGAGCCTATCTTGCAATCATGGCATGCCACATTACCACATTTATTTAAGGTATTCCATTGGAAAAATTCATGTGACCTTTGTCTATGCTAGAAATACTCTTCTACAGGATGATTGTAAGTATTTTGTATGAAGCCTTGAATGGCATATATTTCATTTATTTGTATGGATTCATTTTTTAGGAAATAATATTTGTCTCATTGTCATGCTAGAAGTGAAATTATCTACCATGCCAAGGAAAGGAACAAGGAATAAACCAACAAAATAAGAGTATGAAACTAATAAAACAAAAAATAGAGAACGAATGAGGAAATATCGTAAGAAGAATAAATTGGATACGATTGATGAAAACAAGCCAATTGAAGAGGAACCTCAACCATCAAAAATAAAAAGGCATTGGTGGAACAAAGAGCACGAATGTGAAAGCATCGTGGTAAGACAGATTTGCATACTGTAGTTGGAGACACACCCTCTACCGCAAGTGAATATGAAGGGACACCATTAGCCACAAGTGAATACGGAGGAGCACCATCTACCACAAGTGAATATGGAGGGACACCATCTACCTCAAGTGAATATGAATGGACACCATCTAACACAAGTGAATATGAAGGGACACCATCCAATACATCTCAAGTTGAGAGTACATCATCACTCAAATTTGAGAAAGAAGGTACACCATCATCCCCATGTGAACCTTAAGGTATGATTTCTATTCCACCCTCGATCGAAGGTACACAATCTAGCCCACCTCACTTAAATATTGATGAAATTCCTAATGTTGAGATGTATGTATCTAGGAGAACACCACCTAGAATTTTGAGTAGAAATCCAAAGTATTTGATTAATATTGATGAGAATATTTGTAGCACATGGAAGGTAAGATTCCAACACATTTGTAGAAGATATGCTGATAAGATTTGGAAATTGTTCTTTGAAAGGCTAAATGAGACCGCAAGATGTCAACTATTTGTTGCAATGATGTGGGGTATAAAGTATAGAAATATCATGAAGATTCTTGGGTTGAGAACATCGAATGCTTCAAGTGAAAACACTATTGTGAAGAATCTAATGGATGCTTATGAGAGTGTGGGTAAGACCTCATGCACAAATGATAGTAATGTCACCCGATGTGTCATTACATCGACTTTGGTAAGTATTCAAACAAAGAGATCTCATCTCATTATAAAGACAAGTGAACAATTGAGAATTAATAGAAAGACTTTATCAAGAGTTGTTCAAAGGTGACAAAGAATTGAGGGCACCGATTGAAATGAATTATGGGAATTCTTGGAGTGAATCCCATGAAAAGATAAAAAAGTTGTTGAAGCATTGAGAACACTAAATGAAGAGTATTGAAAGAATAACATAAGGCCATCTCTGAATCAAATGGATTTGGTAAGAAGGAGAATCGATAGTCAGAACCATGAGCCACATCCAAAGCATTTTTTGGATATGACTCAAACCAAAAATTTTCATAAATTTCAACATGACTATCCTCAAATTCATATTTGTCAAAGATATTTTGAAATGAATAAACCTTTTTTATGTCAAAATAAATCACACATGCACCTCTTGTTGTTGTAGACTACATATTGAATTTTCTAACCATTATGATGTTTATCATTCTATATGTTTAGATTTGCATAATAACGATGTTTTTCAAGATTGTGACATACAAGCCCCACCAACATATTCAAGAGATTTATTATAATTTTTTTTATGTGAAATAGAGGATGGCCAAATATTCTACATGCAAAAATGCTTAGATGGTTCATGTCAGCGTTGCGGTAGCTTGCAACATATGCCAGTATGTCAACATATGGAAAGCACAGATGAGGTGGGAAAGCAAATAGTATGTTTTGGGAAGTATAAAACAGTGGAATACGTTACAAAAGATGGTAATCAAGAAAAAAGGTGTGATTTGGTTATTCAGAAGATTCTAGTGATCAGTTTATGTCTATGTTTCATGACAATATAGTGTATGAGTATGTAAGGCATACCCATAGAGCCCGATGTTTGGACATGTAATTAAAGTTATGTAAGGAAACCTTTCCAGTTGGTAGCATAGTTTAAGTGGTCTAATTTTCAAAGAACTACCCTCTATAGCCATAGCGCAAAGTGCAGTCACAATATTACAACTCCACATAGGTTTCAATATTTGTGCACATAGAATTTAGTCATGTAGTTGATAGTACAAAGGACCAAAGGAAAGTATTGAGGGAATATCACTTTTATATTAGTGATGATCACACACATTATCTAGAGTTCATGCAAGGTTGCTTCCAGTTGTTCTATAGTGATTTGGCTTAGAGGGGCATAGCATACGATCGACATATAATATGGTTGGATAACTATGCAACATAGTTCAAGAACTCGCGCATGTTCTACTAGTTGAGCATGATGCATGTCATTATAGGTGTTCAACATATGTGGAAAATTTGTGAGGTTGAGCATGGAAAGGGGGAGCATGATGGTGTAGGGGCATGTGTGAAAAGGGCATAAAGACAATGCAAAGTTGACAGATGCAAAATCAATCATTGAGTGGTGTAATGCTTTGATGGAACCAGGTAATAAAGGTATATCTTCAGTTCATAGATTTTTTTGGTTGATGGATGATACTAACATTGCACCATATGAGGATTATTGTACATTGAAAAGATCGAGTGAGCTACAATCTTTCCTTAGCATCATGGCAGGTTCATGGAGTATCAATACATGGAAGATGGCATGCTTTTGTTCTTCATGTACAATGAAAACTTGGGATGATTGTGAGTCAAAGGAGTGGGTTGAGAACTGGTTGTTAAGTTATCTTAGCCCACTTTTCATGTATCGCCCTCTGATGACATTGGAACTAATACAGATGGATTCATCAGTTGAATTTGACCACATATCAGATCTAGTTCAACTAGGCAATATATCTACTTGCATAGTTTTTTAAATTTCTATTGTTATCTTACTTTGTAGTGTATTTTTAATGTTGACTAATTTCAAGAGATTTGTTGCACATATCAATGCAAGGAATTTTTATGCAGTTATTGCAGATGAAGACAATGAAGAGGGAACAAACTATTATTTGTGTCATTGTGTTGAGGCAAAAAAGAAATTGGAGGCCTCAGTCATGGATGGAGAAAAAATTGAATACCCTACAGGCTCAGTTGTTGTTATTGAAACATGTCTTAGAAGGTACCCACATAAGAGTGTTAAATATTGGATGTTTCAGGACTTTAACATGCATAAGAAGATTCTTCATTACTTGAACCTTGTCGTGGAATCCAATGTTCATTTGACCAAATATGGTGGTAGAACTTTGAACAAGACCTTGTGGAAGGTCTGTGAGTCTAACCATGAGGCAATACTTGACACAATAAAGAGTAGAGCAGACCCAGATGGTTTGTTGGATTAATTTGTAAGTATGGACATTGGTTCTTATTAATTTATACTTGTATGCACATTAATTTGTATGATGCCAATGCTATGATGCAAATTCTATCATCTAATGTTTATATCATGAATGTAGTTGATTGATGAAGTTATTAGACTTGAAAATGTAGCACAATTTATGTTTAGAACTATGGCAAAGGATACAAAGTTCAATGGTATTTTACTTTTTCTCAAAAATATGAAAAAAATGATGTGAAATATTCTCAATAGATTAGTAAACTAAGTGAAAGATTAAATTGTGTTATTTTCATAATAGGTTACAAGTTTCCAAAAGGTTGGAAAGTAATATTTTAGTTACATTCTATTCATGTTCTATTCATGAGAGTTTTTTGTGTGCAATAGGTATCTTGGAACTCCCAATGAAGATGTATGGCCAGGAGTGACTAAGTTGAGAGACTAGCATGTCTATCCTCAATGGAAGCATCAATATTTAAGCCTTATTGTTCCTGAGTTAGAACTAAATGGTGTGAATTTGTTGTCGGTAAGTTCCTTCCATCTATTTTCATTTCATTTCTATTTTGGATGCTCTTTCCTTTTCTTATTTTACTTTTCCAATTTGTAAGTAAACTACTAAAAATTGATTGGTGTCTCCTTGCAGAAAATGCTGATTTATGAGCCATCCAAGAGAATCTCAGCCAAAAAAGAAATTCAACATCCTTTTTTTTTATGATCTTGACAAATCTTAATTTTGATTTGAAGCCATTATAAAAGATCGTGTGAAGCTTAGCGAGGGAATTTCAAGTTATTCTATTGAAGTTGCCAATCATTCTTTTTATTCTTTTATTCTCTCCCTATTATAACTAGCACCAATTAACTAACTTATTATAAAAACTTCATTTATTAAAATAAATCAACCTAATGATTATATATCAATATCAATATATCATACCATCTATTCACATAAAAATTTGTAATGATATTTACTCAAATTTTGAAATTTATTTCTGCCCTCAAACGTTTGTAATTCATGCAAAGTAATCCCTTAACAATCCAAATTGCAAAAGGGCAACAATATTTGATGACCTGTTACCCAGATACCATGTTAGTTACAAGAATTTTTTCTAAGGCATTAGGATCACGTAGGGCACCTCTACAATAACCTCTCTTGGTTTTTTTTATCTTAGAGTCATTTTTTTGTGGTGTCTAATTTTGACTTGATGGAAAAAGTGTCAAATGCAAGCAGTGTAAAGTTGCAAAGTGGTAAAAATTTTGTTCTACAACTCGTGTGACCAAAAAAACTATTCTAACGCATCTAGATGGGTACATTTACACTAGTCATGGTCCTCTTTTTCACTCAAACACATTGAATCACTCTGAGCTATGTTCAACCAACTCAATCCCTTAAGGGTCCAAAGTGAAAAAGAGAAGCAACCTTTGACAGTCTATTACTCAAAAACCACGATGCTTATGAACTCTCCATCTGAGCCTATGGGATTGCGTTGGGCCCCTCTACAATAAACTCTCTCAGTTTTTGTTATCTTGGAGTCATTTTCCCATGGTGTCCAGTTTTTACTTGATGAAAAAAGTGTCAAATGCAAGCAATGTAAAGTTGCAAAGTGGTGCAAATTTCATTCTGCAACTTGTGTGACCAAAAATACTATTCCAACACATCTGGATGGGTATGTTTACACTAGGCATAGTCCTCTTTTGCACCAAAACATGCTGAATCACTCCAAGCTACGTCCAACTGGCTAGATCCCTTAAGGGTCCAAAGTACAAAAGGGTAGCAATATTTGACAGGCTATTACTCAAAAATAATGATTATTATGAAATCTCTATCTAAGCCTATGGGATTGCATTGGGACCCTCTATAATAACCTCTCTCAATTTTTGTTATCTCGGAGTTATTTTCCTGTGGTGTCCAATTTTCACTTGATGAAAAAAGTGTCAAATGCAAGTAGTATAAAGTTACAAAGTGGTGTAACTTTCATTATGCAACTCGTGTGACCAAATAGACTATTCCAATGCGTACAAATGGGTACGTTTATGCTAGGAATGGTCCTCTTTCACACACAAACATGTTGAATCTCTCTGAGCTATGTTTAACCAGTTGGATCCCTTAAGGGTCCAAAGTGCAAAAGGGAAACAATCTTTGATGGTCTATTACTCGAAAACCATGATGCTTACGAACTCTTCATATGAGCTTATGGGATTGTGTTGGGCCCCTCTATAATAAACTCTCGATTTTTGTTATCTCAGAGTCTTTTTCCTATGGTGTCCAGTTTTCACTTGATGAAAAAAGTGTCAAATGCAAGGAGTGTAAAGTTGCAAAGTAGTGCAAATTTTGTTCTACAACTCGTATGACCAAATAGAGTGTTCCAACGCATCTGTATGGGTACGGTTACGCTAGGAATGGTCCTCTTTTTCACCCAAAAACATTGAATCACTCTGAGCTATGTTCAATCAACTCAATCCCTTAAGGGTCCAACATGCAAAAGGGAATAAATATTTGACACGATATTACTTAGAAACCGTGATGCTTATGAACTCTCTATTTGAGCCTATAGGATCATGTTAGGTCCCTCTACAATAAACTCTTAGTTTTTGTTATCTCAGAGTCATTTTTCCATGGTGTCCAATTTTCACTTGATGAAAAAGTGTCAAATGTAAGTAGTGTAAAGTTGAAAAGTGGTGCAAATTTCATTATTTAACTTGTGTGACCAAACATACTGTTCCAACACATCTAGATGGGTACGTTTATGCTAGGCATGGTCCTCTTTCACACCCAAACACAGTGAATCACTTTGAGCTATGTTCAATCGACTTGATCCCTTAAGGGTCCAAAGTGAAAAAGTGCAGCAATCTTTGACAGACTATTACTAATAAACCATGATTCTTACAAAATCTTCATTTGAGCCTACAAAATCATGTTGGGCCCCTCTAAAATAACCTCTCTTAGTTTTTATTATCTTAGAGTCATTTTCCCGTGGTGTCCAGTTTTCACTTGATGAAAAAAGTGTCAAATACAAGCAGCGCAAAGTTGCAAAGTGGTCCAACCTTCATTCCACAACTCATGTGACCAAAACAATTGTTCCAACGTATCCAAATGGGTGCATGTATGCTAGGAATGATCCTCTTTTGCAACCAAACACACAGAATCACTTTGAGCTACATCCAACTGGCTCAATATTATACAGATCATAATATTTCTTTATCTTTAAGATCTTCTAAGTTTGGCAATGGTTTTACCAAGCTATGAAGGGTGAACTATTCTTTATTTAGTCATACCTATGTGGGTTCATTTTCATTATCTCCCATTGTAATTTAGGGTGAATTATTGCTTTCAAAGTATTGGGAATGCTTTGCTTATTTTCTAGTTGGCAGTTGCCATTCTAGAAGGCTCATCTCTTGATATATATATTATACTCATTCTTAATCAATTATCAAGTTAATAATCAATGCATTTATTTATAGTTAATCTTTTCTTTTCAATTTGTGCAATTTTGTAATTTGTAACTCTACTAGTATTCTTAGAAATATTGAAGTTTTTTATCATCAACTAATAAAGTTGTTTACCATCAATCAATAAATATTCAAGACAAACCATGAAGGAAAAAAATGATCAATGTTAGGGCTAACCAATTAATAAGTATACACGTGAATAATTCAAGCATACATGTGAATAAGGGAAGCACAAGTACTCTGTAGTTAGTGTAAAAACCTTAAATTAGGATAAGTGTATAAACATCAATAATAAAACCCTAACAAGTGCAATGAATCACGAGACAACATGAAAATCAAAATAATAAGCTCAAATGCAAAGCGATCTCCATATTAAGCTTGACTTATCTCCATTTCTCTTCTCAAACTTGCATGAGAATGCAAGATTTCGAAGGATTGTTGATGGAGGAATGTTGGTTTCTCAATTCAACAACATAACGATATGATGAAGGTGATAGATAGGGGATGAAAGATAGAGATGGATGAAAGATTCAAGAATGATTTTGATAGCATAAGGATGCTTGAAAAATATAACCCCCCATTAGGGCTTCTAAGAGGCTATATTTATAGAGCTTTGATGTGGACAAAGATAAGATTTGATAAGGATTTGATTTTTGACAAAAGAGGAAATACAGCGAGATGTGATAAGATAGAAAGATTTGATTTTCCATTTTAAAGGAAATAAATCCTGAAACAAATGAGAAGGATAATTGATGAATTATCTAATTAAATAAATAAATTAGATACATGTGAGTTCCCATTTTGGAAAGAAAGCAATAAGATATTTTAGGATATATTAATTAAATAAATATTTGATTTATGATTTCATTAATTAAATAATATAAATTATTTAATTAACATTAGAAGAATGAAGAGATTATGAATAGAAATTATTTAATTAATTAACTAATATAAATTATTTAATTAAAATTAGAAGATCAGAGGGATTACAAATAGAAATGATTTAATTAATTAAATAATATAAATTATCTAATTAACATTAAAAGAATGGAGAGATTATGAATAGAAAGGGAACAAATGAGATTAGTCAAATAAATAAGATTTATTCAACTAATTAGATGATGACATGGGTACCTAGGGAAAAACATGCTACAAGATGTCTAAATGATGTAGTGTTGTGACAAGGTATTGTAAGAGGACATTTTTGGGTGTACATTTTTCCGCTCTTTGAGATGATGAGATTTGTGTCGAGTAACATCATTTCAAAGAAGCTAAGGTATGGATAGAGGAAAATGGATGATGAAGGAAAGATAGGATGATGATGATGTAGAGATATGATGATGGGATGAGGAAAAGGATAGGATAATGATGATATAAGAATAGGATGATGATGGGATGAGGAAACTTGAATATGATGATGATGCATCTTCGAGAGGATAGGAAGGTTGGAAGAAGATGGGTATGCTCTCAAAATGGATGAAATGATAAAAGATGGATAAAGAGATGGATAATACATTATGCTGCAAGAAAGTGAACAATCATGATGTTTGATTTAACACTAGACATTATGCACCAAGGTATAAGGACCAAGATGATGATGTGTCTTGTGCCCTAGTGTAATATAACCTTGTCTAAATGTATGAGGAATTAAACTTAGAGCACTAAAGTCCTAATGCACAAAAGGTATGATATGAACTTAGATGCAAATGATAGTGCAAAAAGCTACTCCAACATACACAAGGTATGAATATTAGATGGAATGATATAGATTTGATACAAATGCAAGATTAAATGATAACACATACAAGCAATCAAGCAAGCATGCACAAATTATTCAAAAAAAAAAAGGTATTGCCCCTGTCAAGCTATAAACTGTTGGTTAATTGATTGATTGGTGATGATAATAGTGTTGTCATTGTGGGGAATGATATATCCCTATATCAACACAAGGATGATGGTAATTGATTAATTGATTGGTTTATTTGGTTTACGACAAGATTAGGATCAAGACCATTAATGCAATTGGATAATTTGACAAGATTGATTTACTTGATTGGCATGGATTGATGATGACTTGCATTTGGATTGTTGCTTGGAATGATTGAAGATTATTTGATGTATGGATGAATGGATTTGATGAAGATGATTGTTTAGATGAAATTGGAAGAAGTGATTGGATGGGTTGATTTTATTGCTTGGATTTTTGTTGGCTATTTGAGATTTTTTTGTCTTTTTTCGAGACCTTTTTCCATTTTTTTGTATTTTTGGGGATTTTTTGATTTTTTTTCTATTTTTTGAATATTTGATTTGTTTTGGATTTGTTTTAGGACATTTCATGATGTTTAAGGATTTTTTCAAGACATTTTAATAGAAGAATGCAAGGATAAGGCTAATGAATAGGATGATCAAGATCAACTATATAAGATATGGCCACAAATGCCTAAGTATTTTGGCCCTATTCCTCATCAAGACCAAGAAAGGGAAGAAAGGATGCATTTAGATAGGATGGTGGAATATGGATAAGGTTAAGGATATGGCATGGAAAATATGGATAAAGTGTATAGGATAAGATGTATGATGTTCATGAAGATCCTCAGCTTTGTCAAGATCAAAAGTGGAAAGGTAAAGGATGAATGTAAAGAGGATAACAAATACTAATGATAGGATGGATGAAACTTGGCCCCAAGTGTAAAGTGCAAGAGGAATATGGAAGATAGGATATGGATAGGGATAAATGAATATGGAATATAATATATGCATGATAGGGGGATGGATGGAGGACTTAAGCACCAAGTTTCATGGCTAATATCCCTCGAATATGTGCTCTAATAAACTATGGAAATGAAGATTAGTCTCATAAATTTTGGCATGATGAAAGAAGCTAAGGGCTTATGCAAAGGTTTGTATTAAAGGAGGATAATGGGGCATGGATGTTGGATCATGGATAGGAGGTTGGAAGGCTTGTTGATGGATAGATGGAAAGGATGGCAAGATCAACATTGGCACACACCTTGAAGGGTGGTGGAGTGATGGAGGAAAAATGGATTTGGAAGGTGACAAGTTTTTAGATGGAATATTGGAGGAATATTTTGGATTAGTAAATTTGGATTCCAATTTAGGTTTTATTGCTTCTATGAGACTTTTAGGAATGCACATAGCTTTTGACTTTGATTTTTGCTTTATAGGCATTTGTGGCCTTTGAGATTTTTCTTTTTGCTTTATATCTCTTTGTGGCCTTTGAAAAATTTCCTTTTTATTTGATGGGAATTTGTGGCCTTTTGTATTTTTCTTTTGACTTGATGGGCCTTTGTGGCCTTTTGGATTTTTCTTTTGACTTTGGATCATATTTTCTTTTATTTTTGCATGTCACTTCAAGGAGACATGCACCCAAATTGATTCCAAGAGCAATGGGATAGGTGGATTGAGATGAATGATATGGAGGTATTATGGATGGGTTAATGTAGGTAGAATTTTGAAAGGGCGTCAAGGATGTGTGCCTTTGTTGTTCTTGATGAATAAGAGATGGAGGGATGTAGGGCCCCAATATGCATGGAAGGGTTGATGAACTGGGATTTGGATGATAAGGGCCAAGGATAGATGTAAGGTTTGGTGAACTAGGATAAGGACCTAGGATGGATGGAAGGTTTGATGGAATAGGATACTTAGCTTTATTTGGATGGAATCTGGACTTACGATGGGTACCAATTTCTTGACTGTGAGGTGTATAACCAAGGCCATGTTAATATGGATTTTCTTGGATATAAAGGGGTTCTAGAATACCTTGTTCATGAATGCCTAATCCTTTGCCCTTGTAGTTCATACTTTGACACATTCATTTTCCAATGGTATATGTATTGTTTATGAAACAAGATGCAAGTCCATTTTGGGGAGGATATGATACAGATGAAAGGATAGGTGTTGGAAGTAAACCATAGTGGATAAAGGTAGAGGAACCAATTTTATAGGTGTGGGGTTCATGGATAGCTTGAATAGGTGTGATAGGGTCTTGTGGAGGATTAGGATCATGACATGAAGATAAAGGGGTGCAATGATCTTGACTTAAGGTAGGATCATGGGGTGTAGGAGATAGAGTAGCTTGATCTTTATTAAGTATGGAACCATCATGAAGTGATATGAAAGGCATATCTTGATCATGAGAAGGATGAACATAATCATGGAATGAAAGGGTATCCTTGAATGGAGGTATATCTTGATCTTGATGAGGAAGGGAATCTTGAGATTTTGTGGAAAGTATATCTTGATCATCAGATGGTAGGAAATCATTGGATATGATGGACAATCTATCATGCTCTTGGGATGTAATGGAATCATGAGATGGTATAGATTCATTAGATGAGGTGGAAGGGGATGACTCTTGAATAGGCTAGACATTTTCTATATGAACAACAACATGGAGACATGATGGAGGTTAACTTGGGCTCAATGGGAGAGATTCTTTAATAAGCTCAAGGGGGAGACTACATGATGGGGTTGTAAGAATGGGCATGATGTTTGAAGACTCTTTGGTAGGTTCAAACATATGAGTTGGATGACATGGTGATGTTTCATTCCATGCTAGTAGACCTTGGGTGACATCCTTTGTAGGTGGATAGGTGGATTTGGGTAATTCCCTAGGTTTACTTTTAAAATTTTTGAATTTAGGGTGTGGATATGATGGAGGATTAGATGATGGTGGGGATAATGAAGAGTTGGAGGGGTTAGAAGGTGGAGAGGCCAATGGATTAAGACTAGGATATGGTGGCTTAGGGATAGGAATTTGATTGGATGGTGGTATGATAAAGTTATAGGGTGCATCAACTAGATTGGTGTTCCCCTTGTCAAATGGAGCATGTGAATTGAAAGGCTCTTGATTTTGTTGCCAAGGTGGACTTGGGCTCCTGTGTTCTTGGTGTGATATGGGTGGATATGTTAATGTGGCATTGATGTGATAGGTATATGGCTTAGGTCAGAATGATGATGAAGGTGACACATAGGATTGTGGTTGAATGTGTTGAGGTTGGAATGGTGTTTGGACTTGTTGTGGTATGATTTTTTGTTTTGATAATGATGTAGGTGTTGCATAGGATAATGGTTGTTGAGAGGTGGATTGCTATGGATAAGGGTTGAATTTAGAAGAGGTGTGATAGGATGATGAAGGGGTAACATGATATGTGGATGGATGAGGTTCACCAATGTAGTTAGGGTAAAAATATTAAATCAAGGTAAATGTATAAACATCAATAATAAAACCCTAAAAATCATAATGAAGCATGAGACAACATGAAAATAAAAATAATAAGCTCAAATGAAAACCGATCTCCCTATTAAGTTTAACTTATCTCCATTTCTCTTGTCAACCTCAAATGAGAATGCAATATTTTGAAGGATTGTTGATGGAGGAATGTTGGTTGCTCAATTCAGCAACATAACGATATGATGAAGGTGATAGATAGCAGATGATAGATAGAAATGGATGAAAAATTCAAGAATAATTTTGATAGCATAAGAATTCTTGAAGAAACATGATATGTGGATGGATGAGGTTCACTAATGTAGTTAGGGTAAAAATCTTAAATCAGGGTAAATGTATAAACATCAATAACAAAACCCTAACAAGCACAATGAAGAATGAGACAACATGACAATCAAAATAATAATCTCAAAAACAAACTGATCTCCATATTAAGCTCAACTTATCTCCATTGCTCTTCTCAAACTTGCATGAGAATTTAAGATTTCGAAGGATTGTTGATGGATGAATGTTGGTTGCTCAATTCAGCAACATAACAATATGATGAAGGTGATAGATAGAGATGGATGAAATATTCAAGAATGATTTTGACAACATAAGGATGCTTGAAGAATCGAAACCCTATTAGGACTTCTGAGAGGCTATATTTATAGAGATTTTATGTGGATGGAGATAAGATTTGATAAGGATTTTATTTTTGACAAAAGAGGAAATACAACGAGATGAGATAAGATAGAAAGATTTGATTTTCCTTTCTAAAGGAAATAAATCTTGAAATAGATGAGAAGCATAATTGATGAATTATCTAATTAAATTTTCTAATTAAATAAATGAATTAGATACACATGAGTTCCCATTTTGGAAAGAAAGCAAGAAGATCTTTTAGGATTTTATTAATTAAATTAATATTTGATTTATTTAATTAATGTTGGATTTATGATTTCATTAATTAAATAATCTAAATTATTTAATTAACATTAGAAGAACAAAGAGATTATGAATAGAAATGATTTATTTAATTAAATAATATAAATTATTTAATTAACATTAGAAGATCAGAGGGATTACAAATAGAAAAGATTTATTTAATTAAATAATATAAATTATTTAATTAACATTAGAAGAATGGAGAGATTATGAATAGAAAGGGAATAAATGAAATTAGTCAAATAAATAAGATGTATTTAACTAATTAGATGATGACATGGGTACCTAGGGCAACACATACTACAAGATGTCTAAATGATGTAATGTTGTGACAAGGTATTGTAAGAGGACATTTTTGGGTGTCTACATACTCAAATACACATAAGCCTTGAAGTATACACATGAATACATAGTATATAGAAATTAATTCAAAGTATATGCATGAGTACAAGGTATAGCATGAAAACACATAAGTCGTAAAGTATACATTGGAATACACGTAAGTCACAAAGTATACACGTAAGTTGTAAAGTATACACTTGAATACACGTAACTCATATCTATTGAACCATGGATTTATAATGCAACTATGGACACAATCGATAAAAAAAATTTATATTAACTAAATAGCCATGTAGGAATACATCAATATAGGTTGATATAAGTATAAAAAATATATAAAATAGACATATAGGCTTATGAGAATTCCATATAGGCATACAATGTCAAATATATCTAATACAAAATATGTACAAAAATGCCATATAGGCATACAACAAAAGGCTCTAGAATCAAAAGTCATTGCTTTGCATCCTCTGGAAATAAATTCTTGCCCTTTGCTTGTCGGCTGGATGGCGATAGGTCTATCACTCATTTATTCTAAGGTTGACGAGTGCTCCTAGTGCTCCTCCTAGGGTTTAGTTCTTGGTCAAGCTTTATTTGTTACAGTAAGAATTAAAGACATTACTATATAGAAATTACATTATAAAAAATAATATATTTAACAAAATAATCACTTTCCGCCAGTAGATGATCTCTCTCCTTGAGGGAAATATTCGCATTCCCATGTTGTGGCATGCTAAAGCCCTGAAGAAACCATCCAAATAGAAATTAAACTATGAATCAATAATGGTTTGATTTTTCACTAACTAACAACTATAACAATGAATGTAAATTGAAATTTAGTAATCTACCTCATACCTCCTCTATGAGAGCCATCGAGGAGTCTATTGTAGATGAAACAACAAGCTCCATTGCCTTATGAACATTTAGAGGTGTATCCGCTTCCAACATCTGAAAATAAAACAACAAATTATTCAATCACAAAAACTACAATAGAGATCCATATCATGGATTATAATGTATGAGATAATGAACAAAATTTTGAGTACTTATTAAACTATATATTTCTGAATATCATGCTTACTATTTTCCCTATCCATAGCTTGTTTGAAAGTACCTATTTTTTAGGCTTTTACCCATAGAAACAAGGTGGTGAACCATTAGATAAAATGTTTGCATAGACATGTACGATAACTGTGGTAGTATAGAGAAGGCAGTGAACTATTTGAAAAAATACCCCAAAGAAATGGGGTCTCATGGTGATGGAATGCCATTACAAACAAATGTGTCATGAAATTCCATCACCATAAGACCACATTTCTTTGAGGCATTTGTTCAAAAAATTCATTTCCTTCTCTATGGTATTATGTTGGGATGGGGTGGATGGTATAGTGTGGTCTTGGTTATAAGATGGAGGGCGATCATGACATGAAGAGGGAGGGGTGGGGAAATGAACAAGTGGAATAAAAGGTGGAAGGTTCCATGGATTGGTAAATTAAGGATGAGGATGAGAACCTTGAAAATAATTTGGAGCGGAATTTTGGCTAAAGGGTTGGTTTCTATTCTTCAGGCAGTGAGTTGTTTGAAAAAATGCCTCAAAGAAATGTGGTCTCATGGTGATGGAATGGTATTCCATCACCATGAGATCAAATTTATTCAAGGAATTTTTTCATACTACTCACTGCCTTAACTATGATATTGCTTACTATTATGCTTTGATAGATTTTTTCCAAGCATCCATAGTTTGTTGGAAAGCACCTATTTTAGGTTTTTAGCCATAGAAGCAAGGAAGTGAGTAGTTTGATAAAATTCTTTGGTACACATGTATGGAAAATTTGGTAGCATAGAAAAGGTGGCGAGTTGTTTGAAAAAATTCCTTGAAGAAATATGGTCTCATGGTGATGGAATGTCATTCCATCACCATGAGACCACATTTCTTTGAGACATTTTTTCAAACTACTCATTGCCTTGTCTATACTATTGCTTACTATTATGCTTTGATATATTTTTTCCAAGCATCCATAGTTTGTTGGAAAGCACCTTTTTTAGGCTTTTAGCCATAGCAGCAAGGAAATGAACTGTTTCATAAAATTCTTTGGTAGACATGTATGGAAAATGTGGTAG
Source organism: Sequoiadendron giganteum (assembly GCA_007115665.2). Lineage (NCBI taxonomy): Eukaryota > Viridiplantae > Streptophyta > Pinopsida > Cupressales > Cupressaceae > Sequoiadendron > Sequoiadendron giganteum. Next base: position 301,933,377 of record CM021105.1, read on the forward strand.
CATAGAAAAAGTGATGAGCTGTTTGAAAAAATCAACATGAGACCACATTTCTTTGAGGAATTTTTTTGAATAACTCATTGCCTTGTCTATGATATTGCTTACTATAATTATTTCATATATTTCTTCCAAGCATCCATAGCATAAACAAGGTAGTGAACTGTTTGAAAAGATGCCTCAATAAAAAGTGGTCTCATGGAATGCCATGACAAGAAAATACAATTGGAATTTACTCCTAATTATTACTAATGCTATGGAAAGTAATTGCATCACTACTTATGTTGAATTTCTAAACAACTATATTGTAGTTGAAATTTTGTCATCTATCAACATCTAGTTATTAGTTATGAAATGTGAAGTAATGCTTTCAATTTGAAATATGTGCAATGTAATGTAATCAACGATATGAATATAAACTGCACAAATCTATTAAGTACAATTCATTAGTTGAAATATTTATTCTATTACCTGTGTGTAGGTTTGTCTAAATCCACTGGCACTGGGAGGCATTCCCTCGAAATCTCCAATATTAGCCTATTCAACATCCAAAATCAGATATTAGAATACCATTCATATAACAATGTTAATAACATGTAATAAATTTATAATTGTTAACTAGTTACTTACCTCAACGATAGATGCAGTGGAGTTATAAGTAGGTGTAGGGCCGGTGTATCTAGTATCAATACCGTGACCCTAAAATTTCATTAAAATCATAAAACTAAATTAGTTAATCTTGCATTTCAAAATTAAAATTTAATAAATTAAATTGAATGAATATGCTGAAATTTACCTGACTATCAATGCCATAAGCCTCATTCAAAATGTCAACTGCCCTTTCCATCTCCATAGTTGCAGACATATCTTGAATAGCAACCTCCTGAGTGTTGGTGGGGCCATATGAACAAGTTTCCCCACAAGCCTTACACAAATGTGATCGAAGCCCACCACTCGAGGACTCCCTTGGATGGTGCTATAGTATAGGGATGGCATGTTGGATTACACTCTGGGTCAAAGAGATGATAACCTACAAAGTGTGTGCCTCAACACTCTCCTTTGTGATGGAAGGGATAACAATGTGCTCATGAGGCAACCTAGCGAGAGGTCATTTCGCTTGCCATGTAGGATCCTGTTGTGCACCAGGTCTATCTTGAGATGATCCCCCACCTCTCCCCTAGAAGTCCCTCATTATCAAAATAATTCAAGATTTTATTCAAGATGAATTCACAGTATAGTTTCCTCAGGAAATATTGTGGGACTTTACAATTGTTGCATGGTGCGTAATCAAAAACCATGTACCACCTATCCCAAAAAAAATTCCTAATCCATTTGTGGTGGCACCAATGGATAGGAAACCTCTTCGCATTGAGGCCAATATTTTGATTTATGTGTGGGTCGGTGAATAATGAGCACAAATCTAATTTTGTAATTTTTAGATCTTTTACATCTTTATATGATAATTTATCTTGGTAAAAATTCCTAGACACTTGCCTCCTATCTTACCAACTAATTAATTTTTTGTTGATTGCATCTACATTTTTTAACATTTCTTTATGTGAATTTGCAAGTGTTTTTCTTTCCATGGTTGAACTTGTAGAATCATTCAACCTTGTGATTAACTCCTCAATTTGTTTCTTATTGTTTTCAATTTCACCCATTAAATTTTGTTGAGTGCCAAGAGGATGTTGATGAATTTGTGGAGGAGATTGTTGTTGTGGTTGTTGAGCTTGAGGATTTTGTTCATGTTGTTGCTTTGGTTGTTGAGGATTTTTAGGAGGGTTTTGAAGATGGTTTCCAAGATCATTATCATTTCCTACAAATTCAACAAATGAATATATAAAACAACCTAAAACTAACAAATTCACAACAACAAAAAATCATTACCTCTTCGACCTCCCCATCGATGTGGTGGCATCCTGGCGATCAAATAACAACAAATTGATGAAAAAATTGCAAGATTGTATCCTCCCAAAACACAAGCATGCAAGAGAAGGGATTTTGGTTGCGGGCAATAGAAAAAACAATCACAACACAAATGAATTCGATTTCCTTTTTTATTTTATTTTAATAGCTCATAACGTGAGCATGTTATTTCGTGCTTGTATTATAATGCGAGTGTAGAATAGGCTTGGTGTGGCCAAGCCATAACGTGAGCGCGTTATATTGTGCTTGCATTATAACACGCTCGTGTTATAGCCTATCATAATTTTTAAAAAAATTGGGCCACAATTTGGCGCCCCATATTTTTGCACCCACCCAATGGTACAAGGCTAGATTAGTGGCCAAGGGCTACTGTCAAAGAGGAGTTGATTTTAGTGAAATTTTCTCTCCTATTGCTAAGTTAAATTCTATTAGATTCCTATTATCTATTGTTGTTGTTTATGATTTTGAAATAGAGAAAATCGATGTTAAAAGTGCTTTCTTGCATGGGGATCTTGAGGAAGGAATTTATATGTGACAACCTAATGGTTTTGTTGTGAAAGGAAAATAACACTTGGTTTGTAAATTAAAGAGATCGTTATATGGTTTGAAACAATCACCCAGGATGTGGTACTAGAATTTTGATTCCTTTGCATTGAATTTGGGTTTTGTTAGAAGTGAGGAGGATCATTGTGTTTACATTAAGGTTATTGATGATCAGATTCTAATCATTGTCTTGTATGTTAATCATATGTTGTTTATGAGTAACATCAAGTTGATGATTAAGGAGCTTAAGACTCAAATTTTTGGTACATTTGATATGAATGATTTAGAAGATACAAAATATATTCTTATGATGGAGATCAGTAGGGATCAAGTTCAAAAAAATATTTGGTTATCAGAGTAAGTATGTTGATACTATTTTGTAGAGGTTTAATATGCATGATTGTAAACTAGTAAATATTCCATTTCTAGTTGGTACTAAGTTAAGTTGAACATGCATCCTAATTCTAATGATGATGTTGAAGAAACTCCTAATGTTCCTTATGCTAGTGCCATTAGTAGTTTAATGTATGCAATGGCTTGCACTAGACTAGATATAGCCCAAGCAGTGGGAGTTTTGAGTAGGTTTATGTCTAACCATGCTAACGAGAATTAAAATTTTGTTAAGAGGGTGTTTAAATATTTGCATGGTACTTCTAATTACTATTTGGTTTCTCATGGTAATGATGATGTGGATAAGTCATTGGATGTATAGGGGTTTGTTGATGTAGATTGGGAAGGTGACTTGGATAGTCAAAGGTCCACTAGTGGCTATATTTTTACTTTGTTTGGAGGTGTAGTGAGCTGGATGAGTAAGAGGAAGCCTCTAATTGCATTATCCACCACTGAAGTAGAGTATATGGTAGCTATACATGCTCCTAAGGAGGTGATTTGATTACAAAGACTTGGTAATGGTATTGGTTTTGATTACAAGACAATGATGATTAGATGTGATAGTCAGAGTGTCATATGTTTATCTAAAAATGCAATGTATTATGCTCATACTAAACATGTTGATGTTCAGTATCACTTTGTGCAAGAAATGGTAAAGAATGATAAGGTTTTGATAGAGAAGGTTGACACCTTGGATAATGTTGCAGATTCTCTAACGAAGCCAGTGACCATAGATAAGTTATCTTGATGTAGGAAGGCCATGGGCCTTGATCACTATACTTAATTATATATTTGTATCTCATGGATGTAATTGCAATGTATAATGTCAAGTGGGAGAATGTTAGGATAGGTGATATTATAATTTCTATCCTATGTTAATTTATGTGTCTCCATGTTCTTTGGAAAGTTTTTTTGAGGACATGAGGGACAAAATATTTATTATTTATTTTCCTATGTGTATCAACATGAATTTTCACCCCTAATGCAAATTCCATTTTGACCCTTAATACTTTAGAAAATCAAAAGCAAAGGTTTAATTCCACTTAAGCTCACTATCTGCACTCCACTTGGCACCTATTTTGTGTGTCGGTGGGGGTGTTTCTATCAGGGATGCCCGTGCGGCGCGCAAACATCCACGCAACACACTTAAATCCTTGGTAGATTCCTGTGGCTGGAGACTGTAGAGGTGTTACATCTTCTATTGGAAGTCAAAGAGTAGCATCCCTCTTTGGTTGGCCGACCTGAATATGGCTGGTTTTCACCCATCTCTTCATAATCTTCACTCTTCCATCCTTAGCATTTTTCAAGCAGAAGTTTGGATAGAGTTTGGCAAGATATTGAATCCATTTTCTCCACCATTTTCAAGCATTCCAAGCTTTTCAGTAGCACCATTCACTCCACTGCAGTAATCCACTACTCTGTCACTCCAACAGGGTGAGCACAAGGCAAACACCATGGAAACAGAGGCTTGAGTCCCTCTCGTTCACTCCTCCACGAGCCTTGAGTGCTTTGAAAGGAGGCGGTAAGCTCCTACAATCTCCCCTTTTGTTTTCGATTGAGCAAGAATGTACTGCTTGTTGTGTTTTGTGTTATGTAGCTTGTAGTTTCTTTCCTTTATCATCTATTTCTATTATTCCAAACTTGGTTGTTCGTGGAGGTAGAAACACCAAGATGGTGGTCTGATTGAGGTAGGCCCCTATATAGCCCCAACAATTTCTCCCTTTATTATGTGCAGGTGGAGAGAACTTGGAGCGAGCTGGTGAGGAGAGCATTGTACGAGATCATCTTCATCACCTTTGTGGTAATACATTTCCTTTATCGTATTCGTATATGCATTTATCTTTACTTAATCTCATTTTATCACTTTAAACATCTCTAGACTAAGCTGGTAGTCTCTCCTGAGTTTGATTTCTATCTTTTCAGTTCTTTGGTTGTATGGACGCTAGCACACTTGTGAGATGCCAGTGTACCATGCTATCATCTTGGAACTGCACTTCCTTCCTCAGATAGAGAGCTGTCTGAGACACGACTCTGAATCTAAAGGCCGACTCATCTAGTATCCTTCCAACCTTCAAGATTGTAGAGTGATCGAAGGATGCATAATCCTCATCATTGTCATCCTCATCATCCTAACTATCCTTTAAACTGAGGTGGGTTAGGGAAGCCTTTCCGCTCTTGGCATTTTGTGAATTGGGGCCTTACAGTGGGTGGTCCCCCTCTCTCACATTTTTGGTGAACCTGATGTGAACCATTTTGGTTATGTTCTACGATACTACAAGTTCCTTTCCTCGTATCCTAGGAGTGTTTTAGGTGTGAGTGTTGTGAGGCTCTCACCTCACAACCCAACCTGTGACCCCTAGTAGGCATAGTTGGAAGGTCCCAAATTATTGCATAACGAAACCTTAATTGGGTCACTACTTTCTCTCATAAACCTTAGGAGGCTTTGTAGAAGTACCATCTAGTGTGCGTGATGGCCTCTTTCCTTAATCAGCCTATTCCCTCTGTGTAGACTATGAGTAGCAATATGAGCATAACCTTTACTTCATAGTACTTGCTGATGGGCTTAAATAGAGATCCATCTCCTCTTTACATTCCTTCAAGGATAAATGGGAACATTGTAGTAGGTGTTCTTGTTGATTCGACATCACAAGTGAACATTATAACTGAGGAGATCATGTTGATGAAATTCCTGCACAAGGATGGATATGATGCACCTGAAAGTACCGTCCACACACACAACAAAATTTTTGTACCTCCTGTAGTGAGTATTGTCCTATTGATCCTTTTTGGACCTAAATCTGTAAGCCTTAAGTTTGACATTATCTTGGGGTCTAAACTCTTTAGAGTGAAGCTAGGTATCCCCTAGCTAGTAGCTATGAACACAGTTCCCTTGGTCATACACAAATGTTTGAAGTATGTTCATGGAGATTTGGTACATGTTGTCCATGACACTGGTTACAGACCACCGGTTGCACATGGCAGCTATACCCTAGATTACTTTTGGCTTGCCTCCCTTGGTCCTTTCTTGCCTAGGAAGGACTTCCTACACTGCACATATCAAAACTATAAGAATGGGAATGCTAGGCTAAAAATGAGATACCCTCCTTCACCCTATGCTATCTTGCAAAGAGCTTGTTTAAAAGTTGATAGTGATGCTGCCAAGGCACGTAGAAGAGAAGAAGAGAAGAGATCTTGAGATCCTCCTTCTTCCACTTCGATGATTTAGCCTGATGCTTCCTCTTGTCCTACCGTGGTACCATTTGCTTCTCTCTCGTGTTTGCAAGAGAATACCATGGTGCCTGCTTGGTGAAAGGTTGAGCATCCTGCATTTGATCTTCCTATCTTATCGATAGAGCCTAGGCCCATTCATTGCAGAAGACAGAAAGCCCCTTGTGGAGAGTCCTCTTTGTCTCAACCTTCATAGCCTCCTACTGTTCCTGTTCCTAAAATAGTAAACAGGAAGAGGCCCACTATCGAGATCTTAGAATCAACTCCTCTCATCGTTTCTAAGCTTGCCCCTCCTCCTTCCATTCATAATTTTGTCCTTCCACTAGAGAAAGTCATGGAGGACACTCCCATGGTTGAGTAGGATCCTTTTGTCCCTTCACAAGTTTTGGATTTCGGTGCGAAGAGTCGTAGAAACCCTCTTACGCATGAGTGTAAGCATCGACAAAAGGCTCTCCTCACCAAGAAAACCTCCTTGTAGAAGAAGGAGGAAGAGAAGACCATGTCTCCTACTGTGTCTTCCTCTTTGCCTCCTTTTGTCCCTAAATCTCTTTCAGCTCCCGTTGTGAGCACACATGTGCCCAGAAGGGTATAAGTGTTCATCGCTCCTTCAGCAAAGCTGCCCTTGTTGGATTCTATCTCAGATGTTTTGCCTTTCCCAAAGCCCATAGACATGGTGAACACTTCAGTTGTGTCTACTACAGTTCTTTCATCTTCTTCCTCACCACTCCTTGTTTCATCTGTGGAGAGTTCACCTCCCTCGATGAAGACAAAAGTACAACGTGGCCCCTCCAGCAATGGAGGACATAAGAAGAGCCCACCTTCTCTGAAAGGTGGCCCCAAACTGGCTTGTTTTGTCTTAGTGACAAAACCGGTCCCGGCCTCCCCCAAGTTTGTCACTGCTCCTGAATCTCTCGATGAGCCTAGTAGTAAACCTCGAGTGCAAAATCCTTCATCCATCGAGGTAAAACATGGAACTCCTGTCAAGTGCATGTTTAACTCGGTGGACGAAGTCCCAACCTTGTCAATGATCTTCGCTAGGTCATTAACCCTAGACACACAGAAGCTAAGCGACAAAGACCTTACAGGTCCCTCTGCTTTGGCCCTTATCGCAGGAGGATTGAAAACTCCTCCCCTTAACATTACACCATTGCAGCCTCATCTTCCTTCCTTTGATGATCTAGAGTGGGACTCTGACAACCTCTTGGTTGACCAGTGTTAGGGGGAGACCCTCTTCTTGATCTTTACATTAGATATGTTTGTGTGTTGTGACATGTGCTTCCCCCATAATCATGCTACATTTTCCTAGATGACCCTTGTCACCCCTGTTGGTGCTTGGATACAGGTGTGGTGTTTGTGTTGTAAACCTTCCTCTATATGTGTCATCATTCTTCCATGTTTATGATTGAATTTTTGTAAATTGGGGACGATGCAAAGCATCAGGAGCATTTAGGCCTCCTTCCATGTTGACCCATTTTTTTATTTTACTTTGTCTTTTATGCATTCTTCTTGACCTGGTTGGAGATTGATGATCATTTTCCTCTTATCGCAGTTACCTAATACATATAAATAAAGGTAGATCTAACCCCGCTTAACCAGATCCCCCCATGCCCTCTATGTGTGATTTGTCTTCTTTATCTTTTCACTTTATCTTTCTCTCATCTTTGCTTGAGTTGGCCCTTTCATGTGTGACAACGCATCTTCCACATTACTTGGTCTCTAGAAAACGCATTCGTGGCCGACTGAATCTTTTCCTAAAGACCCTTCACACACTCCCTTGTTAGAATTGCATTTTCAACTTAGAACCCCAATGGAATGTGTTTCCTTCATCACGGGTTCATAAAGAAAGGACTTGGGGGAATGGTCTTAGTCTTCCCCTCGCATGAGAACATCTCCTTCCTTTCAAATTCCTTGATGAAGTGAACATATTTCAAAAGGATTACTTGATGATGAATCGATAAGAAAAGGAAGACATTAAGATTTTTGAACAATGTGTCCCTTGAGTGGACCCCGCCTCTTCACGTCAGGTTCCCAAGGGACCCCTTTGAAAGTTTTGAAGAAAGTTCTATGGCATATAGCTTGGGGGAAACCTAACTAGACCTGTTTCACACCTCGACGTCTAGTCTGGGGGTAGCCTGACTAGACCATCTTCACATCCTTACATCTAGCTCAGGGGCAGCCAGACTAGACCTTACTTTTCAAACAATGTGTCCCTTGAGTGGACCCTCCTTCCTTTTGAAGGGTTCCCGAGGGACCCCTTTGAAAGCTTTACAACTTAGCGATGGTCTGCATGACTGTCCATTCACTCGCCTGCATAGCCGCTTCCTAATGTGTTCTATCAATAGGTAAACATGTCACCATCTCTGGCTCTGCGAAGTCTCCTTTGCTCGGTTTCCTCCATGTGAGAGTTCTTGGGGGATACCTTCCTTGTAGGTTTGTGGGTCTGTAAGGTGCTTCACTAGGTCTCCCTCATGAGAGAGTTCTTAGGGCATACCTTCCTTATAGGTTTGTGGGTCTGTAAGGTTCTTGTCCTGGTTTCCTTCATGTGAGAGTTCTTGAAGGATACCACCCTTGCAAGACCACGAGCCTGTAAGGTACTTTCGTGCTTCAAATTTGTAGTTCTGTGAAACTATAAAGTCCTCTCCTACACTTTCGAGTTCACTAGACCATGCTTTGCTTCCTCGTCAGTTCAGGTATACATCTCTTACTTTGGTACTTCTTTAATACTCTACTTTACTGAAGCGCTCATCAGTACTTGTGCTCGCTAAAGTGGGGGAAAGATGTATCAACATGAATTTTCACTCCTAACGCAAATTCCCTTTTGACCCTTAACACTTTAGAAAATCAAAAGTGGAGGTTTAATTCCACTTAAGCCCGCTTCCTACACTCCACTTGGCACTTGTTTTGTGTGTTGATGGGGGCATTTTTTTCAACGATGCCCACATGGCACATGGATTTCCACATGGTGTGCTTACATCCCTGGTAGATTCCTATGGTTGGAGATTATAGAGGCATTACATATTCGATTGGAAGTCGAAGAGTAATGTCCCTCTTCGGTTGGCCGACCCGAATATGGCCGTTTTTCACCCATCTCTTCATAATCTTCACTCTTCCATCCTTATCATTTTTCAAGCACAAGTATGGATAGTGTTTGGAAAGATATTGAATCCATTTTCTCCACCATTTTCAAGCATTCCAAGCTTTGTAGCAGCACCATTCACTCCATTGCAGTAATCCACTACTTCGTCACTCCAATAGGGTCAGCACATGACATACATTGTGGCAACAAAGGCTTGAGTTCCTCTCGTTCAATCCTCCATGAGCCTTGAGTGCTTTGGATGGAGGCGATAAGCTCCTAAAATATCTCCTTTTTCTTTCGATTGAGTAAGCACGTACTGCTTATTGTGTTTTGTGTTACGTAGCTTGTAGTTTCTTTCCTTTATCATCTATTTCTATTATTCAAAACTTGGTTGTCCGTGGAGGTGGAAACACCAAGACGAGGGTCTGACTGAGGTAGGCCCCTATATAGCTCCAACAATTTCTCCCTTTATTGTGTGCAGGTGGAGAGAACTTGGAGCGAGTTGGCAAGGAGAGCATTGTATGAGATCATCTTCGTCACCTTGGTGGTAATACATTTCCTTTATCATATTCATATATGCATTTCTCTTTACTTAATCTTGTTTTATCACTTTAAGCATCTCTAGACTAGGCTGGTAGTCTCTCCTTCTGAGTTTGATTTCTATATTTTCGTTTCTCTAGCCGTACAAATGCCAGTGCACCACACTGTCATCCTAGAACTACGCTTTCATCCTCAGATAGAGAGCTGTTCGAGACACGAATCTGACTCTAAAGGGTGACTCATCTATTCTCCTTCCAACCTTTGGGATTGCAGAGTGATTGACGGATGCATAATCTACATCATTCTCATCCTCGTCATCCTAACTATCTTTAAACTAAGGTGGGTTAGGGAAGCCTTTCCTCTCTTGGCCTTTCGTGACCTGGGGCCTTGTAGTGGGTGCTCCCCCTCTCTCACACTATGACAAATTCTAATTGCATTCAAAGAGGTGGACCCTTCACGGTGGTGGTTACAAGGTATCTTGGGAGAATATTCTTCCTAAGTGTCCAAATTTCGAGGTTGGGACCACTTGAGTGTGCATGTCCTTGCATGTTATTTGCATGTTTTCATGCTCTTGCATGGTTGAGTGCCCAAGTTTGCATGGTGGCGCATGAGCTTGCATGTAGCTGTTAGAGACGTCATAGACTTATGGAGCACTCAGGTTTAAATCAATTTTATTGGTTGTGGGTTAGGCACCCATGTGAAGGCCATGTGATTATTGAATATTTTATTCCACATTTATGGGTTGTCCACTAAGTGGGGCACGGGTTTTTCTAGGTGGTTTTTCTTGTTATTTTGAGATACCATTTTTGGTATACTCTCCCACAAACTTATATATATTGGAGCCTTTTGATGGTGGTTTTGTATGAGTCCTTTGTAGGTTGTTAGGACGACGAAGTGCCATCGGATTGTAGAGAGGATTTTTGTATTGATGTACTTCCTTGAAGATTAATACAAACATTGAATCTATTTGGGTGTGGAGTTTTTTCTTGCAATGGTTTCTACATGTATATCATATGTCAATTGTGTTGATGACTTGTGGTATTGAAGACTTTTACTTCATTATTGCAATTATTAATAACTTAATCATTTTATGCTAATATTGTAAACATATTTTCAGATTTACAACCACATATTTAAGTTCATATTGCTACAACTTGTACTTTCATTTCCAACATTTGGTATCAGAGCTAACAATTGTTTTAAGAGAGGGACACCTTTCTTTTGAGTGTTGAATTTTTTTAGTTGCAGTGGGAGCTTGTGCATTGTTGGTTTTGTAGATTTGTGAAGAATATTGAAAACCATGGCCTCTACCTCTCATTTGGATATTGAGAAATTCAATGGAACTGGCTACGAGATGTGGAAGTTGAAGATGGAGGATCTTCTTGAAGAGATAGATCAATGGTTGGCAGTTTTTAACCAAATGAAACTAGATAAAATATCTGATGAAGATTGGAAGAAAATGGATAAGAAGGAACATGGAACCATTTGGTTGTGTCTTGTAGATTCCATCCTCTTCAATGTTTCAGAAGAATCCACCACATACAATTTGTGGAAGAGGATAGGTGATCTCTATCAAAATAAAAGTTTAACTAATAAGAACTTTGTATCTCAAAAGACGTTTGTATTTTTTGAAAATGAAGGATGGTGATTCTATTACAAAACATTTAAACACTTTTAATATGATTTTAAGTCATCTTGCATCAGTAGATTTTAAGTTAGAAGAATATAATTTTATTTTTCTTTTCTCTATACTCTAATCTTGGGAAAATCTAATTATTTCCATAAGTGGTGGTGGTACAAATACAAATATGGATAGTCTCATTGAAATAATTCTTTCAGAAGAGACGAGGATAAATTCCATGAATGCATGCTCCCAAGATGCTTGCATGTGCAAGGAAGGTCCAATGAAAAAGGAGGGTCTAAAGGGGACAAGAAGAGATACAAGTCTAAAGGACATTCTAAAACCCCTGAGATGAGTAGAGTAAAGTGTTGGAATTGTGGTAAAAGAGGGAATGTGAAAAAGGAGTGTAAGAACAAGAAAAAGAGTTCAGATGCTTCCATGAAAAAGTCCTCTAAAGATAGTGATTATGATGCTTTGTTTATTATTTCTAACACTATTAGTAATGATGCTTGTCTTATTGATTCAGGTTGCTCCTACCATATGACTCCTCACAAGGAGTGGTTTAATTACAATTCAACTTATGATTGGGGAAAAAATTTCATTGGTGATGACAACACAAAGAAGATTGTTGGTAAGGGAAAGGTAAAGTTGTGTTTCAATCATGGGAGGGTTAAAAACCTTGATCATGTTTTACATATTCTAGGACTTGGGAGAAATATAATCTCAGTATCCAAGTTGAATGATTCTAGAATGCATATGAAATTTGACAAACAAGTCTGATTGTAGGTTGGTAAGAGGGAGTTTGGTGATTGCTAAAGGATCTTAGATAGGGACTTTATTTAGGCTTAATGCCTCCTTTTTTGTAATTCTTCCAATGTAACTGGCACAAAAAATGCATGTATGTTGTGGCACCATAGATTGGTTCACATAAGTGAAAAATGTATTAAGATTGTTTTAAATATAAATTTGGTTGATGGTTTTTCTGACTATTCTGTTCGTAAAAATGATTTGTGTGAGCATTGTGTGTTTGGTAAAAAAAATAGATCATCATTTCCTAATGGGACTAATAAATCTAAGAGATTATTAGAGACCAATCATTCGGATGTGTCTAGACCAGTGGATGTTGAATCTTTTGTAAAATCTCATTATTATGTTACATTCCTTAATGATATGTCAAGATACACCTAAATTTATTTTATGCATGGAAAATCTAAAGTTTTCCTAAGTTTAATGAATTAAAGCCTTAGTTGGGAATAAAACATGTTGTAAGATAAGGGTGTTGAGATCTGATAATGGGGGTGAATATTGTTCTAGGGAATTTGATGAGTACTATAAGCATGCGAGTATTGTTCCACAAAAGACTACACCTTATACACCTCAACAAAATGGGGTAGCAAAAAGAATGAACCGAACCTTAATGGAAAGAGCTAGGAGCATGTTGAGTGGTGTTAAACTTGATAGATGCTTTTGGGAGGAAGTTGTAAGTACTACATGTTATTTGGTTAATAGATCTCCTTGTTTGGCTCTTGTTGATAAAACTCCTTATGAAGTGTGGATAGGTAGAAAGCATTTTGTTTCACATTTAAGGGTCTTTGGTTGCTAGGCATTTTTTCATGTGCCTCAAGAGAAGCATTCTAAGTTGGATCCAAAAGCACAAAAATGCATCTTTGTTGGTTACAGTGAGAATGTAAAAGGTTATAAGCTTTGGAATCCACTAACCTATAAAATGATTTTCTCTAGAGATGTAATTTTCAGGGATTTTAGAGCTTACTTAGGTGAAGAACAACCAAAGGAGAAAGATAAGATAAAAATAGTGCACTTCAAGAAAAAGATTGAGAAGTAGGAAGATGCACATGTGGAAGAACAACCAGATGGATTTGAGGATGGAGAAGAAGAAGAGGGTTCAAAGAGTTTAGAAAGTTCAGATGATGTGAAAGATGAGCAGCAAGATCCCCTTAATCCTACCTTGAGAAGATCCACAAGGAAACAAAATCCAATTGACAAGCATATCCCACTTAATTTTTCTTTTGTATTTTCTTTGTTCAGTACTAAGGATGAACCTAGATCCTACCTTGGAGGCTCTTTCTTCAAAATAAAGTGAGTCTTGGATGCAAGACATGCAGGAGGAGATGATGAATCTAGATAGTTACATGATACCTGGGATCTTGGGAGTTTTCCCAAAGGAAGAAAGCCCCTTGGTTGCAAGTGGGTGTTTAAGAAGAAATTTGGAGCAGTTGGTTGGTTGGAGCGGTACAAGGCTAGATTAGTGGCCAAGGGCTACTCCCAAAGAGGAGTTCATTTCGATGAAATTTTCTCTCCTATTGCTAAGTTAAATTCTATTAGATTCCTATTATCTATTTTTCCTTCTTATGATTTTGAAATAGAGAAAATGGATGTTAAAAATACTTTATTGCATGGGGATCTTGAGGAAGAAACTAATATGTAACATCCTATGTGATAAGGTAGTAGCATCAATATGCAAAAATTATATGTAGCAACATCCTAAGTAATAGTATTTGGCATGGTCAAAGGTAAGGGAATAACCATTTGGAGGAAATTATGCATTTGTAGCCACTATATGGGTTTACAACTATAACCACTAGCAAGGGAGTCACCATAATGCAAAGGAACTTGCAATAAAGGTGACTATTTACAACAACATGAAGCCATGGTGAAGGAGAGTTACTTGCAATAACTAGATTTAAAATATTCTTACATCTCTTAGATCATCCCTTCCACCTAAATTTGGATATCCATTCCAATAATCTATGCAAATATTTACTTTATGGTGGTCTTAAACCTCCCAAGTAATTTGATGAGTTGTGATGTCTCTACATGATTATAGTTTAAAGCTCCATAAAAGTGATTCTTTTGGAGGATTTGAACTATTGTTAGTATTCTTTTTGGATCATTTCATCTAGATATTTATTTTTAATAATATCACAACATTTTTTAGATTGATTTTGTAGATTGATTTTTCTCATACCTAGTCCTCCCAAGACCTTTGGCCTAGACATACATTTTACCATCTAACAAGTTATAATATTCTAATCTACAAGTTATTATTCCATAATTTTTTCATTTATTTTTCTAGCTTGTTACTACATTTATTTGGAGGCTTACAATAGGACACCAGTAAATTGAAATGGCTAAAATCATAGTCTTGATTACGAGGAATTTTATTGAAAAATAAAACCACCTTCCTTTCCAAGATGTCATCCTATTGTCACATTTCTTGATTAGATTATCCCATATATCTTCTTGGTTTGATCCTCTAAAATAATCAATCCTAATTACTTACTGAGAAAACCAATAGAAAATCCCCCCAAAAATGATATTTATCTTTGAGTGCTTTCTTTGGTGTTGAAGAAGGTCTCTAACATTTTTATATTAATGATTTGGCCATATTATATATATATATATATATATATTTTATTTTTATTTTTAAAATTTTGAGCTCATATTGTGCTTCATACATTGATGATATCCTAAAAAGAGTTGTATCATTATAAAATTTGAGGTATGTTAGGGTCCACACCTTGAGTCATTTTTAGGCCTCATCATAGGTTCTTTAATAGAATCGTTTTGTGCCTCATCCACAATAATAAAAATAAATTAGGGAAATGCATATCCCTACATTAATCTATGAGAAGAGGAAAATATGACCAAGGAGGTTCTATTGATGATTAATAAGAACCTTGAATCTAAAATATATATCTAAAAACCTAATTTATCTATTGGTGATTGAAGCCAAAAATATCCATCACCATCATAAAACACCAATCAACCCACTCATATGCCTTGTTAATATCTAGTTTTACTATCATGCCCTTTTTTTTAGAACAAATTGAGTGGATGACCTCTTGAGTGACTATGACCCCATCTGATATAGCTCATGTTAAGACAAATTTGCTTTGTCTATATAAAATTATTAATGGGAGGATTAGTTTTAGTCTACTCTTGATGTCCTTGGAGATGGCCTTATAAATTGCGACTTTACATAGAGAGATTGGTTAGAAGTTTGTAAAATTGGAAATTACCTTAGATTGTTAGGGATGAGATCTATGAAATAATTGCTTTGATATTTAATAATTTTTTTGTGCCTTATTGATTCCTTTGCTACCTCCTAGATGTCCTTTCAAATGAAAATCCAACATTTATGAGAAAAATTGGTTGGGAATCCATTCAACCTTGAGGATTTGTTTAGATGAACTATTGATTTGTAGTCAATATTGTTTATTATTTCATGAAAGGGCCTACTAAATTTTTTTACTATATGAAATTACCAAGGGATAAATTTGAGAACTTATTGCTGATTCTTATGATGGGATCCCTCCCAATTGTTGAGCAGATTCTCATAAAAGTAAACACCTTTATCATTGGTATCTTTGGGATCCAACAAATTGGTATCTTTGGGATACTCTACAATTTTCCTTTTCCATTATTATTTATTAAAAAAATTGTCTCTTCCTTTCTCTAATTGCACTATGGAAGAACTTAGTGTTCTTGTCCCCTTCCTTGAGCCAACATTCTCTTCTCTTCTACCACTAAAAAAATATCTACTATTTGTAGTCTATATTTTTATTTATTTATGAAAATAGATTCTTGGTCTATACCCTTGGATAAAATTTCTTCACTAAGACTAATCTTTTTTTCTTCCACCCTTTCTTTATCTTTGAAGATATTTCAAAAATGTTTTTTATTCCATTTTTTCCAAATTTCTTTAATAATATACAATTTCCTAGATAGGACAAACATTTTGGATACGTTATACTTTGTAATATCCATCCACCATTTTTCTATTAGGTTGATGAGGCTATCATCTTGAAGAAAGACATTTTTGAATTTGAATGAGAATTTACTTAGGCAATATTCCTCTAATATCTAGATTTGAATGGGAAAATTATTTGAACCTAAGATTGAAAGGATAGTGATCAATTTGGAAATGTGAGTGGAATCATTCATTTTTACACAAGAACCTATCAAGTTTTTCTACTATACTAGTGAATCCAAGTATCTTATTGGTCTAAGCATATATTTCATTATCTAGGGAAATACTCATGAGGCTTCAAGAGTGTATAAAATTCATGAAGTCCTTATAGGATTGGAATATTCTATTGATACCTCCTCACTTTTCTAAATTAGGCAAGATGTAATTGAAATATCCTTCCAACAAAATTAGGGCATCAAGGAGTGTGGAAAGGATTGTAGAAATTTGATCCCAAATCCTTATGTTAAGAATACATTTGACCAATCTATAAACATAAAAGAGAAAAAAATCAACTTAGATATGTAAATATTTACATTATGCACCTACCAATTTTTACGTTCTTTTATCACATCTACATTCATTACATGTGGACTCTAGATAACTCCCAATCTACTAGATGCTCTATTTTTCTTGTACATACAATTCTCTTTTCTTATTTTTGGGTGATAATTTTCTTCATTTTTGGGTGATAATTTACGCACTTTTCTTATCCAACTTTGTTTCTTGCAACACAAAAATATCTTAATTCACAATATTGATTTGGAATTTTATAAAGAACCTTAAATGTTGGGGGCATTGAGGCCCCTAACATTCCATTAAGAAATATTCATTGGATTTTAGGAAGTGATGTCTTCTTCCTAAATCTCAAAATTATTGCTAGGATTTTGAGTTTATTTTTTTCTTTGCCTCTTTTTCTTGTATATAATTTTTTTTCAATACAATTAACTTTGTTTATTTGAGACTTATTCTAGATTATTATTTTTTCTTCCATAATTTTAAGTTCTCCTAGTTATTCCTCATTCAAAGATCTTCCTCTAAAACCAAGTCTTCTTCTAGAAAACTTGAGATTTGAGATTATCTAAAATTCTTCCAAATCACATTAAAATATTATTTATTTTTGTAGCCTAAATCAGGATTGAAAATGGGCTCAAACTCATCCATCCCAAGGTCTTCATTGGCTATTGATAGGATCACTTTATTTTCATCTTGTTTTTTTTTTTAAATCCATTTCTATCATTTTCCTCCCTTCAATTCTAAATAGAATCTTATTTATAATATTTCCTTTCTTGCTCTCTGAAAATAATTTTTATTTTAATTAATAGTTCTTAAAGAGGTGGTTTATATTTTTATAGATTTCACATCACATTATAGGGTTGTCTAACTTGACCAATTGAGACCATAGTCTAGAGGTCAATTTAAGCTTATTTTTTTGTTAGAACAAGACTTGAGAGGTTAAGTATAAGTAGATACAAATATAAAAACTAGCTTATCCTTCTATTATAATCATATTTAATAAATAAATCTAAAGCATTTTCAATATTTACAAGAATCCTTAGGTCCTATTACTTTGTAGGTAAATTATAAAAATGGATCCACATCAATACTTTGGATATTATATCTTTCAAGGGATCAACATACCCCACCCAATCTTTGAGATGAAATATAAAATTAGAGTATTCTATCAAGAATAAACCTTTTGGTAATGGCCTAAACTTTATGTTTCTACCCCAATTGGAAAGTATCAATTATTTCATTTAATTTTTCAATAGCTAGCGATTTGTAACCTTGGCAAAAAAATTATCCACATCATCTTGTAAATAATGATAACCTTTCTTGGTTTATCAATTTGAATCTTCCCTTAATTGGTAGAAATGGTGCCTTTGGGAGCCCTTTATATCTTTTTTGGTAAACTCCTCTATAATTTCACATTTAATTTTCATTTATAATTCTAACATTGAACTTTGATTCATACTTGCTAAATTTTTTTAATCCAATTTTAACATAATATTTTGTCTCGTTGTTTATGGAGTCATCTTTTTAGCAAATAAGTCTTCAAAATTTCACTCTCAATCCATTAAGGAAATTATATTTTATATTTTAATAATTTTATTACTTACATTAATTTATTAATTCTATTAATATATTAAAATTCTAAAATTTCATCAATTATATATTTTAATTTTATTATTTTAGAAACTACACATATACACACATATACTATTAACTTATTAATTTTTCATGGATCTATTTTATTTAATTTTATAATTTTAAATAAGAAATAGAAATGATTTTAATTTAAAAATATAGAAAAATATTAATTTACCAGATTTAAAATAAAATATTGTAAAACACGTATAAACAAAAATCAAAATAATAAATAAAAATTGTGTCTCAAAACCACTTCATTTAGACCTAGGTATAATGTTTTGAGGACCACCTATTGTAGTTTTCAATTGTATGCCATGGTAATCATGTTGTTCAAGTTTATTTTTGTATGTTGAGTTCATTTTTACATATGTGAAGCTTAATTTTACTTTTTTATAAGTTTATTTTTGTATGTTGAGTTCATTTTTACATATGTGAAGCTTAATTTTATTTTTGCATGTTAGGTTCATTTTCACATATGTGAAGTTTAGTTTCAAAAATTCACAAATACAATCAATTTATAAATTTTCATTTTAAGATATTCATCTTATAGATCCCTATTTTTTGAGCATGTGGATAAATAAATTTCCAATATATTTACTAATATATTCCTCCATCCATACTTCAAATTAAATATCACATTTACTTTAATATTGACAAGCATTCACTTAGTTAGAAACATTAGATGAAATATATGCATCCATAGTTACCATCAAATAAAGCTTGATACTACAATTGGCAATGAATATATGATTGTGACATGGAACTTTGTTATGTTGCAATAAATCCATATTTGTGATGCATAGAAAAGATCTTGATCTTGCATTATTGCATTTTCTAAAATAATCTTCTTTAAATAATCATGAATGATGGGAACCAAAAAGATTTTGATATTACATTCATTTCTCTATTCAACTTAAATTTCTTTGGATGGATATAAGAACTCTATTTGTTCTTCACATAAATAAACATTTTTAATTTAGCTAATTTGTGTATTTTATCATATCTAAAAAATATATGAATTAAGTGTAATTTTTATTTACGAGTTAGTATATGATGTTTAAACATATTATTGTTTGTACTCTATGGAATGATATGATAATTTTTAAACATATTAATGTTTACCATATTTATTTAAGAAATATATTAAATGAGATAAAACCATTTGAATGAATATGATTTTTTATGTAATTTTATAATTCTTTTATTAAATATTTTATTTCAAAGATATGTTGGGTGAATTTATGATCCTGCAATATATTAAAGACCAAAATAAATTAAATAAATAATATTTTAAACTTTTGCTGCCTCAAAAAATTATGTTATAATTATAAATATGCACTCTGACATTTCCTTCAATTCTACTATGTTAAGTATGTGTAGGAATATATAATAGAAACATCCTTGAACTATAAATTCTTCATAAGTGCAAGAGAATGAATAAATTATTTTAGTCATATAGCATATTTATTCAATCATTACACAATGATAAAATTATAATTAGATAATGTATACTAAAACATAAATGTGCACGTGAGATACAGAAAAGAGGGAAGAAGGAAAAGAGAGAAAGAGAATATATTTTTTAAGTATTGTGTGTGCTCAAAATGATTATTAAACATATTTTCATTTTCTTAGAAAATACTTTATAAAAGATATTAATGAACTCTTAAATATTTTGAGCATATCTTTATATGATTTAATTTTTAGAAAATAAAATGTGATTTTATATTATATTTTATTGTACCTGGAATCTTGATTTGATTTGATTATGAAAAATATCTTTATGAAGGGCTTCAGCATTTTTTATTCTAATGGAAATATCCTCTCCAACTTCATCATTGTTTATCATTGCAAGTGAGATCCATGTTTATGTGAGATGCATTTATTTTGAGTGGTAGAGATGGAAGGCCCACATTCATACGCTTTGAATAAAGTTATGCCCTAGATGTGGAACGAAATTGGGACCGCAGAAAAAAATAATGGCACAGATGAGGCTACGCGAGGCTGCCATGTGGTGTGCCATACTCACTTCACAGTTTGTCACCCAATGAAGGGGGTGGCAGCCCCTTCCACGTGCCACGCAACATCATAATCTAATTTAATTATTAAATCGTTTCTATGGAAGTAGGACACTTTGAATGGTCGTGTTTGCATTTGATTAGGAGCCCATCAGGCGTGTGCTGCCCTTTATAAGTTAAGAGACCCTTCACCATCATCTTCTATCTCTGTAATCCTGTTAAATCGTCC
This sequence comes from Sequoiadendron giganteum, assembly GCA_007115665.2. NCBI lineage: Eukaryota > Viridiplantae > Streptophyta > Pinopsida > Cupressales > Cupressaceae > Sequoiadendron > Sequoiadendron giganteum. Next base: position 301,953,861 of record CM021105.1, read on the forward strand.
AAGCTGCTTAGCCTTACTGTGAAATATGGAGTTTTCTTTATCAACCATGATCGGCTGTGGGGTGGCGTATGTGTTGGTTCATTTATGGCGGCGTTGGCGGGAGTTAGTGAGATTCAAAGTGTTTCCATTGCCTCCAGGCACCATGGGATGGCCTTACGTAGGAGAAACTTTTAAGCTTTACTCTCGGAATCCTAACGTCTTCTTCGCTGATAAACAGAGAAGGTCGTTATCAATTCATCGTTTCATTTCTTCTCTTAGTTCTCTAGTTTTATGTAGTTCACGAATAAATGAAGCTTTGGCTGTAGGTGAAAAAACTTTAGTATAACTTAGCTTGAGAAGAATACCTAGGTAGCATTGCCGTATTGCATGAAACTTCGATTTGGCAGCCCCATAAGCTGGAGAGGAGTACAGATGTGCGTTTTCCTGTGTTGCATGTTGTCTTGTTATAGCATTGTACGTGTTGCTCATTGGATTGTGTAATAGTTGACTGTGGTGGTGGTGGTGCAGGTACGGCGATATTTTTAAGACGCATATTCTGGGATGCCCTTGCGTAATGATCGCCAGCCCAGAGGCGGCTAAATTCGTTCTGGCCAGCCAAGCCCATCTGTTTAAGCCCACTTTTCCAGCCAGTAAGGAGGGAATGTTGGGCCCTCAGGCGCTCTTCTTTCACCAGGGGGACTATCATGCGCACCTCAGAAAACTTGTCAAAGTCTCTTTCCTTCCGGAGGCCATTCGGAAAACTGTTCCAGACATTGAATCTCGTGCTCTGCTTGCCCTGCATTCGTGGGAGGACTCCACTGTCAACACGTTCCACGAAATGAAACGGGTTTGTGCCCTGCATCGCTTTCGCTATCCTTTCTTATTTTTCCTCTCATATTTTTCAGTTTTGCTGGTGCTGGTGCAGTTTTCTTTCGATGTGGCATTCGTTTCAATATTTGGTCGCCACGATATGTTGGAAAGAGAGGACATTAAGCAGTCTTACAACACGCTGGAGAATGGATACAACTCCATGCCTCTTAATCTTCCAGGAACTCTGTTTCACAAAGCCATGAAGGTATGTTCCGTAAGTGATTTCGTTCGCACTAATAGATGGGGCATATATGATCATTTAAACAATTTAAATGAGTTAAAATTTAGAATGTGTTTCATATTTGAAATCATTTTATAGTGAAAAAGTAGTGTGATTTCAAATGAATCATTTAAACAAATATAATGTGTTGTTTAAATTAGTTCATGTAATAAAAAAAACTAATGCCATTTCAGATGAATCATTTAAATAAATTAAATCTTAACACAAATTCGTCCACTTTCACATGAATCATCAAAGAATGTGCAGTTAAAACTAGAAAGCCTTTCAATATCTTGCTTGTTAACAAATTTCTTCTCGTGCAGGCGAGGAAACAACTGGGCCAAATTTTGAGCAAAATCATTTCGGAGAGAAGGTCGTCGTCCTCGTCTCACGAGGGTTTGCTGGAGACGCTTATGAGAAGCGCAGGGCAGCCTCTATCGGACAACCAGATTGCAGACAACATAATAGGCGTTATATTTGCGGCACACGATACAACGGCCAGCGTATTGACATGGGTTCTCAAGTACCTCACGGACGACGCTGGACTTCTCGAAGCCGTCACGGTATGTAATATTCATGGGTGAAACTAATGTAGTAGCTTGTATTTTATGACTGTAACATGTGGGGGAATTTGCAGGCTGAACAAGAGGCTATCCTAAGAGAAAAAGCTGGAGAAAAGTGGGGAAGACAAGGGTACTTGACATGGACTGACACCAAGAAAATGCCTTTAACGTCAAGGGTAAGGCTGAAACTTAGATTTAAGAACTCGAGATTGTAATCACTTGTAACGCTGAAATGACGCCACTGACTCTGCAGGTGATTCAGGAAACATTGCGAATGGCCACAATTTTGTCCTTCACCTTTAGAGAAGCAGTTGAAGATGTGGAGTACAAAGGTTACCACCAGTTTCTCTTACTCTTTCCTATATGACATGCAGTGTATAATGTATTAAAACTTTCTCATCCTCATCTCATAGGTTATCTGATTCCCAAAGGATGGAAAGTTATGCCGCTGTTTCGCAACATTCACCACAGTCCAGACTTTTTCCCTGAACCCCAAAAGTTCGATCCCTCGCGGTTTGAGGCAAGCAAACTGACCTCTTCCTCTCTTGTCTACACCGACAGACAATAGATAAATAGATAAAATATAACATATGAAGCTCACTGCGAGATGATGATGGTGTTTTGGCTTGTGGTTGCAGGTGCCCCCGAAGCCCAACACGTTTCTCCCCTTTGGAAGTGGAGCTCACTCGTGTCCAGGCAGAGACCTAGCAATGCTGGAGATGCTTATCCTCCTTCACCACCTTACCACAAAATATCGGTACGTATCTTGTGCAATATGCAAAATGCCACATCCCTCAAGTCAAAATAGAACGGACCACACAATTCATCAGCCGCCCGTCTATTCAATACCTTTAATTCCATGACATTTTTACAATTCATAATTATGTTTTTTTGTGAAGTTTCTAGATTTGATTGTGTAAGATTTTTAATCAATATTTCAAATCATATTTTGTGATCCATCATCAAAATAGAGAACCAAAGATCATGATCTATCATCAGAATAGGGAGCTCAAAAACATCTCCTTGAACTCCCTATCCCTATTAAATCAGATGATCCCAAATATTAGGGAGCTCAGGACATCTCCTTGAACTCCCTATCCCTATCCAAATCAGAGAATGTAATCTCAAATATTGATAAAAAAACTTACACAATCAAATTTACAGAAAAATAATTAAAAAAAATCCAAAACAAAAAATCATAATAAATAGGCACAAAAAATCATAATAAATAGGCACTGTGAATTGTGTATATGTTTTACAGGTGGGATGTTGTGGGGCTGGAGAATGGAATTCAATACGTGCCCTTCCCTGTTCCAATGCAAGGCCTTCCTGTGAAGGTCACCCGCAAGAATTGTAGTGTGAAAAAGGCCTAGAAAGGAATACATGTCTATGCTGCAGCCAAAACAATTTCATGGGCCATGGATCATGGATCGGCAAAGATGTCTTACTGTACATTCTGTGAACTACAACTTGTTTGTTCTCTGTATATATGGGATTGTCCTCAGCTTATGTTGTACAAATCTAATCTAAATTCCCACATGTTGAATCATTTTTTGCAGTTTGTAAGCCAATAAAACTTGTTTATAATTTTTTTCCTTCCAAGTACAATTTTCTTAACACAACAGTCGAACATTATTTTTCCCAGGAAAACGCTAAGCATACACAGCTTTTAGAATTGTGAACCACATATAGCATGTTTAATATTTAAAGCGGGAGTAAATTTCTGACTGTCAAAACGACTTCCATTAAAGCTCGCTCCACATAAACTGTGAGCAAATCCAGGCACAGCTGAAACGAAGTAATACAGATTTTATGGGGGGATTTTTATGTAACGTGGTAAGCTTTGTAGCGAAACGTGTTAGTGTAACCACATGTCGTGTCATCCCATGCTCAAGCTGGTGTTAGTTATGGGGGATTCGAGAGGCCTCTCAAAATAGAAAGAATTTCATTTTTAAAACATCTTTTCTTTTTTAAGTGGTGGGTATGGCAGATTAGCAGCTAAAGTATTGTAAAGAATGATATTGAAAAATATAAATGTGTATTTGACCCTTGTTTCTTTCATGAATTCATGTGTATATGTTAAAATAGTAGAAACCAATCTTTTGGATATGAATTATTAAGCCAAAATAATTTGTCAAAGTATTATTTAAATAAAAGTGTAAATCGTAAAATGTGCAACATAATTTTAAAGTCAGGATACGAAACATTTACAATTCAATTTCTATTGAAGTAAAAGAATAAGGTAAAGTGAATAAGGTAAAGTAAATGTGTGTACAAATTCTAGAGAATCAAAACAAGTTGTAAATCATCATATCTAATATCAAAATAAGTTGTAAACATAATATGGATGTGAAGCATATTTTTCTTTTTTAGTGGAAATGTAGAAAGAATATGTGATTCTTTGTTTTCTTTTTTTTTTATTATTTTATATTAGATTTAATAGTCTTGCATCATGCTAACACATTCTTAATATAATTATGTTTTTTCTTTTTGACTTTTATAATATGAATGCAAAACATATTTTCTACTGGAATTGTAAAATATCTCATTTTTTGCTTTCTTTCTTTGTATAAAGTGTTTTATTTATTTTATTTCTAGTGGAAATGTAGAAAGATTATCTGGATAAACTATTTTCTTTTTTTGATATTATTTTTATTTATTTTATTTGTATAAACTGTTTTTATTTTTTATTTTTATGATGTCAGAGCTTTGCACTCAACAAGACTTGATCCCTAGTGGGCTCGTTCCGAACCTTTCAACTTCACCAGTAGACCAAGGGCCCATTGACAACCGTCTCTATTTTGAAAATCAAAATGAATTTGCATTTTCTATTTTTCCTAATCGATTTTGAAAATCCTTTAAAATTGAAAATATATATTAAAAAATGATTGTTTTTTTTTCTTTTTTTTTTTTCAATGTATGTTTAGTGAAAGAACTATTTTTAGAAGTAGGTTTTATGATTGCATCAATAAAATAATAAATTATACATAACTATATAAGATGAAGTGTTTTTCCTATTTTTGTACAAAGTATTTTTTTAATATTTTATTTATTTATTTTATATTGGGTTCCTCTAACCGTCACATCTTTTTCAATAGTTTCACATCATGCTAACACATTCTCAACCATATAATAAAAATATAATGATTATTGTTTTAATTTGTAAAATATAATAATTATGTTTCTTCTTTTTTTTACCTTTATAATATGAATGTAAAAATAATATGTAATTCTTTTCTTTCTTTCTTTGTATAAATTGTTTTATTTTTTAAAATATTATTTTTTATTTATTACGCTGAAAAATAAAATAATAAATTATACATAAATATATAATATTTATTATACTTTTATAAAAAATAAAACATAGAATAGTAAAAATAGTAAAATTTTTAAAACTTGTTATGTAATATGAAGTGTTTTTCTCACTCTTTAATACATTGAAAACTAAAAAATAGACTTAATACATTTTATATTTTTATAATACATTGAAAAGAGTGTATAAGATAAAAAAAAGTTTTAAAAAATATTTTATATTTAAAATTTAAGAACAATGTTAAGTAATGATAACTTTCAACGTTTTTTTATATATATTATTAATTAATATATGTGTACTAGTTTTATTTCTAGTGGAAATGTAGAAAGAATATTTAATTCTTTTCTTTCTATCTTTGTATAAAGTGTTTTATTTTTCTAATATTATTTTATTTATTTTATATTGGGCTCATCGAATGGCCTGATCTTTTTCAATGCTCAACCATCATTCTACCACATTCTCGATTATTAAATTCAGCCGACAATGTTCATATAAGGTGTAGTTCCCCTCGCACTATTCTCTGTTAGATTGATAGTTCATCCATTAGGACTAGACATTATGAAATTTTGCTTGATGGTGGATTCACTATTCGATGTTAGTTGATGATACTTTTTGATGTTAGACCTACTGCTATGATGACATTTGATGATACTTTGGTGATACTGCTATTTAATTGAGTCATGCATAGGCTATGATAGCTTTATGGACATATTAGATGATGTGGATTAATGTAATTTTAAGATTTATGTGTTTATCTAATTATGGTTATGATGTTATTCTGTGATTGTTTGTATTAGATCGTTATGTAATTGATTGTTCTATCTTGTTTGTTAAGCAATTGGATGTGATATATTGATGTGGTTACCATTTGATGTATTTTCTAATTATAGTTACTATGTGATTATTTGGTGATCGTTCTATGTTGTTTATTATGTAACTGTTTACATTGATGTGGTTATTTGTTTGGGGTGTCATGGTGAAAGGGATAATGTCACATTACTCATTCATGAGTACCCTACTACGCTACAATTTTATTTCACAGTGTATTTGACTATTCTATTATGTATGTATATATGTTCAACCATTTCATGTGTTGCAAGTTGCAGGTACCAGACATCGACTCCACCTGAATTGTGAGGTTTGAGTGTGCCTTAAATCCAATGGAAAATTGTTGAAAATGGAGATAACGAAAGGTTCCCTACCCTTGCCATCATCCTCAATGAGGATGAGTATCCAGTTGGTCACCCATTAGCCTTGTATGTGTTCGTGGTCAGTTGTTCTCATTTTGATCTTGTTTGTGCTTAAGTGATTATTATCGATATTTAGTTGTTAAAATTTAAATTTGTTAATTATGTTATTTGATTAATGTTTGAATTAAATAAATTATAAAATCAATCATGTTGATAATTGGTATTTGAGTTACCTTGGTTAATTAATTTATTAAATTAAATCATTAAGTTATAAAGTGTTTCAAAAATAAAATATAAAGATATTAATGATTAATGTTGAGTTTTAATGAATTAATGTGTGGGAAAATATTAAAAGGAAATAAAATATTAAACTTGATGAAGATAATGGATAGAAAGTTACTGCTTGTTATTTAGACACTTGATATTTTATGTGATTTGATCTGATTTTTTGTTTCAAAAATCTTACAGTTTCCTTTTGGGGGGGAAATAATAATATTTGTTTTGTTTTTGGGAGAGATTAGGGATTATGAGAGCATTGATTTTTGTTTTGGGAACAGAAAAATTGGTCTGCAAGATTATTTTGTCAAAATAAGTATATTTGATTGATTATTTTCGAAAGGGAATTAGAAGTGGGGAAAATTATCGAAGTTGATCACCTGGGGGTTTCAAAGATGTGAAATTGTTGTAGAAGTTTGAACTCGGCATTAATCTTCATCTCATCTTGCATTGGACTCTGCATTAGTTTTCCTTCGTACTTTGCTTCAATGCTCTACACTATGTGCCTATTCTCTTTTGGATTGTTTGGCTGTATTTATTGTTCTATGTGTATGGTCTGTAATTTTGTATGCTTTGGGTTGATATAGGCATTCGTTTGATTCATTCATTGAACTCCCCTACCGAATCTTCTTGAACAGAGTTCAACCTTCCTCTCTTTCTATGATTTCACTATGTTTTGATTTGGTCTTGTTCAGAAAAAACATTCGATTTCCATTCATTATCAATTGAAATCCAATATGTAGGTTTTGATCCATTTATTTTGTTGTGATTCGATGTAATCATGCTGGCTATTGTGTCGATTCACACTGTAGATCTGGAAGAACCCACAAAAGTGGTTTACAATTGGAGTGAGGAAGGAAAAGTTGAAAAAATGACCCCATACCAAAAATTTTCATTTTTGTGGTTCAAACAAACTAATAGGTTCGAACAAACCAAAAGAGGGTTCGAATGAACTAGGGTTCGTGCGAACCCATTCAATTAACTTCCCACCATTCCCACAAAAAAAAACAAAGGAAACCCTTTTTAAAAGGGGGTTTGAATGAACTCTGGTATGAGGGGTTCTCTCAAAACCCCAATTTCCCTCCTTCTCCCCCTCAGGTGGTAAAAAAGTCCAAAATTTTATGCTTCAAAGCTCAGGTTGAGGAAGAAAATGGAGGAGACCTCACAAACCTAATTGGATGATGGTAGTCCTTAGAACGGGCTACCCAATGAGTATAATTTTAATATGTTTTGGTTTTATTATGTATTTGTTTTTTTAGTTTTATTAAACTTAGGTTTTTCACCGAAAATCAAGCTCTTTTTTCTACACATGTGGAAAAATAATAGATTATCAAAAAAATAAATTAAAAAATATGTTCAGGCTAGGTATTGATGTCCTTGATCCATTAAAAAAATAAATTGAATTTTGATACATACAAAAAAAGTTATGTTGTATACAGTCCACCTATAGTTGAACTGTAATTGGTTTGACTTTGAAACTTGATTAAGAAAAAAATATTTAATAAAACACTATGAAACCAAATGAAAGTGCTAGATATTGAAGTTACAAATCTAAATTCAAAAAAAATAGAATTTTATCCTTCATACAAAAAAAAATATGTTGTATATGGTGAGTGTCACTCCTTAAAAATGTTGTTTAAATAAAAAGATAGTTTTCAAAGGAGATGGAAAAAGAAGTGCAATCTTATTCCAATTTTTTTGAAAAAAATATATTTAGAATCTATACACAAACCATCACAAATCACTAGTTTGCATCATCTTCAAATTCCTCACAGTTTAGCAGCTATAGGAGCTCGAAAGTGAAAATTTAGTTTTAAAAAATCAGTTTAGTGTCCAGTTTGCCCAAAAATTGTAAAGTAGTATTGTGGGATCACCCATCCAATATGTGAATTTTGTTTGGAACCCTATGAGCTATTTATAGAGTTCGTTGTCTTATTTTTCTTAGAAATTTCTTAGCCTTTAGAGGTTGTGCCATTGCATCGTCTTCTCCTTCTCCTTGTGTCGCTGCCTTGCAACCATGATCATACAATCAAAAGCCGATTCTATACTCACAAATTTGAATTACTAATTACTTTTTGGGCATTCGATCTGATAGCTGGCAGTTTTCTCTCTCCTTTTGTTTTGAATAAACTTAATTCTAAATAATGTGTATGCAATTCGGTAGGTCTTCATTCAATTTTTCTTTAAGTTTCATAGATACATGGCAATCTATATTTTTATGCTTTCACTTTGGGCATTGATGCTTATGCCTTAACTGGGGTATTTGGTATAGTACTCAGGCAATTACATTTTTTGCATTGTTAGATGTGCAGTGTTGTATAAAGGACTATGCTCTATATGGTAGCCGATTTGCTTGTATTATATGCAAAGGGCATTGATTTGTATAGTTCGATGAATCTATAGTTAGTTTGCTAATCATTCTTTTTATAAAAATAAATATTAATTCAGTGTTATTAAGTCGATGCATTCAGTTATGTTGTATTCAATTTTATATAAACATATATATATACATATATATATATATATACATATACATATATATATATATTTCTATGTATATGTATATGTTTATATATAATTTGATATTCTTTTCTTTTATGGTTAACGACAGTTAGAAATAATTTTATATTTACATACATATATATATGTAGGTATATATATGTCTTGAGTCTGGTTGAGTATGTAGAAAAGCAAACTCGAAACTTAATAAGGAAAGGGTGCTTATTTCATATTAAATAATTGGAAGAATGATTAAATGAGGAAATTAGAATAATTGATAACATCGTCAGTTGGGTGTTCTAGAAGAGTTTTGAATCTTAATGATTCCCCTCTGTAGCACCCCTTCGTTTTGCTCATATGTTCAGACAATGTGTTTCTCTGTTATGCTTATGTTTTCTGATAGTACCTTGACTTTAAAAGACCATGACACTTTGTTATTATTTGATCGCTAATTTTGGAGCAATGTTGGTTTTTATATTATGATGTGAGAGTACATTATTTTGATGTTTATTGTTTATGACATGCTTTCTGATTATCATAGTTGTTTATTTTAGTTGATATTGGTATATGCACATTTGTAAATAATTAATGTTGTAGATTCGTCGGCTTGATGTGACATTGTATTGGTTAAGGGAATGGGATTGCATCACTCGCTTGCGAGTGCCCTACAATTCTGCGATTCTCTCTTCACGGTGTGAATGCTTATGATATATATATGCATGTTTGACATATGCTTTAATTGCAGGTTTGCAAGTACAGGACACCGACTCCACTAGGATTCATAGGTTTGAGCGTGTCCATTTCCCAATGGTTAGTTGATTGGGAGATAGTAACGGGATTTCCCTTGTCAAGCCACAACCCTAGTCATAGTGTGTCGTCAGTTTTAGTTGGTCATGTTTTGGTTATCATGTTGTCCATTTTTTCCTTGATGTTATTTATGTTGCAAGGTATGTTTAAGGGAAATAAATGATTTAAATGTTTTAGGTGTTTATTTTATTAATCTTGATTATTGTGTGGGAATCTTTTTATTTAACTTAATTAATTAATTTAATTTATTTGGTAAAATAATTTAGGTAAAATAAGTTAATCTTATGATTAAATTTATTTTATTAAGTAATTAAATTAGTTGGATTAAATTTAAATTAGAAAATACTATGTGTTTTTGAAATTATTAAAATGCATTAATATCTAGAAAATATCTAGAGGGATTAGTTGTTAATTGATTGAGAAGATATTTGTTTTTTGACATGTGTTGGGAAATTTTAATTACAGTTGTTGGGAAAATTCTTTCACAAAGAGAATATTTGTTTTAACAAAGGGAGGTAAGAAGTTACTTCACAAAAGATGAGAAGATATTTTTTGCAGAGGTTGTTAAAAATTAAGATGGGTTGTTGAATCTAGTTGTTGAAAATTTGGGGAAGGATAATCTCGGAAAAAATACTTTGGCTTTGGATTTGTGTTATTTTTTTGGAAGAAGCTTTGTTTTGTTTTCGGGAAGAAGCTTGTTTTGTGGAAGAAGCTCTACATCAATCTTCATCTCCTCAAGTGTTTAGAATTCAAGTTCCTTAATTATTTTATTTTATTTCAATTTGGAAAATTTTATTAGATTAATTGTGGATTTTGGAAAAGATTGTCTGTATAAGATTAGAAGCTTTTGAGTTTTTTGTAAAATTGAAGGAATGTCGTGTCTGAAAATTATCATGCAAGCTTTTGTAGAAATTATTGTAAGTTTTTATTTGTTTTGAAATTATTAATTGTTGGGGAAGCTTTGGAAATTCCTATAGGGATTGTTTTAAAACAATGAAGAATCCAGAAGAAAAAGAATAAGAAACTGGAAAACCTTTGTTGGGATGAATTAAATTTCTCTATAGAATTTTGTAGAAAACCTCTCGGAAATTTTCTTGTGAATGTTGTCTATAAAAATTTATTGTTCTTCTTCCTATAGATTTGTTTATAAAAAAACAAAAAACTTGAAAACCTTTGTGTTGAAATTGAGAGATTCTTTTGTAGAAAATCTTCGTAAATTGGCTTTCTAGTGAATTTGTGAAAACTTCCTGTAAAAAAATATTTGTGTAAGTAATTTGTCCAACTAGGCAATCATTTTGAAGAATTATATATATATATATATATATATATATACATATATATTTTTTATATATGTATTGTGAAGAGACCTATAGGAAATTCCTTCTGGAAATTCATATTTAAAAAGAAACCTATCAGAAAAACATCATATGGTGAATTTTAGTCTTCAAAAATTAATTCGTATAAAATTTGTTTTAAATGTAATGTTGTGTATGCATTGTTTGGGGAAGGTCGAGGGTTGCCCCATAGCCGCCCCCAAAGGGAGGCGATTGGGAGGCAGTGCCCAACGTTGCCCTCCTAGCCGCAACTCCCCTCTTATTCGGGGTTCGGTTGTGGTAAACACAACCTTCCCCAACTTCCTTAATTTTTGAGCCTTTTAAAAACTCGTTTGCCCTTAAATATTATGATTTCGATTTTATATTTCTTTATTTTATATATAATCTATGATATATATACATAAGTATATATACTAAATTTATATATTTTTATTTATGTAATGGAATTTTGTAATTAGTTTTAAAATATTTAAATAATGTATATATATATATAATTATATATGTATATATATTTATTTAAATGATTTTGTTAGAAAGGTGCATGCATTAATTGCACAATTAGTTGATTTTCAAAGTGATATGTTTTAAAAGAAAAAAATGATATTTTTATTTAAAATTAATTGAGGAATTGAAATAACAGTTGGATTAGATTTCCTCTTCTATGTGTAAAAGAGATTTTATTAAATTAGTTTATTTGGGCAATATATTACTGTATTTCACTAAAGGGAAATTGGATTTAGAAAATCCTAGTGGTAGATTTATTTCATGTCTTTATTGCCCTTTTAAATGTGATTTCTTTTGTTCACGCTTTTGGAGGAAATTGGTTAAAAGTGTTAGTTGTTATTTTGTAAGCCTTCTAGATGTGGTAATATTATTTGGGGTTGTTGTGGTTTATTATTCAGCCCTTTGATTTCCCTTGGGTAGTGAACTAGGTTGTATTTAGTTAATCACCCGATTACCATGAACGGGGATGTGTTGCCTCCTATATTTTGGAGTGGGATTTGTTATTTGGTTTTGTGCACTGTGTTACCCTTGGGTGTTGGATTTGATCTTTGTGTTGTTAGTAGGGGAGTGGCTTTCGTTAGGGGACATAGCCCTAAAGAGGTAACCTGGGTAAGCTATCAAAAGTAGTTAATCAAGTGAAAATAATAATTTTAAAGTAATTAGGGGTTTCAGGTAGTATCTCATATTAATTCAGATAAGTTATCCTCACTCATGGACACAAGTTCTCATTTAGGATTGGGATGAGTGGGAAGGCCTGGAATGACGAAGATCAACTACCTCGTCCCTTTGAAAGGTATGTTGAACCCGCATGAGTGAGAATGGGGGTCGGGGATTGATTGAGGTTGCTAGGGTTTAACCAGTAAGGGGACCGGTAACCTATGAAGATCTACATTGGGTAACCCATGTTGAGCTTGTGTGATGACACTCTTCCTATGACAATAGTCTGTGTGTATGGTTCAGTTGACATGTACTTCATTATTTTACTTTGGAAGCATTGTAACCATTAGTTTAGTGTTGTACTTGTTATTTGTTTAGTTCAGTCTTGTGTTAGCATGTGTCTAGAGGATGTTGGTTTTGTCTAGGAAGCCTTGTTACTATCTCCTAGCACAAGGGGTGGGCCTTCAAGTACCACTTGGTTTGGTGGAACGTGCACCTTACTCTGTTGGGTTCCCATATATGTTCGTGATGGCAAGATCTTCCAGTTGGAAAGCTCATGTGTGCCAGTTGTTATGTTCCATTCTTATGATTATTGTATCAGTTGGATACTTTGTATATGTATTACTCCTCAATTGTATTCGAGGAGGATAATTGTAACATTATGATCTTCCTCATTCTGGGAATGAGTTTTGTAATATTATTTGGAATGAATGCAATCTATGGATCATCTTTTATGTACTTTTATCTTATGAGATGTATTTAATGCTTTGGATGTATGATCTTTAAATCATGAATAATAATTTATATGCTATGAATGATTTATTGTTTTATATTGTGAGATTCAGTTGTAAGATTAGTCGCTTACCTTTTTAGGATGTATGCATTAGTGTAGTGCACTTATCATGTTATTAATTACACTTTAAAAAAAAAAAATTGGTTCGCTTTTGTTGTAGTTGCATCTTCCTCTAGGGTTACATGACGGGGCATCACACCCTCTCCAGATTTCAGAGGTTAATAGTAACAATGGTGACCATTACGTAGTTTTAATTGATTTTTCTAATCTATTTATCTATGTGTTTCAGCTTAAGCTTCATCTGGTAATCATGGTTGTTTTGACTTGGCATCGATAGGGATTTTTGGCTAAAGCTATGGTGAGAACATTTGTTGTTTTCCTAGGGTTTTGCATATGAAAGGTTTGAAGTGGAAGTTGTTGTTGGTATGCTTTATAAATTACTGATAAATGGTGCCCTTCTTGGTGTCCTTTTTGTTATACCTAGGTATCGAGCATATATTTCATATGTAAGTTTTATTATAGGTAAATTCCAAAAATTATAAATTGTATATGGGTTGCATATGTAAATTTGTAAACGGACTGCATATGTCAAAGGAAAAATTGTATACTATTACTTTGGGTCATGACAATCTGTTCTTAGATAGGTTTGGGGTTGATACAACTTTGTGTCCCCATTTTTGGGATTTATTGTAAAAAAAAATTGTAATTACTTGAGCTATGACCGGAGGTTTTCTTCTTGGTTCTTTCTTGCCGATATCCCAATTTGAACTAGGGTTTGTAAAATTTTATATATATTTATAATATAATATATCGTGGCTATGCCAATTTTTCTTAAAATATATATATATATATATATATATATGTAATGTGAACTAATTAAATTAGGTTAATCAAGTAAAATTGAAAATTAAATTGGGAAAAAATTGCTTTACTTATATAAATGGATTTATCAAATAAATGAAGTCGAGTATGAATTAATGGTTTCTAATTACCTTTATAATTATTTAATAGTGGAATTATAAACTCATTGTGTAATTAATTATTTAGCATAATTATTAATGTGTCGTAAGACTATTAAGGGAGTTATGTGGTAAATGGTTACAGAGTAATATAAAATGTGAAAGCAATGTATTTTGTGGTTGAATTATTGGATTGGTTGATTGTGTTGCTCGTATTATGTTGGTTATAATTATAAAATGGGATATTTTAGGGATTGTTTAAAAGGGTGTCATGGTGTAGATTTGTTATGGTTGTCTTCAAGAGGTTAGGGGAATAGCTTGAGTGTTGGTTTTCATGATTTATTTCATTCCAAAATGGTTGATAATGTCCTTGAATTGTGTTCATGAGGGTCTTTAGACTTGCACAACTTATTCACCTTGATGATTGGAATTTGGGTTTGAGATGGTTCGCACCTCACTCTATGTGTTTGTTCATGTGTTTTTGTGATTGTGCAAGATGGCTTACCCTATTTGATGTATTGGGTCTTCTAGTTGCAAGTAGGGGGAGTGGATCTCAATGGAGGATGAATCCCAAAGTCATGACTTGGAAAACCCATTGGAGAGTTGGGTATGTGCAGGATCATCATGGAAAAAATAGGCCCTTAAGTGGTAGTAAAATTCAGAAAAATCAGAGTTAGGCAACTTGACGTAAAAATTTGAATAAGTTATCTATATTAATTTAAAAATATGTAAGAATAGAATTTCTAGAAAATTGAATGTAGTTTCTAAACTACTAGGTTTATTTAGAAAACTAAAAAAAAATATTTGGTGAAAATTTAAAATTTGAATGGAGTAGTACTTAAATTTCAGGGAAAAAATAAGAAGTAGGTTTCTATCTGACCACCCTAACCACAATAAAATGATAATATTTTATTATAATATTTTATATATAAGTAAAGGACTCATGTCTGGATGTGATGCATATTTTTTTGTAATTTTTTTCCAAGTAAATAATTAATTATGAATTTTTTATTACAAATTTTAAAAAATATAAAAACTCATACGTCTAACCACCTTAACTTGGTCAAAACTTCATGAAATTCATTTTTTTTTTATCCTATAGTATGCAAAGCATAGAATGTGATGCATGTTTCATATTCAAAAAAATTGATACCATTTGAAAGCTATGGATTTTTTTCAATCAGCCTATTAATTAGGACTTTACTCATAATTTAAATAGAATGAAAAATAATTATTTATTAAATTCAAAATAATGAATAATTTATATTGGTGGAAGCTGAGAATATCCTTTAAAAACCCTTTTTGTTTCATCAATTTTGGGTTAAAAAAAATTTGTTAGCCACATGGACCATCATATCACTTACATATCGCCACTTTTTGGCCCATCATGATCCTACACATACCTAGTTCTTAATTTAGTGATAACCTAAATAAGGAACTGGGGGGATGGGTAATTTTTTAGATAAACAAGATAATGGACTCCTCACCCATATATGTAGTGCTTATTTAGGATAAGGATGGGATGAGAAGGCCTAGTAGGCAAGGCCTACTTCCTTGTCCTCATGAAAAGAATGTTGGTTTTGCATGTGTCACCCTATGGGGCCGAGACCTAGTGAGAGGTATGCTAGACAACCATAAATGGGGGCTCGGTTCTAGTGAGAGACAACTAGTATAACCCATGGTAGGACCATGCGATGACACTCTTCCCTATTGCAGTCTAGCATTCCCTAGTCATGTGCTCCCCATTGTTGTTTGTGTGCCTCTATAAGTGGTTTCTTTGTTATGTGATGTTATGTTGTACTTCGTATGTTGGATTCATGTTAGCCCTTTGTGTTGTGCTACTATCTTCTTGACTGTTTGTGTAGTAGGACCTTATTGTTATCTCCTAGCACAAGGGGTAGACCTTAGGGTTCCACATGGTCAGGTGGAATGTGCTTTTCCTCCATTGGGTTTCCCTTGTAGATTGTTCATGGGCATGGAGGATGTACCCTAGTAGTAGATTCTAGAGCTTGTACCAGTTCGAGAGACAGAGGCTTATGTTATTTATATATTTGTATCATGTAATGTAATCTTGATGTGTTATTCCCATTGTATTCAAGGAAGCATTGATGTAAGCTTGTTAAAGTATAGTGAAATGATGTAACCTCATGTATGGGAAGTTGTATATGTACTCATTGGTTCATAATATATAATCTTCAATGATGTTGTATATGTGGAAACATATATATTTATAATTCATTTAAGGCAATGGATTTCAAATGAACTCTTGTTGTTAGTTATCTCATGATGTAGGTTTAGATTGGATGATAGATATTTTCATAATACAGTCATGGAATCCCTAGAGGATATAGTTTAGATTATAAGTATGGTCAGCTTAATTTCATTGTTATTTGTTAGATTTGGTTTACATTTCTTGATAATTCATTTTTTTAAAAAATAGTTACACTATTGTTGCTTAGTTGTATTGTCCTCTAGGATTTCATGGTGGGGAATTACACTTGGTATCAGAGCCCAAGGTTCTAACACTAGGTTCTCTGGTTCATATGAGCCCATTAGGTTGTCCTTGCTATTTAGACTCTTGAACTTATGTTTTTTTCCTTTTTTCACCCTCGCCTAATTATTTGTGACTTTTCCCTTGGTGGTGTGTGTAGGAATATGCCTAGAGGTCGAGGTAGGGGTCATGGTGGTGGTCATAGGGCTAATTGCCAAGGCACCCCTTCCCAGAGTTACCATGAGAGCGATCGTGAGGAGCAACAAAGCTCTCACAATAGTTAGGGAGGCGAGGTTCATAATCTGGGTCAACCGAGGTTAGAGGGAGATCAGTTGCATCATATGCTGGAGGAGGCCCTTGCCTGCTTAGGCCCTAGAAAGGTGGGTAACCAACATGTGGATAGGAAACGAGAAAGGTATCCTAGAAGGAGAGAGGCTACAATAGAGTAGGAGGCTATTGTAGTGGGTCACATGAGAGATCTTTTGAGGGAACGTACTTCTACTTTTGATGGGTCTAGTGGTGGTCTAGAGGCAGAGACTTGGCTGATTGATTTGGAGAGGTGTTTTTCCATGCATTTGTATGGTAGCAACACCAAGGCCAGATGTGTCGTTATCCATTTGAGAGCTTTTGCATCTACCTGGTGGCATTTCAAGGAGCAAAAATTGCATCTAGACATCAGTTCAGTGTCTTGGGAGATGTTCATGGAGAGATTCAGAGCTTGCTTCCTATCAGATCACTAGAGACATCATCATGATGATGAGTTCCACGAGTTGAGGCAGCTGGCCATGTTGGTGGAATAGTATGAGCATAATTTTTATGAGCTAAAGCAGTATGTTGTTATCGACAATGATGAGGCTATGTTGGTGCAACATTTTATTAGGGGTTTGAATGCACATATCATTGGAGGAGTCTATGTCTTCGAGCCGAAGACTATGGAAGTGGACATGGAGAAAGCTCATTTAGTGGAGGAAAAATTGGCCATGGTATTAGGAGGCCATACAGGTGTATAGATTGGTAATGTGCCTCTAGCAGGCTTTGGGTCTCAAGGTGGTTAGCCTTAGGCTATGAGTTCTTATAGGAGCCATCAAACACTCACTAAGGGTGGACAATAGTAGTAGCAGTAGCAACAACATTCCCAATCGAAACTTGAGAACTCTCAACCTCAGCAAGGTGTTGGTTCTCAGTATAGGAAAAATTAAAATTTGCAGTGAGCCAAGCTTTATCATCCTGATCAGCCAGCTTAGAGCACATAGTCTGTAGTGAGTGGAGGTAGCGTCAAATAGTCCAGTGCACCCTCCAATGGCTGGAGGTATGGTAGAGGTACAAGATGTTTTTCCTGTAGCTAGCAAGTCCACATAACTAGATAATTTCCTCAGAAGAACACTATAGGATCTAGTCAAAGGTCGACAACCTCAGAGCCAATAGTGGGGGATGTTGGTAGGTCTCATAGAGAATTTGTAGTGGTTGGAAATTTCTAGGTTGAGTATTAAGACACAATCATTGAGACTTCAGGTAGAGGATGAACAGTTGACCTGGGAGCTTGTAGGAATTAAACAGTATGTAAGAGACTCATCCTCATGGGTCAAGTCATTGAGTAGGTGAGGGTCCAGTGTGGGATCCGAATGATGAGTCTTCATCTTCTTGGGAGGACTTATCCTAGATGAGAGAGCGTACCTGTTACCGTTTGTAGGCTTCCAAGAGTAAGCTTGATTCTAGGGGGGGATGTAGTGCCCCTTGCACTATTCTCTGTTAGACTGATAGTTGTTCCATTAGGACTAGACATTATGAAATTTTTCTTGATGGTGGATTCATTGTTTGATGTTAGACCTATTGCTATGATGACATATGATGATACTTTGGTGATACTACTATTAAATTGAGTCATGCATAGGCTATGATAGCTTTATGGACATATTAGATGATGTGGATTAATGTAATTCCAAGATTTATGTGTTTATCTAATTATGGTTATGATGTTGTTATTCAATGATTGTTTGTATTAGATTGTTATGTAATCGATTGTTCTATCTTGTTCATTAAGAAATTGGTTGTGATCTATATTGATGCAGTTATTGTTTGATGTGTTTTTTGATTATGGTTACTATGTGATTGTCTGGTGATCGTTCTATGCTATTTATTATGTATGTGGTTATTTGTTTGGGGTGTCATGGTGAAAGGGATAGTGTCACATTACTCATTCGTGAGTACCCTTCTACGTTGCGATTTCCTTTCACAGTGTGTTTGACTATTCAATTATATATGTATGTTCAACAGTTTCATTTGTTGCAGGTTTCAAGTACCAAGCATCGACTCCACCTGAATTGTTAGGTCTGAGCACACCTTAAACCCAATGGAAAATTGTTGAAAATAGAGATAATGAAAGGTTCCCTACCCTTTCCATCATCTTCGATGAGGATGAGTATCCAGTTGGTCACCCGTCGGTCTTGTATGTGTTCGTGGTCAGTTGTTCTTGTTTTGATCTTGTTTGTGCTCAAGTGATTATTATCGATCTATTTAGTTGTTAAAATTTAAAGTTGTTAATTATGTTGTTTGATTTTAATGTTTGAATTAAATAAATTATTAAATCAATCATGTTGATAATTGGTATTTGAGCTACCTTGGTTAGTTAATTTATTAAATTAAATCAGTAAGTTATAAAGTGTTTCAAAAATAAAATATAAAGATATTAATTATTAATGTTGAATTTTAATAAATTAAAATGTGGAAAAATATTAAAAAGAAATAAAATATTAAACTAGATGAAGTTAATGGACAAACAGTTATAACAATTAAAAAGATACAAAAATATTTTTGAAACACATGCATGACTTCGAATTGCTTGTTATTTAGAAACTTGATATTTTATGTGATTTGATTTGATTTTTGGTTTTTAAAATCTTGCAGCTTATTTTTGGGGGCAAAATAATAATATTTGTTTTTTTTTTTGGGAGAGATTAGGGATTATGAGAGCGTTGATTTTTGTTTTGGGAACATAAAAATTGGTCTGCAAGATTATTTTGTCATAATAAGTATATTCAATTGATTGTTTTCGAAAGGGAATTGGAAGTGGGGAAAATTATCGAAGTTGATCGGGAGTTTCAAAGATGTGAAGTTGTTGCAAAATTTTGAACTCGACATCAATCTTCGTCTCAGATTGCATTGGACTCTAGGTTAGTTTGCCTACGTACTTTGCTTCAATGCTCTGCACACTGTGTCTTTTCTCTTTTGGATTTTTTGGTTGTATTTTACGTTCTATATTTATGGTCTGTAATTTTGTATGCCTTGGGTTGATATAGACGTTCATTTAATTCATTCATTGAAATCCCCTATCGAATCTTCCTGAACAGAGTTCAACCTTCCTCTCTCTGTGATTTCACTATGTTTTGATTCGGTCAAGATGTTCATAAAAACATTCAATTTCCATTCATTATCAACCAAAATCCAATATGTAGGTTTTGATCCATTTATCTTTCTGCGATTCGATGTAATTATGCTGGCTATGGCGTCGATTCACACTATGGATCCAATATGTGCATTTTGTTTGGAACCCTATGAGCTATTGATAGAGTTTGTTATCTTGTTTTGCTTGGAAGTTGCTTAGCCTTTAGAGGCTGTGCCATCACACCCTCTTCTCCTTCTCCCTGTGTCACTACCTTTCAGCCATGATCATACAATCAGAAGTCAATTCTATACTCAAATTTGAATTACTAATTACTTTTTGGGCATTCGATCTGATAGCTGGCGGTTTTCTCTCTCCTTTTGTTTTGAATAAACTTAATTCTGAATAATGTGTGTGCAGTTCGGTAGGTCTTCATTCAATTTTTGTTTAAGTTTCACAGATACATGACAATCAATATTTGTATGCTTTCACTTTGGGCATCGATGCTTATACCTTAACTGGGGTATTCGGTATAGTACTCAGGCAATTGCATTTTCTGCATTGTTAGATGTAGTGAGGTGTTGTGTAAAGGACTATGCTTTATATGGTAGCCGATTTTCTTGTATTATATTCAAATGGAATTGATTTGTATAGCTCGATGAATCTATAGTTAGTTTTCAAATCATTCCTTTTATGAACATAAATGTTAATTCGGTGTTATTAAGTTGATGCATTTAGTTATGTTGTATTCAATTTTATATAAACATATATACATATATATGTATATGTTTATATAATTTGATATTATTTACTTTTATGGTTAACGACACTCAGAAATAATTTTATATTTACATACATACATATATATATGTAGGTATATATATGTCTTTAGTTTGGTTGAGTATGTAGAAAAGCGAACTCGAAACTTAATAAGGAAAGGGTGATTTTTTCAAATTTAAATAATTGGAAGAATGAATAAATGAGGAAATTAGAATAAATGATACCATAGTCCTTTGTAATATATGTAATGTGAACTAATTGAATCAGGTTATTCAAGTGAAATTGAAAATTAAATAGAGAAAAATTTGCTTTACTTATATAAATAGAGTATTTATCAAATAAATGTAGAGTATGAATTAATGGTTTCTTATTGCCTTTATAATTATTTAATAGTGGAATTGTAAACTCATTGTGTAATTAATTATTTAGCGTAATTATTAATGTGTTGTAAGACTATTAAGGGAGTTATGTGGTAAATGGTTACAAAACTTAATATGAAATGTGAAAGTGATGTATTTTGTGGTTGAATTATTGGATTGGTTGATTATGTTGAGTATTATGTTGGTTATTGTAAAATGGGATGTTTTAGGGATTGTTTAAAAGGGTGCCATGGTGTATATTTTTTATGGTTGTCTTCCAAAGGCTTAGGGGAGTAGCTTGAGTGTTGGTTTTCATGATTTATTTTATTTTGAAATGGTTGATAATGTCCTTGAATTGTGTTCATGAGGGTCTTTAGCCTTGCACTGCTTATTCACCTTGATGATTGGAATCTAGGTTTGAGATGGTTCACGCCTCACTCTATGTGTTTGTTCATGTGTTTTTTTGATTGTGCAAGATGGCTTACCATTTTTTTATGTATTAGGTCTTCTAGTTTCAAGTAGGGGGAGTGGCTCTCAATGGGGGTTGAATCCCAAAGTGGTGACCTGGACAACCCATTGGAGAGTTCTTAATTCAATGATAACCTAAAGAAGGAACTGGGGGGATGGGTAATTTTCACATAAACAAGATAATGGACTCCTCACCCATGTTTGTAATTATTGTTTAGGCTAAGGATGGGGTGAGAAGGCCTAGTTGGCAAGGCCAACTTCCTTGTCCTCATGAAAGGAATTTTGGTTCCACATGTGTCACCCTATGGGGTCAAGACCTAGTGAAAGGTATGTTGAATAACCATAGATGGGGGCCGAGTCTAGTGAGAGTCCACCGGGACAACCCATGTCAGGACCATGCGATGGAAATCTTCCCTATTGCAGTCTAGCATTCCCTAGTCATGTGTTCCCCATTGTTGTTTGTGTGCCTCTGGAAGCAGTGTCTTTGTTATGTGATGTTATGTTGTACTTCATATGTTGGAGTCATGTTAGCCCTTTGTGTTGTGCTACTATCTTCTTGATTGTTTATGTAGTGGGACCTTATTGTTGTCTCCTAGCATTGGGGGTGGACCTTAGGGTTCCACATGGTTGGGTGGAATGTGCTTTTCCTCCATTGGGTTTCCCTTGTAGATTGTTCATGGGCATGGAGGATGTACCTTATGTAGCAAATTCTAGAGCTTGCACCAGTTCAATAGACAGAGGCTTATGTTATGTATATATTTGTATCATGTAATGTAATCTTGATGTGTTCTTCCCATTTTATTTAGGGAAGCATTGATGTAAGATTGTTAAAGTACACTGAAATAATGTACCCTCATGTATGGGAAGTTGTATATGTACTCATTGGTTCATAATATATGATCTTCAACAATGTTGTATTTGTGGAAATATATATATATATAATTCATTTAATGCAATGTTCGACTTAAAATGAACTCTTTTTTTAATTTATCTCATGATGTATGCTTATATTGGATGACCTAGATATGTTCATAATGCAGTCATAGAATCCCTGGAGTATGTAGTTTAGATTATAAGTATGGTTAGTTTACTTTCATTGTTATTTGTTAGATTTGGTTTACATTTCATGATAATTCATTTAAAAAAAATAGTTACACTATTGTTGCTTAGTTGTATTGTCCTCTGGGGTTTCGTGGTAGGGCGTTACATAAGGATCGGTGTAAATATCCCTACATGTTATTTTTTACCTTATCTCATGACACAAATCATGGTAGATATGAATGAATCAAACAATTTAAAACTCCTTATTATTTTAGCTATTTTATATTGTATTTCATCAAATAAAAGACAATATGTCACAATGAAATATATTTCTTAACATTTCTTCACAAATTAAAGTAACCCTTAAAATAAAAATTAATGTAAGACAAACACTATTGAATACTTTATAGCACAAGCCACAACATAATATATAAGATCTCCTATCCACCAAATGAGTAAAGAATAAAATATCTCTATGCAATTTTCTAGCCTTTATCATAAAAAGTGGCAAATGTCAAGAAACCAAAGAATGAGAAAATCCTTTAAGATTTAGCTATTTATTTTTCATTGAACATTAAAAAATAATAAATTGCAATTAAACTCATGTTAATATATTCTCAAAGGCCAAGGTTAAAAAAATTGAATTGTACATTGATATGATCCAATCACTATCAAATGTTAGATGATGGCATAAACTTAGAACTCCTATTCATAAATTTTAACACAAAGGTCAAAAGATCCACAACATAATGTATTAATATTTTTCCAAAAGCTATGGTAAACCTTACATTTCTCCCCTTTGAATAATAGTTTTTTTAGGTCAAACCTTGACCAAATGTCATGAAAAATCACAAGAGGTTTTTTAATTGAGCTTATTTGTATTTGTAGTTTTTTATGTGCATCCTCAACTTTGGTAAAATCAAGTTCTTGGTGACCAAGTGTAACAATATTTTTCCACATAGTCTTTAGGATTCCTGAGAGATTTAGGCTTTTTGAAATATATGTAAATTATCCATTCTTCTCAAAGCACCCTAGAAGTTGTGAGATAGTTTAGAAAGATTTCATTTACTCTTTGAAGCTTAGTGGGTAAGTATTTATCCACCACAAAATTTTAGTCTTCTAAAAATAAAAAAAACTATCAATGATGTTGGATCTATGTTTGGCCACATTTTATAACTACTAAGTGCTCACCTACCCAAACTTAATGTTGCTTTTACATGGATCTAGATACAACACTTGTAGACACCTAAAAATGACTAACACATTTTGTCTAATTTTTCATAATCATTTCTCATAATCTATCCACTAATATTAATTAAATATTTTTAATTATTTAATTAAGCTAACACATTACCAACATTATTTAATTAGTTTTTAATTTATCTTATTCACTTTGATTAAATAATTTTAAATTATTTAATTAATTTCTAAATATCTAAATATCCTCTTATCCACTTTAATTAAATAAATTCTAATTAACTAATTAATTAATTGCTTTCTTATATCCATATTAATTAAATAAATTTTGATCATTTAATTAATTTTCTCGATCTTCTTATCCACTTTAATTAAATAATTTTTTTAAAAAATTAATTTCTTATTTTCCTCCATCCACTTAATTAATTTAATTGACTAATATTTCCTCCAAAATTAAATAAATAAATTTAATTTATTTAATTAATTTTTTTATTCTTAATTATTCTAATAATTTCTTAAATATATCTCCCCCTCATGCATGTAAATATATTTCCTAACTAAATATTTTTATTTAATTCTATTTGTATTCTTCTATTCCTCAAAGCAAGTTTAACTAAAAAAAGAAAACTCTTGATTACTCCTCACTTTCACTTCATTCAATTGTGTAGTCAGTCCATTAATCCATGTAGCCAGTTAAATTTTCAATCAATCTCTTCATCTTGACACATGTCATTTTCACATTCACCATGATATCTCAAGAAATATCATCCATCAATCTTTCAAATCGTCCTACATAGTTGATTACGTATTAGGTGAAAGCTATAAATCTACCATCTTTCAAGCCTTCAAATCAATCCACAATTATCTTGAAAATCCATAATTTATCTAAGAATTTGTACTATCATTATGCCATCTTGTTACCACTTTGTGAATCAAGGTTGTTATGTAAACAATAGCAATCCACATATCAACCAATTTGCAGCAATCAAGTACAATAGAGTAAGATTAGGCACTTCTAAAGGTAAAATTAAATTATTTTGATTTACTTTATTTTGTGTGCACACACTCTCATTGATGTGGTTATTGATTATTGAATTGGGGTTTTCTTTAATTCTCATTTTAGATTCAATAATTTAATACACTCAATGCAAAATTAGGATAAATTGAAGCTAGAAATTTTTTTAAAAGCATTAAGAAAGATAACATTTTGGTTGCATGTATACAATCGAAGTAGTATAGACTATAAAAAAGATAATACAAGTTTCTATTATCTTTGATTTTATTATGACGACAAATGGTCATTGCAAGCATGTATTTTCCTATTCCACAGTCCATAATTGCATTCCCAACTATTTTCACTCTGCCCTCCAACACAAAATTCTTCAACTTCATTACACTTTCATCAAAACACAACAAGCAACCCGACCTAATTAGAGGGCCATATAGGCTCTCATCTCAAGCTCTAATATCTCAAAAATTTCCCCAATAAATTTATTATGTTTCTCCTTGATTACAAAGGTTAAATTATTTACCTCTCTTCTTAGAGTTCCCAATTGGGTTGACATAAAATTATACTCTTTAATTTTTTAATGTTGTATTGGATAGAAGGTTAGTTTAAATAAATTCATTAATATACTTTTATAGCTTCTTAACATATTTTGTGATCTAGAATTTATAGAGGGAATATTTATGACTATGTGTATTGGGAATAGAATTATCCACCCATGAAAATTGTAAAATCACCATTGTTCTCTAGTGACTATCACTCATTCCATGCAAACTTGATAAAAACAAATTAAAAAAATAATAAGATGACATACTTAAAAGTGATATAGATTCAAGAGAAAGATTATCTCTTAGTTATAACTTAGATAATCTCATCATAAAAAAATAACTAAAATATCAACTTCTTACCAACACCAATGTTTTCCAAACTCATATTGACCTAGATAATGGTAATTCAAAAGTTCCTAACCTAACCATAAAATAAAAATCACATGATCCCAACACCATGACAAAATAAAAACCTCATCGCTCATGTTTTAATGGAAATCCAATCCATTATTACCAATTTAATAGGTAAAAGCAAGAAGTTGAGTCCACTTCTTGTGCAAGTTTCAAACTTAGCCAAAAACACGAAATCGAGCAAAACAAAACGGGATCCCAATTTTTATGAAATGAGATCCCATTTTGCTTCGAGTCCTCAAGCCAAAAACGGGATCTTTTTTTCTAGAAATGGGACCCTGGTCTAGAAACAGGATTCCATTTTATAAAAGGTTAAATTTTAAAAAACTAAATTGGATCTCATTTCTAGAATGAGATCCCATTTCTTAAAGTTTAAATTTTCGGCCTAGTTTTTGCTATGGGTTTCAGGTTGGAAAAAAGGATTAGGGAGTTGAACCTTAGCTTTGGACTTGCTTTGACCTACAACTTGAAGTTCATGCTAGTTTTTTTGGTAAAATGTATAAAATTGAATGTTTATTATTCGATATAATAGGTGTGCATATATAGTAGAGGAAGTGGAAGCAATTGAGCATAGAAGGGCAGTTGGAAAACTAAATGGAACAGATATAGTTAGCTAACTATATACATTTTCCTTGTAATATAATACATTATACGTTATTTTCCAATATTCCCCCCTTATTACATTGTTTTTGAAACCATAAAAGGCTCACATGACAAAACTTGTTGATTATAAAATATGTATACATTCTTGAGAATATTTTCCTTTTGAAGAAACAAATCCTGAAT
Source organism: Sequoiadendron giganteum (assembly GCA_007115665.2). NCBI lineage: Eukaryota > Viridiplantae > Streptophyta > Pinopsida > Cupressales > Cupressaceae > Sequoiadendron > Sequoiadendron giganteum. The sequence goes on from CM021105.1 coordinate 301,980,291, forward strand.
AAGGTGGAACTCCTCCAAGTTGCCTTGTAACCCTCAAAAAGGTGTAGCTCCGAGTTGAATACTTGAGTTCTTCCTCCCATGAACTCCTGAATCATAGGTTGTAGTTATTGGGAAACCACCCTCCAAGTTGTCTCCTCAACCCTCTTAAAGGTATAATCCTTGGTCTTGACCATAATTACTGGACAACCATCCTCCGAGTTGTCTCCTTGACCCTCGTAAAGGTGTAGTCCTTGGTCACAGTCTCATGAACTCTTTGGGAAACAATCCATACTGAGCTCTTCACCAAACCACTTACCTTTCTCCGAAAATCAAACTTCACAATATATGTATTCTTTAAACCTGTTAGTAACAACAAGAAAAAGAAATAAATTAAAGCCAAAAATTCTTCTCATGCAAAGCATCATCTCAAAGTGATAAGTTGACTTGAGGTGATGGAAATTCCTCCATCCTTTAGTACAACTAGCCTCCAGTAGCTCCTATTAGTCCTTAAAATCCAAGAGTAGCACCAAAGGAAATACCACAACTATGGAAATCCCAATCAAAAACACCATCTAGTGGATCCCCACAGAAAATTTTAATATTTGAAAAAACTACACATGTGCATTCTCTATGATATATCTCACTTGCCTTGAAGTCCATTCTATACATTTCACTTCTTACAAACATAATATCTCCTTTTCCAACTAGATGACAATCTTTCAACAAATAGGGCTTTAGATAGGCATTCTAATTCATAGTGACACTCTTGATGGTATTATCAATAGGAAGAACATGAATACAAGTTTTCCATATGTAACATTAGGGCATTCATGAATAGTAACCACATTCGAGCCCATAAAAATCATCATGTTTGAATACACAACCTTTTTTATTCTAGTCTCAATTTTCAAAGTAATATAGATCACATCCTTAATAAGTTAAGACATCAATCTCCACTTATAGCACCAAATTGAACAGTTGGTAACACTTTCTTCCAAGCGATAAACTTATTTCAATATCTAGCCCAACATGAAACAAACTGACCTAATTTTATCACGATCTTCCCTTGAATTGAGCAATTTAATGGTTATAAATGAAACATTGACCTCAAATTAAATACCCATAAAGCCTCTTTGTCATTGTTCAAATCAATGCAAATATTGAAAATGCCAGTTGTGTACCTTTTACGCCAAGATCAATTGCATAAAAACTATTGAATCTTCATATTTATGAAAAATTGGAACGTTGCACTATACCCTTCACCAAAATATTCCCTTGAACACTTCTTTCACAACATTTTATTTCATACCAATTTTGGGTTTTCAATGTTTAAATTCAAACTTCATGCACCCAACAAGAGATTTATATCAAATTCTTGAATTTGGCACCTTCCTTCACCAATAGTTCTACTTTCTCTTTATTTTTGCACTATTGTAATTAAATTCCACTTTGAAGAATGTGCCTACTTTGAGGCTCTTGTATCTCTCACATTCCATAGATCTTGTATGCGTCTTTATGCACCTACGAAATCATGGATTGGTCTTCTTCCACTCCACTCCAATCATCACATCATGGACTGGTCTTCTTCCACTCCACTCTGATCATCACATCATGGACTAGCCTTCTTCCACTCCAATTTGATCATAGCTTTAACCTTTACACACACAGATCTCTACTTCCATTAACGTTTGCATGACTTAACTGCTTTTACCATTGCCTACTCTGATACCATATGTTGGTAAAATGTATAAAATTGAAAGTTTATTATTCAATATAACAGATGCATATAGTAGAGGAAGCAGAAGCGGTTGAGCATAGAGGGGCGATTGGATAGTTGAATAAAACAAATGAAATTAGCTAGCTATATACATCCGCCATGTAATGTAATAAATTATACGTTATTTTCCAACAAGTGTTATTAGAAAAGAGTGACTTTGGACATATGTTTGAAGACGTTTTTTGCAAAAAAAATTGACGAAATTAAAACCCATTATAGATGAGATTGTGTAGATTTTAAATATGTAATTATTTATTGGAATTGGATTATATTTTCTATTTTTCAAATAATTTTCAATGAAACTGGTCTATAAACTTGAAATTTGAGGTTTTTCTTATTATTTTAATAACTTCTTATTAAAATAATTTTTTGAAAAACAAATTATATGTGCACAATCTTCAAAAAATTATTTTCAATTTAAAAAATAAAAAAATGATAATTTTAGGTCATCATATGTGTGACATACATGAGGGATTTGCAAAATAGCAATTATGACCAGTAAAAAAATATCATGCACAATCTTCAGTGTGTTATAGATATTTTCCCAAAAGGATTAAAAAATACTATTATTTAGGTTAAAATATGGTTGAAATACATGTGCATGGTATGGTAAAAATAAGTGACTTTTAAAAAGAGGTTTTTAGACACGCCTATTGAAAATCAATTTGTATCATCTAGGTATTAAAATAAATTACATATTTGGAAACTAGACTCCAAGTATTACTGTAGTGTAGGAAAATCCATACCCTTGCATTTTCCCACTTGTCTGGGTTTTCCTAGCTTTATTTATCCTTATTTATGTCTTAATTGGTCCTATTTTGTATCCACAAGCCTAATAAATTATATCTTTTTATGGCTAATCCTGAAAAACATCAAAGGATAAATGATAATTTAATGATTTTGGTTGTGTATCCTTGATTTTTGGATTGAGACTAATAAGATTCCTAGGGCATCTTTGTCCCCCAAAGGTCTTGGGACCCTGGTTTCAAAATCACCTTAAGATGACCCTTTTTTGGAGTCTGTGCCCCAAGTTTCAAGCCTCAAGACTAAGACACCACCTAGGGCGTCTTAGTCCCCCTCAAGTTATTTTTAGGATTTAATTTCAAATCTTGGCAGCATTTAGCCTCCTTTAATTAATGAATTCATATGTCGGCTTGGTGTGGTGTAATTTTGAGATATTAAGCATAGATAAGTATAAATACAAGGTTAATTCACTCATTTCTCACCTAGCAAGTTGAATGAGCATTCCTAATAGAAAGTTTGATTTTACAAGAGAATTCAAGAGCAATACATCAAGCATTTGGAGCCATCATCAAGATTCAAGAATCGTGTCAAAGATCTTCTTGCATCATCTGTGTTTTTGAGCTAACATTTGTGATGTACGGTTTTGATTCAATCAAGCAATTCAAGTCAAGATCCATCAAGAATTCATTTGATTCAAGATCTACATTCAAGCTAGCCACTTCATACAAGTTTGCAGATTCCATAACAAGGGTTTGGTGAGTTGCAACATAGCACTTTGTTCATTCATCATTTCCCTCCTTTATTTCATTTCATTCCAAGGTTTAATTACCAACAAGGGGTTTGACCAATGAAAACCCCAATTTACTGACAATCAAAAAGTTTTTCCTCTCTTATGTGTTTATGTTTGCAGATTTAGGTTGAAGATCACTTGAACTACAAAGTTGTAAAGTTGCAAAGTTGTCATCTTCACAAAAATTCACCTACAAACCAAATCTGGAGGTGGGTAAGAGCAAGAAGATGAGTCCACGAAACATGGAAGATTTTGCCTTAAGCAACAAAATGAAATTGTCTTGCAAAACATGGGATTCCACTTTTTAATAAGCGGGAACCTATTTAGGTTCAGGATCCCAAGCCTAAAATCACAAAATGGGATCCCGCTTTTTTAAAAACTAGATCCCATTTTGAAAAATTTCCATTTTTGGAAAGTTTTCAAAATGAGATCCTATTTTGAAATTGAAAATTTTCCAAAAATGGAATGTTTCTATTTTAGAAAATTTTCAAAATGGGATTCCGTTTTGAAAAAATCCAAAAATGGAAATTTTCCATTTCTGGCAATTTTCAAAACGGGATCTCATTTCCTAAAAGCATAAAAAAATTATTTATTTATGAAATGGGATCCCGTTTTAGAATGGAATCCCATTTTTAAAAATATGAATTTTTGGTCAGGTTTGTGCTTGTTTTTTGGTTCAAAAAAAGGTTTGGGGATCCAAACCTAGGCCCTGGACTTGGCTTGACTTGCAAGTTGAAGGTCCTAGAAATGTCACAAGAAAATAGTGAATTTGGGCATACGTCTGAAGATATTTTTTATAAAAAAAATTGACAAAATTAAAACCCATTATAGATGAGACAATGTAGATTCCAAATATGTATTTTTTTTTAAATTATATTAATTTTTTATTTTTCATTTAATTTATGATGAAACAGGTCCATAAACTTGAATTATCAAAGTTTTTTAGTATTTTAATAACTTTTTATTAACATAATTTTTTGACAGATGGATTGCACAAAAGTGTACTTCAAAAAATTCATTTCAATTTTAAAAAATTAAATTTAAATGATAAGTTTAGGTCATCTTATGTGTGATATATATGGCGATTTTTTTAAAACACCAAATATGGCCAGTAAAAAATTAACCAAAAAAAAATTCAATAAAAAATGACAAAAAATATGGAAAGTGTGCTTTAGTGAGTTACAAATCTTTTTGCAAGAATATTTAGAAAAATATGATTATTTAGGTCAAAATATGGACGATGTACACATGCATGGTATGGTAAAAAAAAAGACTTTTAAACTGTGGTTTTTAGAAATGCCTATTGAAAATCAATTTGTATCATCTGGGTATTGAAATAAATTACATATTTGAAAACTAGACTCTGAGTACTAAATTTTATGCTCACTGACTTTTTCCAAGATTCCATCTTTAAGTGCTTCAAATTTTAAGGTCAAATGTGTCGAATTCAGAAACTCAAGGAAAATACTTCCACTAAATGGCCAGAAAGTGGACTCAACTTCTTGCTAGCACCCAGGTTTTAGGACATGAGATTTGAGAAGAAGGAAGTGCAGACATTCAACCTCAAGATCGCATTTCAAATTTGTAGAAATCTAGATTGGGAATAAGTCCGTAGTAAGGGGATCTTAGTCCTCCAAGTGGTATTTTGTAGAGATTCTTTGAGATTTTGTTTCAATATCCAAAGATTCTATATCTGCCCCAAAAAGTAGCAGATGGGACTAAGACAACAGTAAGGGCATCTTAGCCCTCCGTAACATATTTTGACAACATTTTTGCATTTCTAGAATCCTTATCACATTTCCAGACTTCCCAACTACATACATCCTAACTTGTTAATTTTTTATTTGCACTCATTATTTAGCTTGCATTGCTAGGTTTTGTGAGTTGAATATCAAGTTATCTTTTCCAAGATTTTGTTTGGTGGTGAACCCTTCAAAGCCTAAGGAACCTCCCTAGGTCTCCCTTGTTGAGAATTAACTCACCTTTGTGTTGATAGTCAATCCAATTCGGGATCCTAGGGCATCCTTGAATGTTAATTGGAGAAGAGTGGTGTTCTATGACCTAATTCATCAAGCATCCATTTTCCAATTAATCATTTTAATGAACCCGACATTTTTGAACATTCATTTTCTAATCTAGAGTTCACTAAGGTCCTAGATCTAGGTTGTGTTCATTTTTGCATTTTATCTTGCATTAGTGAAAGTGCATCTACGATTTCTCATATTTGCATTAGTGAAAGTGCATATAGTTGCATTTTGGCTTTCTTGCATCAATTTATCTCATTGAGAAACTGAAAAGTGTATTGTCCATCATCCTAATTGCATTTAGGAACATTGTTATTACATTCAAAATTGAAAAAAATGCATTCAACTTTGCATTCAATTGCTTATCATTAGTCATTTTTTCTTGCATTCATTTTCACACTTTTTTATTTCTAAACATTAGGTCCTTGGGTAGGCAACCTAGACACACTGTAAACAACTTAGATCTTCTTTTTTTTTATGAAAAAAAACTTTACTGGGACTAAAACGCCCTTATTGGCATCTTAGTCCCTCTGTGGGTTTTTGGCTCAGAACCCTATCTAAGTTGTTTCCTATCAGTTTTAGTTTATGTACCCTCCAGATTGCATGAGTAAGACCAGGATGCCCTTATTGGCATCTTAGTCCCTATAGATTTTGAAGTTGTAGTTTTCAAGGATTAAATTTTCTTTTTTGTGCTTTTGTTTGCTACCATTGATTATTTTTTTAGTGGGTTAACTTTTTGTTTCATGCATTTTACTAAATTTATCTTAAAGTAGTTCATTTCATGCATTGCTTCATTCCAAATTTTCATTCACAATATTTCATTACATAGTGTAATCAGTAAATTACCTTGTTTGAAATTTAAAAGTCGCATCTACACATTTCATATTAGGCCTTTACATTGCAATTTGAGTTTGCATAGATTACTTTTCACAAATTTTGGTATCATACTTTTCCAAGCTTGCAAAAAAAAAGTTAGTCAACAAGCATGTTAGTCATTCATTCAATACATTCCCTAGCTATGAGAGTCTCTTAGCACAAGAGAGTGAGAATAGTGATTCTTTCCTTAAACTTACACCCCCTTCTATCTATCCTATTTATGTGGATTATGTGATAGAAGAGTTCATACAAACATAGATAACCTTGATGATCACAATTGTTCTTCTCTTGATACGTCTTCTTTTAGTGACAAAGGTATCTTGGCGAAAGAAGATACAATTGTTGAGAATCATGAAGATCTTGTTTTTCCTTCTCCTCATCCCCCTTTGGAAGATATTATAGCATAAGAGAATGAAACCATAGACACATTTCTAAACATTACCTTACCTAATCTTCATTCCCCTCTTGCTTGTGAGAATTATTTAGTGGAAGATGATATTGTAAATGATGAGGATGTGTCGGTGTTAAATGATCAAATCTTTAAGGACTATAACAAGGTCCTCTTTGTGATCCTTCCCCTACTTTGGAAGACATTAGGAAACAAAGGAATGAAATCATAAACGATCATGAAAATCACACTTGTTCTTCTCCTAGTATCTCTCCTAGTTGTGAAGAAAATACTTTGATGTTAGAAAACACAACCAATGAAAGTCATGAGAAACTTATGGAACAAGAAAATAACATCATTGATGAACACGATAATTAAACCATTTATCATTCCACTACTTGCAATGAAGTCATTTTAGAAGAACCAACCTTTGAATGTCATGAAAATTTTGTTTGTAGTTCTCCTAAAAATTCTCCTCCTAGGGAGGATATCATGGTGCAAGAAAATATGAACATTGACACATGTAATGGGGCTTCCATATATGAAGATGATGAAGTGAAAATCAACTCCTCTTCACTAAGAGATCATGAAAATAAGCATTATCTTGTTGAGGTTATGACGACACAAATTGGATCTCCTTTAATTAGTGAGCTTCCTAAGTCACCTCTCATTAGTGAATCACATAAGAAAATAAGAGATTTCTTGAAATCTATGATGCGATCTAACAATGTTTTGCAACAACCAAGATATAACATAGTTTCTCAAACATGTAGGGGACCAAAAATTGCTCCCGCAACATCACCATTTCGTCAACTTATTGTCCCTAGTGTTGAAGATCTTAAAAATACTCCCACTAACATATTTGTATGGAAACTCATTCAACTATCAGCTACATACAAGTTTCTATTTCAAGAAATATTGCAAAGAAAGCAAGAGAAAATACAATCTTATATGAAATCAAATAATGTAACATCCTCCTTTGATTGTATGCAAGTTACACAGTCATAAATTACATTCCCTAAACATGAATTTCCCTCACTTGAGACTCAAAACAAGAATGAAGCCTTGATGATAAAGGTGATCATTAATGAAACTTCAATTAGGCGCACTCTCATAGACAATGGAGCAAAAATTAATGTTTGTAGCATTGACCTCCTAGACAAAATTGGCATGGAAAAGAGGCTTATTTAACTTAATGATATTCATATTTGTGGCTTTGACAATGTCAATAGGAAACCACTAGGAATGATCATATTACCTATTCAGGTTAGACCTATAGTGTTTCCTACCCCTATCCATACCATGGCAGAACCCCTTCCATACAATCTTCTCCTAGGGAGACCATGGATTCATGCTATGAAAGGAGTCCCATCTACTCTCCACCGTACAATGAAATTTGAATACAACAACAAGATATACATAGTTGAAGCAGATGAACGAAGCTATGAACCACATGATCACAACACTTCCAACTCCCCTAATACTTTCATTCCAAGATCAAACATTAAACCTATACAAGGTGGTGATGATCATTCACCTACAACAAAAATCTTTAGTGATAATTGGGGGTCAGTAGATTTTATGCCTCATTTCAATAAAGAATCCAAAATCTCACCCTCAAAGTCCAAAGAGTCATATACAAATGATTCCTTTTCAAATACAGTTTCTACTGACAATTGGGGTTTTTCACCTTCCTTTATAGGAGAGTGCAAATTCTCACAATCTAAACCAAAACAACCTTGTGTTTCATTCGCTAAAACTTAGTTCTAAAACATTACCCCATAGTGGTGATGGGGTCTATATAACTCCCATCCCTCATGGGGGATGATGCATAACCTTAAAAAGGATTTGAGTTCTCGTGAAGAAAACAATCCTTCTCAGAAACATAAACCCCTTCGTCTGACTTGGAAGATTTTTATGGTAGCAAATACAATCTCCCTCCTACACATAGATATAATGAACACATGAAGCAAACTGACATACTATGCTCTTTCAAGAAAGATCTAGGTTTACCTCCCTTATCTAAATTTTCATCTAAAGCCTTATCATTTAGTGTGTATATTACATCTTGTGCAAATAAAGAAACAATTACTACTTTTGATCAAGAGAGTATCTTGTCGAGACTCCTCCAAGATCGTTTGATATCTCTCCCTCCAAAAACATAAAAGAATTTTTACTACAAGAATTCATTATGTGTGTATCATAGAGCTCATGGTCATGCTACTAATTAATGTGAGGCTTTAAGTGATAAAATTCAACATCTTACGGAGTGTGGTGCTCTTCCTTGTGTTGAAGAACCTAATTCCTCTAATTGATATTGATTTTTTCTCTAGCATTATTTTGGCTCACCCTTGTCCTGCACTCAGTGGGGGCAAGGGCTTAAGTAGCCTTGTCCTCGTATTTCATTTTCCGATTGTCTCTTTTGGCTAGTTGATCACCTTTCATGCACATAAAAGAGAAAGCTTGGGATTTAGACGACATGCTTAAGTTGTCTCGCATGTGACATAATTTTTCATGATATAGCTTATTGGAAACATATGAATGGGAATATGGATTTTTGAGTAATCTCTCATGTCTTCTTCTACTTTAAAGCAATTGCTCACAACAATGGTGTTAGCAACCGCTTTAAAGTGGGGGTATACATCAACACTCATGTTTCATTATGCAATTTTCTTTCTTCCTGTGATGTGTTCCTTTATTGGTGGTGTCATTGGGTTTGATTTCCTCTGAGAGCCTGATATTTCTTTGACTTTTCCTCTCTTGGAAACATTAAGCACAATGTTCCCTAAGATGAGACCTTGCATTTGTCCTCTCTTGGAGATGTTAAGCACAATGTTCCCTAAGAAGAGACCTTGCATGAACTAAGAAAAATCTCTTTGAACATCCCTCTTTTTGGTTGCATTGAATTTTTGTACCTTATTAAAGTCATGAAGGTATGGCTTTAATATGGATCTCTTGGGGCTCACCTAGTGGACAACTAGCTTCACTAGCTCTTGTGAGCATGCATTTTTTTTGCATAGTGGACAATGTGTTCCACTTGTAAACCTTTTTTGGGACAAATAGCCTAGACCCAATCCACAGCGCATTGGACAACCAGTTGAAGCTTGATTCGTTGTATTTTTATTTTTTCTTTTCCCTTTTTCTATCTTTGATGGTGTATGCTGACGATCTAGTTATGGCTTCATATATCATCTGCAAGTGTGGTTTTTTATGCCTATGTTGGTCTGTCATATGATCTTGATCCTAGGGGCTTGGTCACCCTCTTGGTTATTTTCATCCTATCTTACTAGCATTTGTACATTTGAACCCTTCTTGATTGTGTGGTTGGCTACTTTGGTGTGAGTTTGAAGCAAGTTCATCCTCTCACTAAAGTGGGGGCTAAATGTAGTGTAGGAAAATGCATACCCTTACATTTTCACACTTGTTTGGGCCCATATTTCTTTTTTTATCCTTATTTATGTCTTAATTGGTCCTATTTTGCATCCACAAGCCTAATAAATTACATCTTTTTATGGCTAATCTCGACAAACATCAAAGGATAAATGAAAATTTAATGATTATGGTTGTGTGTCCTTGATTTTTGGATTGGGACTAATAAGACACCTAGGTCATCTTTGTCCCCCAAAGTTCTTGGGACCCTAATTTTAAAATCACCTTAAGATGGCCCCTTTTTGGAGTTTGTGCCTCAAGTTTCAAGCCTCGGGACTAAGACACCACCTAGGCATCTTAGTCCCCCTCAAGTTATTTTTGAGATTTAATTTCAAATCTTGGAGAGATTTAGCCTCCTTTAATTAATGAATTCATATTTTGTCTCAAGTGGTGTGGTCTAATTTCGGGATATTAAGCATAGATAAGTATAAATACAAGGTTCTTTCACTCATTTCTCACCTAGCAAGTTGAATGAGCATTCCTAATAGCAATATTGAGTTTACAAGAGCATTCAAGAGCGATTCATCAAGAAAATTTGGAGCCATCATCAAGATTCAAGCATCATGTCAAATATCTTCTTGAATCATGTGTGTTTTTTAGCTAACATTTGTGATGTAGGGTTTTGATTCAAGCAAACAATTCAAGTCAAGATCCATCGAGCATTCATTTGATTCAAGATCTAGATTCAAGCTATCCACTTCATACAATTTTGCAGATTTCATAACAAGGGTTTGGTGAGTTGCAATATAGCACTTTATTCATTCATCATTTCCCTCCTTTATTTCATTTCATTCCAAGGTTTAATTACCAACAAGGGGTTTAACCAAAGAAAACCCCCATTTACTAACAATAAAAAAATTTCCTCTCTTGTGTGTTTATGTTTGCAGATTTAGGTTGAAGATCATTTGAAGTGCAAAGTTGTAAAGTTGCAAAGTTGCATAGCAAAGTTTTCATCTTCACAGAAAGTCACATACAGGCCAAATTTGGAGGTTTTAGGACCTGAGATGTGAGAAGAAGGAAGTGCAGACACAGAACCTTAGGATTACATTTCAAAGTTGCGGAAATTTAGATCAGGACTAAGTTGGAAGTAAATGCGTTTTAGTCCTCCAGGTGGTATTTTGCAGAGATTCTTCTCAAGATTATGTTTTGACATCTGAGGATTTTGCATCTGCCCCAAAAAATAGCAGCAGGACTAAGACAACAGTAAGGGCGACTTAGTCCTCCATAGCATATTTTGACAACATTTTTGCATTTCCAGAATCTTTATCACATTTCCAAACTTCCCAGGTATTTTTTTATTTGCACTCATTATTTGGCTTGCATTACTAGGTTTTGTGAGTTGAATATCAAGTTGTCTTTTCTAAACTTTTGCTTGGTGGTTAACCCTTAAAAGCCTAAGGAACCTCCCTAGGTCTCCCTTGTTGAGAATTGACTCACCTTTGTGTTGATAGTCAATCCAATTCAGGATCCTAGGGCATCCTTGAATGTTAATTGGAGAAGAGTGGTGTTCTATGACCTAAGTCATAAAGCATCCATTTTCCCATTAATCAATTACATTTCATATTACTAGCTTTTTAAAGATTCTATATTTAAGTGCTTCAAATGTTTAGGTCAAATGTGACATTCTAAAAATTAGGGAAAACACTTTCACTTTTTTTGCCAAAAAGTGGACTCAACTTCTTTCACACACCCTAATCCTAATGATTAGAATCCTCAAAAAGTTAATACAACACAAATATCCATAAAACCAAACAAAATAGCTCACATACCCATCAAAATAATCAATACAATTCAACCAAACAAAAAACTTGGAAAAGCATTCCAATATTAACCATCAAATGAACCAAGTCAATTCTAACAACTCAACACACCTATAGTATTTATATAATGGAAATAATAAAAATAACCAAACAACACCTCCTAATTCCCATTTGACTAGGAATGAAAAGAAATGAAAGACACAATAAGATATTTGCAAATGGGAAACCAAAATCAATGAAAAGGGTAGCAATTTTAAGATCTATGTCCCTATCAATTAGATAGGTCCATAACATAAACTCCTTTCCATCCTCATTTTGAAATTCTAATGATTTATCAATATAATAGAAAAGGGTATCCTCACTTGAGTATGTGAAGGAATTTTACATGGCTAGCCAATAAGTCATTTTCAATGACATGTATTTCATTATATTGTTGCCACAATACTTAGGTGGATAGTCATTTGAGTGGTTTATAAATTTACCAAAGAATGTCATCACCACATTCAATGAACTAGATGAAATTTTTGTTACACTTTTTTTCATATAATGTCAAAAATTAACTCACCATGATGAACCTTTGCAATCCCAAAAAAAATTAGTAGAAATATATTCTCTTTTTTCTTACAATGATGGAGAGACTTGGAAAATTGATTCACTTGGAAAATACCTAAAAATAAATTGGCCAATTATATATTTATCGGAAACATAAACTAAGAAATCTGATTTCACCTACAAGTCCATTGTGTTACTAATTTTGATAAAAATATTAAATAAGGTGTATGAATCAAAAAATCCCTCATATCCGAAAGAATTTTGAAAATCTATTCAAAAGATTTAAAACAAATTGATAAACCTAAATTCTTTAGCAAAAGTAAACATGTTGTTGGTGATGATGTTTCTCATTCGTAGCATGTTTAAGTTATCTAAAAAATATTGGATGTAATGATCCCCATTAGACAACCAAAATAGGGCATAAAATGTAGACACACCTCTTGGTGATTTGTTAGAGGTAGTTTTCCATAAAATAGTTAAAAACAAACAAGGTCATTATTACATTGGCAAAACCATTTGATGAGAACAAACTCAAACCAACATAATATAAAAAAATAGAATATTGTGAGTACCACAAGATCAAGGGACATTTAACAAATAGATGTATGAATTTAAAAAATTATGTCCAAGACCTTATTAATACTAGGGATATTGAGCTAGAAGCGAACAAATCATCATCATCAAATATAAAATTAATGATATATCAAGACTCTTTTTTAAATCATAATCAAGTGTGAAAATATCAAAATCAAAGTCATTTAATACTCATTCTAATAATATTTGTTGTAATAAATCTTCCCAAACATATCATGATTAGGCACAATCAAAATTAAACCCTCTACTAGATGTAGCAAGGTCATTATTCAAGGGCCTCCTCCTTCTATTAGCTTAGTGCATGGAAATGAAGAACAAATTAGTGGTCAATCTTTATATTTTCAGAAAAATGCATTTGCATTATGAAAAATATAACACATAATGTTTTAATGTATATATTTTAATGTATTAAATTCATTTTTTATGATTCCCCGCCTATTTGCATTAAATTTTTTGCACTTACCCTATGGATCCATGCAATGTAAAAAATATCCTATACCTTATATTAGTGCATAAAATCCCCATACTTAGAAGAGGAAGCAACTATCTTTGTTGATCACTATCTCTTTCAATATTATAAAATATTGGAAGTCTCTATGACATAATCAACCATTTCCCCATTATTGATGGTACCTTAAATCCCAAACCTAAGAAATATTCTCCATGCATTTATCCAGCCAACTTTGCATGCACATCTACAACATCAATCCTAAATCCTACATCAAGATCATTGAAAAAGGTTGTAGAGAATATGAGATCCAAGATTCCTTTCATGTATGCAAACTTCCCATCTCTTGTCAATCTTTTGGAAAACTTAGTAAAAATATTAAGAAAGAAAAGATCTTAGTTCAATATAGTTCAAGTACCTCCATACAACATGGAATCCTAAGAGATAAAAAAATAGTAATATAAAAGGGTCTTGGATTTTTAAGGAAGACTTGAGTTTGCATCTTGTTTTAAAAAGTAAATATCCTATAGCCAAAAGAATATAAAAAAATATGAACTGTAAAGGAAAGGGCCTTAGATTTCATGAGTAAGGGATTTTAGAACTAATGCATTTACATGAGAACACAAAAAATTAGGGACTGGGATATGTGCCTTGTGATGATAAAGACAATGAGGTCAATGATACATTTGATGTTACTAAGAGTTCTTCTTGAAATATCAAACACATTAAAAATATCCCATCCATGAAGCCTATTATGACCTTTCTATAACCAATATTTTTTATGAAATTGTCATCCAAGTACCTTGGACCTTAAATACCTTGACCTTATCTATTGGAACAAAGAATAATCCATATCATTAGACAAATTTGAAAATGAGGAACCTCTTGTATAATTTTTGGGACTTTGAGATAACATTCCATTAAGGGGTCACAAGAAAGGATTTAAAATTAATTTTAACACATGTACATAGCTTGAAGAATAGGAAGAGATACTTAGTACAACCATATCAAAAAATCAAAAGAAAGAAAAAATAAATATGTTAAAAAGTGAAATCCAAGAAATGAGGATGTACCCATTGGTGAAAACTTACTTTCAATGGTAATGCATGAATATTTCAACCTTCCCTATGCACCTATGCATTTATAAGTTGGGTTGAAACATTGCTAGTTGAGGAAACTAAATAAATCAATCTTGGTATAGAAGAAGAAATAAAAAGATCACCCAAATAGTTGTAGCATTAACACCTACAAAATAAGAAATATTTATGATATACTTTAGTAGTCAACAAATATTTTTTCCTAGTAATATGCCAATATGTTTAGATTATATCCATCATTAGATGTGCATCATATTTTTGTACATCCAAATTTTTAACCTGTGAAGCAAAATTCAAGAAGGATGCACCTCTAAATTGTTCTCCTAGTTAAATAAGAATTAAAAATATCTTAGAAATTGGTTTCATTTGACCCATCATCTATTCTAATTGGATATCCAACATTGTCCTTATAAAAAAGAATCATAAAATAATTTTTGTAGGGATTAAATTTTGAGATCTTAGCAAAGCGTGTTCCAAGGATGATTTCCCTTGCCTAATATTGACATGATAGTCAACCTTGCAATAGGAGATGAAATGTTGTCACATGAATATATTTTTTAGTTGCAAATATATCCACATTGCATCTAAAATTCAACACAAAATAACTTTTATCACTCCTTAGAGTATATTATTCCATTGAGTTATTCCTTTTGGTTTTGAAAAGTATCACTAGAGGTAAAATTTGATAACTATGTTACACTTTTATAAAGGAAATGACCAACACAAATAAAGTTTTTCAACTTGAACCATTTAAAAGACACATTTATATTTTAAATTTTAAAATGATATAAATTAATAAAATGTAGAACTCTTAATGTAGTATATTTTTTATATTTTTATGATTTAAAACAATTATTTGGATATAGTTTTTTATAAATGAAATCTTACAATGCATTTTTGTAAGGATAAGGCAATACAATGATCATCTCAATCCTAAGAAGTTTATTTTTATTTTCATGCCAATTAAGCTACTAGGATCCATCATTTCTAGAAGAGGTATAGAAGTTGACCCTACCAAAGTCATTTATACATTATAGAAATGGCTTCACAAAAAATATTAACCAACCTCATAGTCTTCAAGAAAAGCTTTAGGCTATACACAAATTCATTTCTCAACTTGCAAATAAATGCCAACATTCTCTCATATTTTAACTAAGAATTTAGATTTTCATTGGGATGAACCATTTCAACATTCTTTTGATCAATTGAAATAATATCTTGTCAATCCTCTAATTCTCATGTCACCTATCCCAAACAAACAATTGATTCTTTATATTTTATCTATATAGATTGCTTTGGGATCCCTCATAGCACAACATGATGCAAGTAAGAGAGAGGGTTATTTTTTTATCAATATAACATTATTTGAATGAGGTTAATTAAATGTATATGAAAACCTTACATTATTTTTGTGGTCTTTACTTCAAAAAAATTAAGGCACTATATGTTTAATAATCAAACTAAGCTTCTTTCCAAAATTGATGCTCTCAAAAATATTTTGTTAAAAACATATCTAACATGGAGAATGGATAAGTGGGATATGTTGCCTAATGAATTTGATATTGATTATTTTGATTAAAATGAAATTGAAGGACAAGTAGTAGAAAATTAGTTAGCTAAAGTGACACTTACAAACAACCAACCTTTAAACATTAACTTCCTTGGTGAATAAATTCTCACTCTTGAATAATTTCCCAAATGGAAACTCTACTTTGATGGCACTTTCACCACTTACAGATTTTGAGCATGAATCTTGTTTCTCACACAATGTGAACTCATACTAAAGGCATTTAAAATTGGTTTTCCCAGGTTCACTAGTAATATTGTATAATATTAAGCTTTACTTTCCATCTTCAAGCTTGCAAATCAATGGAACATCACTCACTTGTTAGATTTTTGTGATTACTATATAATCATCAAATAGGTGAATGATAAATATAAAACTAAGGATGGTAAAATCATCCCATATAAAAGAATGGCTGAAAAATTCATATAAAGTTTCACTTATATCAAATTTGAGCAAACACCTCATGTAAATAATAGAATAGTTGATGCAAAAATTATCCCCTTAGCATGCACACCAACATTATAGAATATCAATTCTTGGTTGAAAATATTTTGGTTCAAGCATATCACATGTCCCTAAGTAAAAAATGATATTTGAAATTTTTGGTCCCAATTCTCCCTAGTATCACAATATTTACACTCACCTCTAAACTCGAGACCTCCCACAAACCATTCATTTAACCAACATAAATATTAAACATTCATCCGACCTCTCATTTCAAACTCTTTGGTGCAAAATTTATCATCATTATTATCATGGTGGCCGATTATGAATTTTAGACTCACCAAAAGTAAGCATAGCTATCAAAGAAGCTCATTATGGAAAGATCTACAAATCATAGATTAATGGTATAGTCCTAGTCAAGAAATGGTTAAGAATAGAATATTATTGGCCCACCATGGAACATGATGCATAAAATTATATTAGAAATTATATAGCATGTAAAAACATGGAGACTTGATCCATGCACCTTCTCAAACTTTTTAGTTGATCACCATTTTGGATGACCCCTTTTAACATGGGGCCTTAATCTCATTGGCAAGATAAATATTTCATCTTGCAATGGCCATAAATTAATCATTGATACCACTAAATACTTCACTATTTTTTTGAATTCATTCCCCTCACCCACACCATTGGCTAATGAATTTTGAAGTTCATTCTTCATTATTCACCCATTATCACTAAAAATGAAAAATCATTAAAAATACAAGGCATAAGATGTATATAACCAAGTCCACATCAAACACAAATGTTCCACTTGTTATTACCCACAAGGTAATAGCCAAGCTAAGGTGTCTAATAAAACTATTATTAAAATCCTTTAAATGGTTGTCAATGATATTGGTTGTGATTTTCACCTTCAACTCAACCCTACCTTATGGTCCTATTACACAATTTTTTCACACCCACACAAGATCCACCCCGTACTCCAACATATTTGACACTAAATATAGCCTACCAATTGAGATCAAGATTCTTTCCCTATGCACCTCTTTGTGTGACCTCATCATAGAATAAGACTATGGAGTGGCATGGTTGCATGGACCGAGCTTCTTGATGGACATTGGCTCAATTTATTAAATCAGCTCAAAGCATACCCACATCAAATTCACCATAGGTACATAAAAACTCAAAAAAAATGAAGTTAATAATCTTATGCTCAAAGGAAATAAAAATAAAAAAAATCAAGGTTATGAGAAGAAATGAAAATTTGAACCAAAATAGATAAGACCTTATGTTTTCATCACCACATATGGATTAGGAGCATATAATATAGCAAAACCTAAAGGCCGAGAGTTGGAGGAACTTATGAAAAATGTGCATCTCAAGAGGTTCCATGAATAATCTAGTAGCACATAGTTTCATAACACAATAAAAGCCCATGTAGAAAAAGGTAGCAAAAATCATAAATAAATCAAAAACATTAAAAATCAAAAAATAAAGAGAAATTTTCCCTCTAGTGAAAACCATGCTTATGGTGCCTTGGTCAAGTACCATGATGAAAACCCATTATGTGTGTCATGTGTAAGCACCCACTTCCTATTATCCATGATAATCTCTACACTTTGAAAAAAAAATGAGGTATATTCCACCTTGTTTATTCCATATAGTTTCACTTGTATCCTTTGTCCTTATATTATCTATATTCATCCACACATATCACCTTTTTGCCTTTGGCCAAGCCTTTCCTTGCATTTGACTCATTTTCTTTAGATGGAAACGTTGATTATTCCTAATAAAAAAAGGCATAATGACTAACCTCTTATCACTACATCCCCAATTAACACATCACACAAAAATGTATGCCCTTGAAACATCACCATGCAATCTCTTAGAAAAACACTCACCCACATATAGGTTCTTTGCTTTCTCTCTTGGTCAAGTCCTTGTTCAAAGTTACACACATCATCTCATGGAATATCCCACTTCCAAAATCTGGCATACTCACTATCACAACAATCTATACCTTAGTTTTTAGCTAAGTGATGAGATTTAAACCTTTGTGTCTATTCTTGTCTATTTGCATCTTGCTTTCTTTTATGTATTTTTTTTATCAATAATATACTCTACCAAGGTCATCATGGTTCATTATACCATGTTGTGCCTTGATAATATGTTGGGGCATTTTTACTTTTTTTGGGTGCATTCATGAGTTAGTCATTCATGCATATGATAAATTATCATTAGGATTCCTTAGCACAAGTAATGCATACCATCATATGCTATATCAAATTTGGGCTGTTCAAAACATTTGATTTTGTTTAAAAATTATTGGAATATACCTATATGTACCCTCCATAAAATTTCTCAAAATAACTAATCTAACATACCATCACTATTCTTCACCCATCCCCTCCATTTTTCATTGAGGTCTCTATCTCCTTTCCATCTTTACCAAGCCTCTTTTTCATCATTTCTCCTTTCAAAATCCCACTCACATTCTCTACAACTACCTTCCCTCTCAAGGGGCACCCTCGCACCATCCATAATTTATCCCTAAATTCTTGGGCATCTTTAATTCAAAGTATAGTTGACCGATCCAACCCTAATCAATCAAGCAAGCAAGAAAAATATTAAGTTAAAATCACAAGCACAATTTTTACACCATCACCATCCCATCATAGTGTTCATGATTATCTTTTTTTTTGAAACATCATTACTCTAAATTTTAGTTGTAACAATATTTATATGAGAGAAAAAATGTAGACACCTAAATTCTATCTATTATCATGTCTAGTTACATTTTATCAATGTCATCTTACTAATGTTTTCATAATTAATTAGTTAAATAATTACATTATTTAGATAATTTACTTCATCATTGATTAATTAAATAAGTTTTATTTAATTAGTCTAACTCAATGTCAAACCCAAATTATTTAATTTTATTTCTACCTCATATACACTTTCACACCATTTTAATAAGTCATTTATAAAAAAATAAATTAATAAAGTTAATTGTTTCAACAAAAGAGTTAGCTACATCATTATCATCTTCCCTCCATTTAAAAAATAAATAAGTTAATTATATTAAATAGTTAACTACATTAATTAGTTAGCAACTTCACACTTTCATGCAAATTCTCTATTTATTATACATTTTAATTTTTAGTACTTGTCCTAAGAAATACTATTGCAACAAGTTTTGTTTTTCTTGTTTAATTAGCTATTAATAAGTTGGTTCTAAACCTATCAAAAAAAATAAAAAATCATCTTCAAATAAAATTCAATCTTCTTTAAACGAATACTAAAATATTTAACTTTATAAAAAATTTAAAATATTTATTGTAAACATCATTGACTAAAAAGTTTTGTGTGTATGGGTGGATTTGAAGGTGAACTATTATTTTACTTTTTTTTAGGAATGGATTTTACCTTGCTTCCATATGCATTGTCTTGTATAAGTTAAGCTACAAATAGGTAAATTATAGGTTTATAAATATAAGGTGATATTATACTTTATCAACATTAATAAATGTATGTAACTACTATTTGTTCCACTAGACATCTATTTTAAAAAATTATGCAAATTTTATATGAATGTTAATTTTTACAAAATATATGTAAATATATTTAGTTATTATAAGTGTTGTATTTTCTATTGTTTTTATTTGTCTAAAAATAAGCAATATATACAATAATTGTTTTATTAATTTAATTTAATCAAATTTAGTGTCTAAAATTAATATTTTTTATATTAAAATAAAATATTTTTTAACAAATATTCTTAAATAAATGTCTAGTAATATATTTATATAATATAATTTAAAAAATTTAAAATGTTCAATTATAAAATTAATATAATATTCGCTCTCAAACTATTACTAATATACCTCTAAGTTGGTATGTCATGACATATTGTCTATCAACTAAATGACACATTCTTTACCTCTCTAGCAATAAATAATTGTAATGAAGACAAATACTCTCACTACGTGACACTTGTTAAACAATACAACTAGCATATATACCTTATATATAATCTATATAATACACGTGGAGAGATATCATCTTTGAAGTGTATTTTTTCTTTTCTTTTTTCTTTTTTCTTTTTGCCTATATTATATAGATTATATATAAGGTATATATGCTAGTTTACAGTGGCAATGCACACTCAATAATATTATATTGAAATATTATTAAATGATAATATTATATTATTATCAATATTATATTATTATTGTTAATGCTAGTATTATATTATTAGTTATTTAATAAAAGTATTATACTACTATAATTACTAAAATATTATTATATTTTCAATTTAATTATATTATTATTAATATTAGTACTATCTAATTATTAATATGTCATCATAAATATATATAATATTACTATTATATTATTGTTAAAATTATCTTATAATTATTATAAATTAAATATTATATTATTTTTAATTATTTTATTATTAGGTTTAGGGTTGGTGTTAGGGTTAGGGTTAAGAGTAGGAATAGGATTAGATTTAGGGTTATGATTATGGTTAATGTAGGTGATTAATGAAAGATAAATATTTGAATTGAACAATAAGAGTGTTGCAATTAGGTGAGGTTTACAATTATGGTTTATGGTTCAAGGTTATATGTAAGCTTAGTTTATAGGGTTGGGGATAAGTTAGGGGTTGTTTTTGGATTTGAGTTATGGTTGGGGTTAGGATTAAGGGTAGGATTAGGTTTAGGAGTAAGCTTAGGGTTAGATTTAGGGTTAGGGGTAGAGTTAGGTTGTAACCATAATTTTTTTTTGGATTTTTAGTGTTAGTATATATTTTAATATTTAATATATTATATTATCTAAAATTAAATATTTTAATATATAATATATTATATTATCTATATTATATATAATATGTATTATATTATTATCTAATATAATATATTATTACAACTATATCTTTGTTTTTAGATTTTATATTTATTATTTTAAATTTTTTTTTTTCAGAAAAGAAAAATTGAAGAGATATTTTTTTGAATATTTCTTAATTATTATAATATATACTATGTATTATATTATTTTTTTTCATTTTTGAAAAAGAATTTTGAAGAAATATTCTATTTTTTAAAATTCCTAATTTTTTGGATTTTTGAATTTTTTTTTTTTGTGACGGATGTGCTGATCTCTTATAAAAGAACCCATGCTGCCATTGTAGGATTACACCTCTTCGCATAACAAACAACAAAAAATATTTAATCCTTTGCATCTTTTTTTTTCTTTCCAAAATCTTCTCACCCACTTTCAACCATCCATCTGTCCATTCTTTAGCATTTCCATTTCACAGTGACAATGTCATAGGCCTCTGTTTGGCGCCACACGATACAACGTCCAACGTATTGACATGGCTTCTCAAATAAACACTTGTATTTATGATTGTAATATGTGGGTGGAATTTGTAGGGTGAGCTGCAAGTGCAGAATAGTGGGGAAGAGACATCGACTGACACCAACAACATGAATGCAATCACAACTTTCTTTCTTTCTTTTATTTTTATTGCGAACAGACGCCACTGACTGTGCAGGTGATTCAGGAGATATTGCGAATGGCCAAAATTTGTGTCTTTCAGATTTAGGGAATCAGTTGAGATTTGGAGTACCACCAGTTTCTCAACTCATTTGTATTATATTAATAACTTCCTCATCCTCATCCTCATCTCATAGCTTATCGTATTCGCCACCTTCATCACATGTGATGGAAATTTATGCAAAATTCACCACAGTCCAGAATCAAGATGCTCTCTTCCCTCTTGCCTCTTGCCTCTTGCCTTAAACATATAGATTATACCACATAACATAACGAGGCTTCTTCATGATAGCAAATGCAGTATATAAAATATCATGATCTTTTGTTACATGGGTGTGGGAAGAGGATTTAGTAGTTCGAATATTCTAATTTCACGTTTTCAAAATTGTATTTGGAAGTTTCAAATCATTTTCAATTTTTTACAACAGTTTATTTGGCAAGTCTCTTGTTTATAACTAAAGTTTCAGGATTGTATCATCAAATAGCTACATCAGCATGCATTTTGCTGAGGTGTCCAAAAAGACCCAAAAAAAGTTAGATCAATAGTTGTGTACTAAGTCATGCTTTATTAGTGTGCTGATGTGGCATCACATGATTTGTTTCTTTTTAGATCTAAGGAATACATTTCATTCAGTTATGGGTATTCATGATCCACACTAACAATTTTAAAGTCATAACTATTGGTGTAATTTTGTTAAAAATATTGAGCATTAAATCAACAAATACTAAATAACTATTTGAACATACTCAACTACTAGATCTTTTGGATGCTAATATATCTCATAATTCTCTCTCTTTCTTACAACTAAGTGCTTTTTGAAGGTATTTATAAACCTTGAAATTAAATTCAATATATAAATAATGTTTTAAGTTGCTATCAAATACATCAAATTATAAGTAGGAGGTATTTTCTATAGTATATCAAATTATGATATAAGTATCATAATATATCAAATATCTTAATATAAATATCCTAATATATCAAATTATTCAGCAATCTCTTCTATAATGTTGAGTCTATATTATTGTTGTTGCCATTTTTTTATTAATTTCATACTTATGACAATAAGTGTTGATATAAGCTTATAATTTATCATTCTAAACCTCTTCAAAACATTCATTGTCTATTTAGTTTGATGTATAATAATCACATCATTTATTTGACTCACTTAAATGTCAAGAAATTATTTCATCAAACCTAGTTATTTCATCTCAAACTCCTTTATTGATGATTTAAACACCTCAATTGGCAAATTTCAAATAAAAACCAAGTCAATGACATATAAGTAGACTAAGATCTCACCTTGTTTATTCACCTTGATATATTCACTTTGATATAAAGAGTCAATTCAAGAATCCCATAACTCAATGATTTTTTCCTAGATACATCTTCTTCCAATACTCCATTTAATAATGTTGATTTCATAGCCATCAAATATACTTTCTACTTGTGGTAAGCTACAATTCCCAAAATAGATCTCATAGTGTCTAATTTTGTTATAGGTGGAAAGGTCTCATTGTAATTGATTAAGAACTTCTTAAAATATATTGATTTACCATTTGTCTTATAAACCTATTTGACTTGAGTAATATCACTTTCTAGTCAAACGGGTGTTCAATCCAACTCTCATTTTCCCGAATCACTTCAATCTAATCATAGCTTTTAATCAATTCTCATTTCTAATTGCATCTTTATAATAAAAATGATTAATTTTAGTAAATAAACAAAAAATAAAAATTAAATAACCATTCTATTCATTTTGTGTTACCTCTTCAACATCTTTCAATATTCTTATATGTTTATGAGTTTTGGGTGCTTAAAAAGAGGAAGCCTGACTACTTTAAACACTAGAACTAGTACTAGCAACAAGAGGTTGATTACTTGATTATTTCATTTCATTTTTTTGTCAATGTTGTGTACTACCATTCCAATACCACTCTTCTTCTTCAAACTTTATATCTCTATTTTTTATAACATGTTTTTTAATTAGATTGTAAAGTTTATAACACTTTTATTAATAACTAACGGTCTAGGCAAGATTTGAGGGTTTTATTAAGCTACCAAATCTAGTAGTTTCAAACAATTTACCAATTCAATTCAAATCTATAAATGCAAATTTTAAACCAAGTTTTCAATTCATGAATTCAGCAAATTATTCAAAATTTGAATAACACATAAAAAAGAATTTAATTTATTATTAAAATCATCTTTACATAGACAAAAAAATATTTTGATTTCAATTAAATCAAATATTTCTTCCTTTGTTCTCCACTATAAATTTTTTGTGCTCACTTAATGTACTTTTTTTTCTAATTTCCTTGTACTAATTCTTCAGCTCACTAGCTGCCCTTTTACCATGCCTCTCCATTTACCATTTTTGTTTTGTTTTCTTTCTTTTACCATTCACATATGTTGTGCACCTTTGTATTCTCTTATTTGTATTTAAATCTACTCTTTTTCATGACTACCTCAACCATATTTTCTTTTATTTTCTTCTTCTTTCCATTGACTTGGCACCTATTTTGTTTTCCACTTAATAATTCATGTGGTTGGGAAAAATAAAATTAATTTAGTTTATAATGGATCCTCCTACTTGCCCCTTTTCACTTTCAAGATTTGATTAGAAATGGGCATTTAAAACTATATAATGTCACACCTCCTACAATATTATTGATAAATTTGGTCACATTATGAAGAAAAATATTAATATTTTTATCTAGATGAATAATAGTCCTTCGTAATTAATAAAATTTATAGCGGGTAGGAAAAGTTCAAGCAGCATTCATTTAGACTCTAGCAGCTTCAAAATAAATTATGAAGCAAGTGAAGAATCCTCATGAAATTCAAAACTAAAGTCATCTAAAACCAACAATTAAAATAAAAATGCACCAAAATGATGAAACTAACAAAATTATGAAAATAGGGGAAAAAGTTGTGTTCAAGATTGCCCATGAGCCTAGATGCTCCTACATTAGACACACTAACTAAGAAGAAATATTTTATGAGTTGGGATCATGAAAGTTTGTTGAAACCTATAATGGTGACTCTATATTTTGCAATCTCTTATGCTCCCATCCAAGTTTCCTCATCAGTTGTTTGGTTCTTCCACCATACTAAATATTCTCTATATTATTTTGCCCTTGTCCTTCTGACCACTCAAGAATCAACCATAACATTGATTTATTCAAAAATAATTCTAGTAGCTAATGTATCCATTTTGACTTTTCTTGTAATTCTAAAACTGTATTCTCTTTCCCACTTTTTTCTCCTTCATAATAATGATATAAAAATCAGTAATGTTGAATATTGGAAAAATATCTATTCGACTTGGAAATTTGATTTCATATGCATTCAATTAAAATTTCATCAACACCTTGCATGGTCATATTTTCTTCCATTTTAATTTATTATATGTTCCTTGGAGAAACCTCTCATTTTGAACATGTGTCAAAACTAAATCACCAACTTGAAAATCCTATTCTCTTCTCTTCATATCAACATGTTCTTTGTATTTCATAGCACTTTTTTTCCAAATTCTTCACCTCTTTATGCAATTATTATAGGTACTTAGTAAAATATTTTGAAACAACACTCTTCCTTCCTAAATAAATAATATATATTTATTCATCTACTCCCCTTAGGCTAATATAAACCTATATTTTGAATTGTCCCTTTAACATGCTCGAAGATTTGAACACTCTACATTGCGTTCTTCCCATCCGCATTCATCCTTGGCAAATAGTATCCTTTATTTAACTATGCCAATGTTTTATCTATCCCAAAATTTTCACCAAGACCTCTACTATGTTTCTCTCAAATTAATTTATCTCTCATTAAAAATTGAGGTATGCATAATTTGTCACTTAAAAAAAATAACCCCTCTTGAATAAACTTTCTAGGCTCCATGGTGTTCTATCCTTTTCAATTACATTTTTACAAGTTTCCCAAATCTCATTCAACAAAAAATACCTCCAATTTAATGCATCAATTACTCGATTAGACCTGACACTCCTCTATTTCAAAATAAAAACGCAACTTTGAAGAAATTCAACCCACTTCACATATTTTTGACTCAACTTTCCTTGGTTATTTATAAATTTAAGTGTGATTATTTTTGTAAAAAAATAACTCCTTGGATAGCAAACAATGTCTATATTTTTTTTAGTTCTTTCACAATAGTATAAAACTCTTGCTCATACACTAAAATTTTTTTTTGGCTTCATTTAATCTCTCACTAAAGTAAGCTATCATTCTTCCCTCTTGACTTAAAACTCCTATCGTTTTCCTTCTTGGAACAATTTGATTAAATATAGTAGCACTAATGTTGGTTGTTAAATCACTTTCTCCTTTAATAATTAAAAAAAAAAATCTATTACAACTATCCACTTGAATTATTTTCTTCCACAATTCCTTGTTTTGGTAATGTGAGAACAAATACCACTAAATTTTTTGATAACTTTTTGTAGAGATTGCCAATCCATAGAAAATCCTTGCCTCAAACATTATTTTAGACGATGGCCAATCCATAATAGCCTTAACTTTTTCTGGATCCATCTTGTGAAATGACAAACCCCAAATAGACTAGTTCCTTCTTCATAAATTTTCTATTCTTAAGATTGAATAACAACTTCTCCTCTAATAATCTTTGTAAAATATCCCTCACATGCATCAAATTTTCTTCCTTTATTCTTCTAAAAATAAAATATCATCCAAATATGGGTAAATGCATGGAAATGGTATACAAAAAGGGGATCAAAAGTGGTCACTTTTCTTCTAAAACAAGCTAAACCTGAACTTGGATGAGTAATTTTTATGTATGCACTCAAAATTTGAATATACAACAAGAACAATAATTTTAGTACTTTAAATCTAGTTTCTCAATTACTAAAGTTTTGAAAAAATAGTTAAGATTAAGAGGTTGAAATGTTGTGCATACATAAAAATGTTCTCATTTTCTCAATAAAAGATAGCATAGTGTCTAGTGTGTGCCCCGCTAGTTATATATATATATATATATTTTAAATGTGTAAGGAATGAAACATAAAATAATCTTATATTTTTTAATTTTGATAAATGGATCAAAATATATGTATTTGGGGAAATAAAAAAATTAGTAAACAAAATTAAAAATAAATATATTATTGTATTTCAAATTAAAAATATATATATGGTTAAAGATCTAAGAATTCATGCAATATTGTGGTGGGATTTTACAAAATATTATTATAAATGTGTAAACATGATGATGAGAAAGTTGAAAAACTCCATTGAAAGTGAAAAACACATGAAATGGGGATAAGTTAACACTCCAAGTCTTTAGGTTCATTGTCCAAACCAATTTTTAAGCCAATTTTGGTGAGAAAAAAACTTGTTTATAGAATGTGCTTGCAGTATATAATGCACCCACATTAAATGTAATGCGAGGGCATTACATAATGCACACACATTATGTAACATGAGTGAATTTAATATATTCATTCTCTCTCTCCCTATCTCTCCCACTCTCTATCTTAATCTCTCCATCTATCTTTAGCTCTCCATCATCTCTCTAGATCCATCTATCGCTATATGACACTCTCTCTCCCCTATATACATGTATCTTCATTCTCTCTACCTCTCTATTTCTCCCTCTTTATTTCTCTCCCCTCTCTCTTTCTTGAAATATTTCTCCCTCTCTCTCTCTCCCTCTCTATGTCTCAATCTCACTTTCTATCTCTCCATATCCATATCTCCCTCTCCCTCTCCCTCTCCCTCGAGCCCTCCCTCTCTATGTATCGTTCTCACTCTATTTTTCTATCTCTCCCTCTTCATCTATATATTTTTTTATCTACATTTCTCTCCCTCTCCCTCTCTATGTTTGTATATCTCTCTCCATCTATATTTCAATACCTCTATTTGACTCTCTTTATTTCTCTCCCTCTCTTTCTCTCTCTATCCCTCCTCCTAGCCACCTCCCCATATATCTCTTTCAATCTCTCTCTCTCCCCATTTATTTATGTTTTCCCTCTTTCACTCTCTATCTCTCTCACTCTCCATTTCTTTATCTTTCTCTATCCCCCCTCTCTGCTTCTCTCTTTCTCTCCCTCTCCTTTTCTCACCTTTTCTTTATGTTTCTCTCCCTCTCTCCAAGGTATCACACACTCTATGTATCTCCCTCTCTTAGTTACTCTCCATAGACCTCCTATATCCATTACTCTAACTTTTTTCATCCCTACCATGACCATTCCTTAATCTATGCCTATGCACATACCTCATTATAATATTAAATACTCTTCAATATCCACCCTTAATATTAAATTCTTTTTAATTATCATGTATATCCTTGTGTATATACATTATTCATATGATTGTGTGTATCCCTTCATATATCATAGGATTCATAAGACTATGCATATACCATGATCTCTCTTGTGTATATTATGGGCCTAGTTATGTATACATTTTGTGGGACTGTGTAAGATTAAAGAAAGAATAAAAAAGGATTTAACTAAGTGAAATTCAAGAAAATATCTAGCCAGATTTAAATGAGTGGTTATATACTAGCTTACAATTTTTACATAATGCTACTCAAATTTATTAAAATATTGTAACATGAATTTTAATAAGGCTTTAAGGTGGATTTTAACAATAAACTTCAAGGTATAGATTCAAATAGATTAAAATAATTCCCCCACAAATTTAAATAATAAACATCAAACTACCACCAAATAACCATGAATTATATGAAACCAAATAAGGATATGGAACTAAATAATCTTCCAATCCATTGGAATAATACAAAAATAACTCTACCTACAGAAAACCACAAATGGGATATTATAGAATACATTCCTTTGGGCTCTCAAGTTCCCTCCTCAAAGTCTCTATTTAACAATGGAAAAACAAATCTTAATTTGTAGAAGTAGGAGGAAAAATCATTGACAAATTCAATGAGGATTTGAATGATTTTGATTACTCTCAGACACTTTCTATCTCTCAGACACAATTTGATGTGTCTACCTTGTCTCCTAAAACAAATACAAAGAAAGGAAAAAAGTATAAGACACTTGGAAAATACAAGAAGAGATCACAACGATTATGCAAACTAGCCTAGACAAAAATTTGAATGTGAGACTAAGGGGGCCTATCACTCTCCTTGAGACCAATGAAGGTCCTTTCATGGACTATTAAGGGCTTAAACACCCCTAAAAAAAGGTTCTTGATCAAGTGCTAGGTCGGTTCAAGCGATGTCAACTAATATTTTCTTACTACAAGAAACTAAATTTTTAGATGAACAAAACAAATAAATCCTAACTAAATGGTCCAAATGGGAAGTGTTTTATACTCCTACGGTAGAGGCATCAAAAGGTTAGGTAGTTTTAAGTGACCCATGCAAGGTCAAGTCATAATTGATTGTAGTCCAACAATGGTGGATACTTGTCAAGGTTCAATATTTTCAACATGCATTTTGGATCTTAAATGTTTATGGCCCAACATCAACTGCTGAAAGAAATAGGTATGGGCTTCTTTGACAACAACCCTCTTCTTATTAAGAGAGGAATTGATTATCTTAGGAGGGATGTTAATGCTATTACCTCCCTGAAAGAAAAAATGGAGGTATCATTCCCCCTCCAAAAGCAATGGAGGAATTTACTAATTTCATCCTAGATAATGCATTGATTGATTGTTTACCAACCAATTGTTAATTTATCTAAAAAAATAGAAGGAAGCATTTTTGTCTCATTGTAGAGAGATGAGATAGATCTATCCTTTCTATAATTTAAACCAATACTGATTTTAAATATGTCTCTTCCATCCTTTCATTTTCAAGCTCATATCATTAGCTGATTCTGGTAGATATTGTTTAGAATTCAATACCAAATAAATTTAAATCTTCCTTTAAATTTGAACACATGTGGTTCAGGGATGATAACTTTCTGCTTCACCTCAACAATGGTGGGAGAATACACCATATGTTAGAGGTGGGTAAATGAAAGAAGATGAGTCCACTTCTAGTGGAAGTTTCAAACTTATAAAGAAACATGAAATCAAGAAAAATGAAATAGGATCTCATTATTTAGAAAATAGGATCTCATTTCACTTTGGGGCTTGGAGCGAAAAATGGGATCCCGTTTTGTAAAGGCTCCAAATTAAAAAAAATAGGATCTTGTTTTGAAATGGGATTTCATTTCGTAAAGGCTTAAAATTTTTAAATAAACAAAATGGGATCCCATTTTGTAAAGGCTTAAAATTAAAAAAAACAAAATGGAATCCTGTTTTGAAATAGGATCTTATTTTTAGAACGAGATTTTGTTTCTAAAATTTAAATTTTCAGCCCAATTTTTGCTATGGGTTTTGGGTTAGAAAAAACGCTTGGGGAGCCAACCCTTAGCTTTGGACTTGCTTTGACCTACAACTTGAAGTTCATGTCAGTTTTAGTAGAAAAGAGTGACTTTAGACATATGTCTGAAGATGTAATATTTTTGCATAATTTTTTGATGAAATTAATATCCATTATAGATGAGATTGTGTAGATTACAAATATGTATTTCTTTTACAATTGGATTATTTTTTCTATTTTTCAAATATTTTTTGATGAAACTGGTCCATAAACTTGAAATATCAAGGTTTTTTAGTATTTTAATAACTTTTTATTAAAATAATTTTTTGAAAAATGAATTATACATAAGAAATCTTCAAACAATTCTTTTCAATTTGAAAAAGAAAATGATAATTTTAGGTCAGCTCATGCGTGACGAACATGAAAAAATTTCAAAACAACAAATATGGCCAATAGAAAATTAACAAAAAAATATTTAAAAAATTACAAAAAAATATCATGAGAAATCTTTAGTGTGTTGCAAATCTTTTCCCAAAAGGATTCATAAAATTATGAGTATTTAGGCCAAAATATGGATGATATACATGTGCATGGTATTGTAAAAAAAAAGTAACTTTTAAACAGTGGTTTTTAGACATGCCTATTGAAAATCAATTTGTATCATCTAGTATTAAAATAAATTACATAATTGGAAACTAAAGTCTGAGTACTACATTTTATGATCAATGACTTTTTTAAAGATTCCATCTCTAAGTTCTTCAAATTTTAAGGTCAAATGTGAAAATTTTTGAAAATCGAGGAAAATACTTCCACTTTTTGGCAAAAAAGTGGACTCAACTTCTTGCACACACTCAGGTTCTAGACTTTACCAATTAGCAAAAAAGCACCAATTCATGAAAGGTCAAATCAAACAATGGAACCACCTTCATTTCAAAAGTATTTTTGAATAGAAAAATCTTCTCATTCAACAAATTCAAGAGCTTAATGAACAAGTTATTCAAAAGGGGATGAACAATGAATCCTTCCACCATCAAAACTAGCTTCAAAAAGAACTCGAAGAATTTCTTGTGAGAGAAGAAATATATTGGAAACAAAAGTCAAGAAAAATTTGGTTAAAAGAGTGGGATAGGAACACCAAGTTTTTCACAACTCAGCCAAGGTTAGACGTAATGTTAATATAATTTTTTCTATAAATTATGCATCTAATGTACTCCTAAAAGATGATAAACAAATTCAAAATGAGGTTGTTCTATTATTTTCCAACCTCCTTACCAAACCGGTGAATTAGGACCCTAATGTGGCTAGAAAATAACATGAATTTTAAAATCATTCCAAAATTACTTAGTTCATATGATAACAAGTTCCCCATGGCTCCATTCACCTTGGAAGAGTTCAAAACTGTAGTTTTTACACTTGCCCTTGACAAAGCCCCCAGACTGGATGGTTTCGTTGCACTATTCTACTTGAAATATTGGGATTTTGTGGGAAGAGATATCTGGTTGGCTTTAGAAGAATCTCGCCAAAATGACATAATGTTAAAAGATCTCAACACCACTCATATTATGCTTATACCCAAAGTCAAAACTCCCATCTCATTTGCTAAGTTTATACCTATTTCCCTCTGCAATAGCATATACAATTTTTTTCCAAAGCTATCACCCTAAGGCTCACCAAAATCATTAAAGGCATAATGTGAGAGGAACAAGGTGATTTTTTCCAAGGAAAGAGATAGATGAAGGGGCAATATAGCCCATGAAAGCTTTCTCTCAATTCATCAAGAAAAAATTTCAGCTGGTTATAAAATTAAACATGATGAAGGCCTATGACAAAGTAAACTGGGATTTTTTAGAAAATGTTTTGACAAAACTAGGATTTTCTACAAAATGGTGCAAATAGATTCTTTCCTAGGGTATGTGCGGGATCATCATGGAAAAAACAAGCCCTTAAGTGGTAATAAAAACTCAAAAAATCAAAGTTAGGCAACTTGACGTAAAAATTTGAATAAGTTATCTATATTATTTCAAAAATATGTAAGAATAGAATCTGTAGAAAATTGAACTTAGTTTTTAAACTACTAAGTTTATTTTAAAAAAAGAAAAATCTATTTGGTGAAAATTTGAAATTTCAATGCAGTAGTACTTGAATTTTAGGGAAAAAATAAGAAGTAGGTGTCTGTCTAACCACCCTAACCACAATAAAATGATAATATTTTTTTATTATATTTTAGATATAAGTAGAGGAATCATGTCCTGATGTGTTGCATATTTTTTTGTAATTTTTTTCCAAGTAAATAATTATTTATGAATTTTTTATTACAACTTTTAAAAAATATAAAAACTCGTATGTCTAACCACCTTAACTTGGTCAAAACTTCATGAAATTCAATTCTTTTTTTTTTAATCCTATAGTATGTGAAGTATAGAATGTGACGCATGCTTTGGATTCAAAAAATATGATACCGTTTGAAGGCTATAGATTTTTTTCAATCAGCCTATCAATCAGGACTTTAGTCGTAATTCAAATAGAATGAATAATAATTATTTATTAAATTCAAAGTAAAGAATAATTTATATTGGTGGAAATCTTAGAATATCCTTTAAAAACCCTTTTCATTTCATCAATTTTGGGTAAAAAAAAGGTCGTCAGCCACATGGGCCATCATATCTCTTACATATCGCCACTTTTTGACCCATCATGATCCTGCACATACCCCCTATCTTACATCAACTAAATTCTTGATCCTCATAAATGGATCCCCATCTGGTTCTTTTTTTACCTCTCAAGGAGTTAGGAAAGGAGACCCTCTTTCCCCTTTTCTCTTCATCTGATGGTGGAGGCATTGAGCCAAACAATTTTAGCCTTCTATGCACCAAGTAAATGGAATGGCATACAAATACCAAGATTTGACATCTCTTGTACTCATTCCTTGTTTTCTAATGACACATTACTATTCATTCATCCCTTTGTGGGTGAAGCCAAAAACATAAAGTACATGTTGGACAAATACTGTCTAATTTTGGGCTAAATGATTAATTTGAGGAAGTCAAATATTTTTCAAGAATAATAGCAATCTGTTAATGGGTTGCATCCTCTCCATCTTAGAATTCAGACAGAATAAACTGCCTTGCACCTATCTGGGTATTCCTTTCTTTGCAGGGGCTCAAATCACATCATTCTGGCATAAGATCTTCACATCTATACAAAGCAAAGAAACATCCTAGAAGGGTCAATGGTTATCTCTAGTAGGGATATTTACTACATATGATAAGATAAATGTTATCTACCATTCTAAATTATTTCTTATTAGTACCCAAAATACAAAGAGGGATTCATGAGAACATTGTCAAAGCAACTATGTAGTTTTTGTGGAGAGGCAATTTGGACAACTCCAAAAAAATACCCTTAGTCTCCTAGGAAAAAATGTGCAAGGATAAAGTCTTTGGAGGTGCTAGTGTTCAAAATATAGAATCGAGAAACTTGGCCTTAGTGTGAAGCTAACATGGAGACTCTTTGCAAACCCTTCTTCAAAATGGAGTTGAATCATGAGATCTAAGTACCTTGACTCACCAACCCCGAAAAGAATATTCACTCTAGAAAATCTTATAGAAGGATTAAAAATGTAGAAATTGATTTTCACATGTCAAGATGTACTCTCGAGTTTCCTATCATAGACTACCAACAATTGTGAAAAGGTAAAATTTTGAGAAGATTCTTGGAATGGTAACCCCCCACTAACTATAGTTGGTGGTCTACAAGAGGCTTAGGCTTGCTTAAGCGTAGTTTGGGGAACCAAGCTTAAGCACTATGTAGTGAGGGAAAATGTAAATTTCAAATCCAACATTAGATGAAAAAATTTGAACCGCAATCTCCCTTTCCCTCAATATCAAAAACATAAACTGCAATCAATATTAGACACAAGAACTGTTTTATTTTTAGATTCTCAAGATAGAATTATTTGGGCCCCATCCAAAACATGACAATATAATGTCAAATAGGGATACAAATCTCTAACCTTTGAGGGTAGAATTCAACTAGGCAAGTGGTCATATAAGATTTGTTGGCACACCTCAATTCTCTGTAAAGTAAGCGCTTTCGCTTGGTTAGCTCTTCACAATCTGATCCTAACTAGTTGTAAGCTCTCTAAGCTAGGCCTAGCTTAGCCATTCGCATTCTATGTGGAACCCACCAAGAATTAGTGGATCACCTTTATTTCCACTATAACTTTTCTCAAAGATGTTAGAATTGGATTCAAAAGCAACTTCATTGGCTTCCCCCCTGCAAACACAATTTTGTAATTATTTCAAAGTTGATCATTTCCTCATAAAGGTTCTCTCTTTGAAGCACTTTGGGTGGTGATCTTGACCTTACTAGTATGGAACATTTGGCTTGAGTGAAACAAAAGAATTTTTAGAAATGGTTTCTTAAATTTGAAAAATTTCCTCAATAAGTTGGAAAGAAATATTTCAGAGGTAGTAATGGTAGATGTAGTGAAAAAACCAAGCTCATGCAACTCATTCTCAAGTTGGGATAATGAAATGTTAAAGAACTAGTCTTGTTTGGAGGTTCCAAACCAAGGAGCATACACTAATGCCCAAAAATTTGACAGAAGTAGTATCAAATGGTGTGCCCCACCACCAAATGCCATGAAATTAAATTTTGGCAATGCATCTAAAGGCAACACAGGACTATCTAGGCTAGGTTGTGTAATTTGCAATGAAAAAGGAGAGTTGTTAAAGGGTTTGGCTCTAAAGTTATCTATGGGAACAAACAATGTAGTAGAGGTGCATGGCCTCTTAGTAGGTGTGAAGCTGGCACACACCATGCAACTAAAAAATATTAACATCGAAGGAGATTCCTTGAACATTATCAATGCTTGCAAGAACTAGTAGGAAAACAATTGGACCATCTCTTACATATTGAAATCAATTTGGGAGCTCCTAAAGGGTTTAACTTCAATAATAATCACATGCTGCTATAGGGAAGAAAATTCAACAGCAAATTCTCTAGCAAACCATGCATACAAAATGGAATAAAAAATCCTCCAAATTGATTCATGTAATTTCCTTAACTTTGATAATTTTGCACAAATTATTCATAAAGAAGTTCAAGGGAGTAGCACTTTGGGGTTCCCAAGCTAGCAACATGTTTAATTTCGGATCACCTATGTTTTCACACCTCATTGGTAAGGTAGTTGTTTGGGTGTGTCTCGGAACAATATGGAAACAAAGTACAAGATGATGCGAGATGTTACACCCTTCACACAATTTAGAGAGTCTTATCTTAAGCCCGACGATCAACAGTGCTTAACATAATCTATTTCATATACTCCATAGGATGGATATTTGAACTCCTTAAACACCACATGATTTCCATCCCCCAAAAAAGGTTGTGTAAGGTGTGACAATGGCTTGTTTTGATGAATAATCCTCCAAGGGAGGTCCCCAAAAGTGTGTATCTAAAATGGTCTTGGAAGTGCCAAGAAGAATTCATTATGTTTGGACCCTGGAGTGGGTCCATTAGGGCTTTATGTCGGCTTGATTTTATAATGATTGTTTGCGCTACTCTCCCCCAAGGGAGGTAACAAAAAGAAAATGTATTGATCCTGACACTTGACAATGCCATGTGTCAAACAAGTGCAAGCTCAGGAGCATCTTGAGCTTGAAGAATTGTGGAAGGTGTGTGATTGGTTGTTTTTGCATGTTATTATTGCATTTATTATTGTCACATGACCCCAAGAGTGGTACTAAAAGTTTATGTAGTTACAACTCCTACGTTGTATTCCTCTAATGGGAATGCCAAAGGTAAACATATTGAACATGACACAAGGCAACACCATGTTTTCATATGTGTGCAAGATCAAGAGAATTTTGAGCT
Source organism: Sequoiadendron giganteum (assembly GCA_007115665.2). Taxonomy (NCBI): domain Eukaryota; kingdom Viridiplantae; phylum Streptophyta; class Pinopsida; order Cupressales; family Cupressaceae; genus Sequoiadendron; species Sequoiadendron giganteum. Next base: position 302,016,526 of record CM021105.1, read on the forward strand.
TATAGTTTGTGAATAGGAGCACCATTAGTTGCCTTATTACATGCGGACCCACAAGAATTATATGAAATCTCCTAATAGGAATTAGTTGTTTGCTAACACCAAGTGTCACTCGGATGCAATTCTAAGAAGGTCCTTACCTAAGGTGACAAGAACTTTATTTTGGAATGCCATCACAAAAGCTAGGAAGCCCTCCAAATTTGAGGGAATAATATTTTGACACTTTCTCGGCCAAAGGTGGAAGAGTTCCTTCCATACCATGATTGAATTAAACTTTATTTGATAGTTATTAATGAATAATTAATCTAACATAGAGTTTCCTTCAAAGATCAAGGATGCCAACTATAATTGATAATAGTATAGTATATACTCGTACTAGCATGTAATCTTGCAGTTTTTTTAAAATTTTAAGGTCAAAGTTGAGCATGTGTGAAGGTTGGAAATCATCCTAACTAACTAGATACGCATATGACTAGATTTTATTAGGATTTATTGATACACTCTAAGAGGTTCTTTCTCATGCACAATTATTACTTGAAATCAGTGCGACCAAATTGGAAAAGAACTCTAAAATTCATAGTGTGTATTTTTGGCTCAAGGGCTCTTTTCATTCCTACGAAATGATATGGATACTCCCATAAACCTTGTGAGCACCCGTAGATAGATGGTCTTCTAAGGCATAATCACAGAGCTCTGATTGAAGTGTATTATGTTGGAACCAGATTCTATGCTAATTGGAGCAATTAAACTTGTCCTCGGTCAATAATTTTTGGTGTCAAATGAATGGTATAAGGTTGACTTAGACATATCCTCATGTTTTGTGGTGATACTACTAGAAATGCACACTCCAAAAGTGGAGGTGGTGGAATCGGTGTGCAGGCATTTTATTCCTAAAATTTTAGGTAGGTTGGAAGAGGTGATGGATGTTGCCTCCCTCAGCTTGGGTATTCCCAGGTGACTTGGACCATCTTCTGGTGCCAGGTGAGGAAGTAACCTTCTTCTCCTTCATTCTAGACATCAAAGGTGAGGCACTACATGAACATGGAGAGTGGGCAGAGGTGGCAGTAAGATTCTTGAGGAAAATGTTGCATGTAGAGTTGGTTCAATATTTTGATTTGGTTGGAAATTTTATCATTACATTTAGGAAATTGGTAATGTATAGTCTAGTTTTCTCTACAAGCTCTAAACTCTATTATTTTTAACATAAATGTATAATTTTTTGTCATAAAAGGACCCTTAATTGTTAGCAAAATTTTCAAGCTACTTCTAGTTGGTTGGGTGTTTGGGTTTTGAATTTTCAAAGACAATGCAAAACACCATTAATTTAGTGTAGTCACTTCAGACCACATGCTAGACTACAGGGGGATAACTCATAGATGTTTCCTCTATTTTTTTCATTGATGGGTCATGACTGCATATTTAGTTTCAGAATATATATTCCTATTTTAAGATTAATACAAAATTTTCAAGCCTCTGGCCTTTGACCAAAAAAAACCCATGAATCAATTCTCAAATTCTACAAGCCCAAAGCCCTAACCATGGATTCAAAAACATCTAAAATTCTAGCCTATTGTAGATTTCAAAACATAATTTCAACAAGACCATAATAATTGCAAAAATGACTTATGTAGTCTTGGTAGTGCCACCATAGATCTAAAACTTATTGCCTTCATGATTTCCCACTCTAAATTATTATTGATGGGTATTTCATGTAAAAATTAACGACCTGTATATTTTTTAGGGTGCTTGTAGATCTATAACTTAGTTTGTAAAACACAAGGAAAGAAAAATGTTATTATTTCATATCAATGATATATCTCTCCAATAGTACACATGGGCCACTAGTTGATCATATATCTCTCTACTATCACACATGATATATCTCTCCAATATCACACATGTTTTTAATCATACCAATCCATGTAAAATCTACTTGAGTGGTAATTTTAGTTGTTCTATCTCCTAGTCTCATTTTAGTGCATATATGTGTTGCCTCTAGTGAACAAGTTGGTGGATCCAATGGATCTTAAGTTGCTACTAAGTTATTCTTAACTTGTGCTCTTGCATCCACCATTTCATGAGTTTGAATCTTAGATATCTTCTAACCTATACTTCCGTATTAAATTTATCTTGCTAACAATGAAAAGTATATAACATGGTTTTATATCCCAAGTTTTCTTTGTGTCTAAATTAGTGAAGGGGTCACATTCATGGTTTGTTTTATTTTAAACACATGAAGCCAACATATCCTATCAAATATAGTTTACCAACTATTTAATGTCAAATGACATTATGTAATTTGAGATTGACTTATATTTTATTTATGGATTTTCATGATTGAGCTTAGGGAAGATTAGTAGCTAGAATGTGGCAAGTGCATGAAGGATTTTTTTTCCTCTAGAACAATTAGTAGAATAGAATGAGGTGAGGCTATATGGAGGGTATATTCCATATTATTGATGATTTTAATAGATAATTGCTAGTGGATGAAACTAGGTTAGGTTTTTATTGATGTGTTGACATGTCAACATGTATTGTGGGTGACATGTGTATCTAGGTTTCATGTGTATAACATGGACTTGGGGTGTATACTTGGTGAGATATTTTTTGTGTTGTCATGTTACATCTCATAAGATATGTATAGAATTTTTTAAGGTAACAATAACCATAGTTGTTGCAAGTGTGCAAGTAGATAGATATTAAATATATCAAAGGATTTAGAGCTTGAGGAGATCAAGAGGAATGTAGCTATGAGAATGGGTACATGTATAAAATATTGTATATGGTGTTGCACAGGCAACCGTCGTTGCACCAAAAGATTGACATGTCAATGCCAATACAACCTCAAGGTTTATACAAGATCCAAGATCCATGGGAGGTAGTAAAGCCATGTCATGAACCAAATCATTGTGCCACACAACACAAGGAGACCAAGGGTGAAACTCTTGAAAAAATATCCCCTCCCAAAGCAAGCAAGGGGTTCAAACCTGTGACCTCAACTCTGATACCAATTTTTGTACAAGTGGCTATCGTTGCACCAAAATATCAACCTATTAATGCTCGATACAATTGCTAGATTTATACAAGATCCAAGATCCATAGTAGGAGATTAAGCCATGCCACGAACCTAAGCACCACACTGCACATCACAAGGAGACCAAGGGAAAAACTCTTGCAACATATGGTATGTGATCATTGGCCAAGTCTAGTGATAAAAGTAATATTTTTTATAAGACTCAACATTCTCCTTTATTTGAGCTAAAAATAGACATTAATCTAAGGGTTTAAGTGGTGTTTCTTTTTAAAATTGAATTGTGACATGATCTTAATGCTTAAGATTGGTATCTAGGTGGGTGTTTCTATGTATATTGTGCTATGTTTTTATCAAAGTGTTAGTATAATTGAGATATCATACTTGCATATACATGGAAATAAAATATGATTGCATTCTTTAAGTGCAAGTAAAATAAATTTTTAAACAATGAATTGATATAGCAAGTGGTGTAAATAGAAAGATATAAGTATTGTTGCAACTTTTAGGTCCTCATAAATACACCACTAAGAGATAAGAAAAATATGAGAAAATTTTAAACCATTTAAGCTACCAATATACATCAAATATTTATATACATTGATCTCAATAAAAACATGAGGTCATATAAAATGTCATACTATGTCATGAGGCCAATGTATTGTCTCTTGGACTACAAAATATCATTGATACATATAGACATAAAAATTATATTATCTTTGTGTCATGTGCATGAATACAAAGAGTTTTTATATGAATCAAACAATATTGTTCAAACATACAACCTCTTTCGGCCCAACTAGAGATTGAACCTTGATCCCTTGTATCAGTTGGCATCTTATGTTGTTTTGATCTACTTTTCCCCTCACTATTTTGCAGCTCAACTTGTACATACAAATTATAAAATTAGATACTATGCAAAACTCTATAACTATAAAATTATTTAAAATGATATAAATATTATAAACACACTTTCAACATATTGGTCTAGTCTAGTTCTTCTTTCTTATGACATGATTGACATCATCAAGAGAGGTTTTTCTTCACATATGAGTGTTTACATCAATCTATAACATAAAAAACACATATTTATCAATTATTTTGTAATACCTAATGATATCAATTGAGAAAAAATAATCATTATTACAAATATATGTTCATACTCATACCTGTGTTAAGGACATTGATGATAAAATTACAACACTAAAACCAACATCCAAATTTATCATATACCGAGAGGTGTGACAATTGAATTTATCAACTAAAAAAACAATAATAGATTAAAATAAAAAAACACAAATATACATAAACAATAAATTAAAAAATTAAATGTGTTATAGTGCACCCTAGTAACTCCAATGTCACAACCATCCCCATGAATGGAAGATGGTGAGATAATTCCCACCTATTCAACAAAAACATATATTTTAAATATTAAATGGGTATGTGCACCAAGATGTGATACAAAAGGGGGTCTTAAGATGCCACCTTTTTCTGAAATCGACAAATAATATTCGACGAGAAAATAGATAGTTATGCTCAAAATTTAAAGATACAACAAGAAAAATATTTGTAGTGCTCTGAATCTACATTCTAAGCTACTATTTATTTTTTAAATGGTGAATATTAAGGGTTTCAAAAAGGGGGAGCACACAAAGTGGTCTTGTTTCTTTCAAAAAGCATAACATAGCATCTGGTGTGCTCCCCCTAAAATTTTAACTTTTTTTAGATTTTTAAAAATTGTTTCAATGAGAAATTAGCTAACACCATGTAGTTTATGCCAGATTTTTCAGCTAATTTTTTAATGAATATATATTTTTTTTATTAATTTTTGAAGCGGACACATCCTGAAAAACAAAAAATTGAGCATAATCCCCCCAAATTTTTTTAAAAACTAATTGAAAATCAATTTTATTATTTTTCAATGCATGTAGAATGGAGTCTAGTTTCTAAAAATGTAATTTGTTTCAAAATTTGATGAACGAGTAAAAAACTATACCCAAAATACCACATGTTGGTTTTTGACAAAAAACGAACACACTAACAAAATAAATTAAAGATGAAAACATTAACATAATAAAAACATGAACAAAATTATATGGTTAGATAGCTAAAAGGAGATTAACATCATCATGGTATTTTTTATAAATTTTCATTGAGACATGGGAAAACCTAATGGATAGCACAACAAAAAATGTGTGAATTTTTTTTAACCTTTTAAAAAAAACACATCTTTGGCATGAAATGGTCATCCAACACTTTGGGTTGGATGCCCAAGGCAATTCCAACCCAAATTTTTGGTATTTCCAAATGCAAATCATTTGGCAAGCACCAAATTTGGCACTTGTCAAGGTTTGTGCAAGATCATGGGGGCCCAAAATGTAGTGGTGTTAAGAAAATGTGACATGAGGAAGGAAAAATCATAGAGTTCACATTTGAATTTTTACTTGGGTTGGTAAAAATTACAATTACTATGGTAAACACCAAAGAAAAATGGACATCTATTATTAACGGATATTCACTTTTAAAAAGTTAGATATCCATTATACAAATATTCACTTTAAAAAAGTGAATATTCGTTAAAAAAAAATATTTGATATTAAACACCAAAAATGGATTATCTAATTTGTAAAAAATAGATATTCATTACTTATCCTAATAAATGAATAACTTTTATAGACATAGTTTTTAGAGACGAAGCCATGTATATTAATTATTATTATTATATATATTATAATAATTGTATATTATATAATAATATATTATTATTTTTAAGAAAAAATGACGTAGCCATTATATTATATTATAATATAATTCTAATAAAATAATATAAAACCTTATTCAATGAGCATATCAGGAGGAAAGAATCGAGAAGAAAACCTCTGATTATAGCTCCTTTTGATACAAAACCTTACAACATCATCCTGATAAAGGGATCCAAAATACAACCCATAACAAGTACCCATTACATAGGTTTACAACATGAGTCTATCAATATTAACCCAAATTTGCAGCCCACCTAGATTCATAGATACGACCACCCATTATGAATTACAAAACAAAAGAGCCCATACAAGCATTCTATCACCTTTCCTCATCTTGTCGCAACTCAATTTACCTTTGATTCACATGCAAGGAAGGAAAGTGACTCGCTACTTCATATTTCTTTCTCAGTGACTTGATTGCCATAACCATAAACTGCCAACTAGCTTCGGCCCAAAAATTCCATATCAAAACCAACAAAACCCTTGACCATGCTTACCATGCCAAAATTCGATGGAATTTATAACATATTGTTGTGATAATCGATAGAATTATAATATATTGCTATGTTATTCCATACCAAAAATCTACAAAAGCCTCACCCATGCTTACCGCCTCAGCTCGACCAAGTCTTCTATCGCAGAACCGACCAAAATTTGTATGCCAAAATTGCCTCCACTATGCAACTTATTCTTCCATTTTTCAATCTGATACTCATTCTCCCCATGTTGCTCTACGAGAAGATCCTACAATTGGCTTGGTGGCAAAACATTTAAATTGAACCCTACTGTTCCAAGAACCCCTGTTATGTCAGTCGTTTGTGGTACCACACTATCATTGCTACCATTTCTTGTGAGTCTTGTGGACTCCTAAGAGGATCATGTACATGGGTCAGTAGGACCATTACTGCCTACACTTTTACCTTAATCAAATCTACTAAGTTAGGCTCTATCTCCCCTGAATACCAACGCAGAGCTCTTAACATGAAGCTAGAATCTTGGTGAGACAACGTTTTGCTGATAGAAATAAATAAGGCCTGGAAGGCTGCTCTATTCAACAAATAATGCCTGGGAAAAAGTCCTGTCACAAACCTGTGTCCTTCCCAAAGATCATACTCCTGAAAGGCTTTACCCAAAACACCTTCTTGCAAATATACCGACTTCACCACTTTATGAGCTAGGCTTCAACTTTTGTAGCATCCTGAAGAAAATCCATAAGTGTGGAGAAGAAAATCGACAGTAACTGAGACAAGTATATCAGCCTTTTTACCTTCGGTTCCAGAATGTCTACCCCAATTACCCTTACAATATATTTTTTGAAAGAGGCACAATGAGTTTTAAACACTAGATTAAATTCAGCCTCACCAATTGCTTCCAAAATTGGCATCTCTCATTCATTTACTGGAATATGAACTTTGTAGTTTCACGGGAAAAACGCCATGAAAAAACACTTGCACGCACCCATAACACTTATAAACTGGTCTTGATTCTCCACACTACCCGACAAAGAACGAATTCCACCCCTGCTTGCTACTTACACCAAGCTTACAATATGCAACCCATAATGTTAGCAGGACTTAAACTTAGCCTCCCTAAGCCTGCTACTCCTAAATTCTACACAAAACAACTAGTTAGAGATGAGAGAAAGAAAACTTTAATGTAGCCTTTATGCAGCGATGATTCCTCTTGTCATAACTCGTAGATCCTTTCTCCTGCATTGAGACTTGTGCATTCCTCATGATGCAAGCACATAATATGAGCGTACTACTAACTAAATCTAACAATGCTAATAACTAAATTTGACCCTCCCGTACTATGTTGAGTAGCCCAACCTCAAAAGCTTCCTATCTAACTGACAACCATGCCTAACTGTGCCCCTAAATTTGAAGTAAAATCGAATGATTACTCATTGTACAAAACTGGTTTACCCATGTGATTAGCACCAATGTCATTGCTATCGGTGACACCTGTATTCTGCAACTAACACACGATGATAGCAACCATCAAAACTTGGATTTGGCAGCAACTAAAAAATATTAGCCTATGCCACATTACACTTTGATCCAGTAAAAAATATTTGGCGGCAATCTCGTTTGTACGCTTCAGACATTACTTCACTCTTCACACAATCAGTAGGATGCATACAATGTCCTCTCCCCTCATTAATTACTCCACTATAAAACCTTTAGCCAAGCTTTAAATGACATTTCCTTCTAAAATTGCCATACTTGACAAATTAGAAGATATTCTTAATTTAAAAACAAGGCTCAGGCTAACATGCCAACTCTACCATGAATAGCAAACGCCTTTAACTTTAAGGAATAGATGAAATTATATTGACTTAAAACTATTCCCAATTAGAGGCGTTCCCAATCTACTCGTTCCATTTTAGATTTTTTTTTTTCTCTGACTGTGTAAACCAACTTACGTTGTCATTCTGCTTATTCAAGACTTAAAACATCCTGCAAAATAATTTCCTCTAATTGAGGATATTTTTTTATATTGCTAATGTCTTGTGCTAGAAAAATTTCTTGCTTATCGCACCCCATGTTTGCTAGACAATCTGCTAATTTATTCCATTCTCTATAATTATGAGTGAGTTGATAAGACTGAAACCTCTATAGCAAATTCCAAACTCTTTTAAGAATATACAAGTCAAACACCAATTTTGAACATTTTTTACCTTACAAGCATTAATTATCACCAACGAGTCACCTTCAATATGCAAGTTTCTAATTCCATTCACCAAAGCAATTTCCAACCCCATTAAAATAGCCTTTGCCTCTGCAATGTTATTTGTACCTTTGGGGAGATAAACTAACCTGACTACTAAAACCTTACCCTCTAAGTTTCTTAAACAAATACTAGCTCCTGATACCCCAATATTTCCTCTTGAAGCCCCATCAAAATTTAATTTTATGTAACCCTCTTGTGGCGCCTTCCATTTGACATGCTTCCTATCAATCTTTAGTGCTTGAGATTGAGACAGACTACCTGGAAATGGCAACTTCAAGCTCGTCCAATTATGCATAACCAAAACATCCCATCTTGTAAAAACTGAGTTTACCCCCTTAATTTTCTGAACACTTGAATTTACGGATTCTGAAATTGACTTCTCAATTTTTCCACATACTATCTCTGTCGAAGAAGCAACTTTCCTAAAAATGCATAGGTTACAATCCCACCATATGTTCCAAATCACTAACGTCGGCACCACTTTCCAGATGCATGCAAAAAACTCATTTTATACAAAGTCGACCAACTTTGGAACAAGTCCCATAAGGAATTTGGCAAAGGAGTAGAAAAATTAAGTTTATTCAAGACCCACTCGCAGCATTGATGTGCAAAGTTACAATTGAGAAATAAATGATCAACCTCTTCTACCTCCTTACTGCACAATGTACACTTAAATGGTTCTTCTATTTTTAATTTTGCTAGACAATCACTTGTCAGAATAAGTTTCCTTAGTGCCAACCAAGCAAAGCTTCCTGCTTTGGGTAAAATTGCATTGTCCTAGAAAAACGAGTATGCCCTCTGATACACTACTTGACTTGGCTTATGATAGAGATCTTTATAGCCTTGGTTGACTATGTAATTTCCATAACTGGATGCTACCCATACCAACCTATCTGATTTTGTAGATAGGAAAACTACACACTCATTCAACTTGTCTTTCACTCCATAACATTGCTAAGCACAAAGAGACAAATCTAGCAAAGTTATCCAATTCAATTTCCCTGAAGTGCCATCCACTGACTAGAGGTAATCTAAAAAATTCTCCCCCCAAACTTGTTTCATTCGTTCCATTACAAGACGAAATTCAAGATTATTTTACAAAGGGGGATTCCCATTCCAAGAATCACTCCAAAATTTAACACTTTCTCCATTATTGAGCTCCCATGAAAGATATGTCACAATAAGTGTCTACATGAGACCAATAAATTCCACATAGCAGATCCTTTTGGTGGATTAGCTAAAGTGAGAATTCTTGAGGGTTCTTGATTGTCTAGATACTTAGCTTGCAAAATACTACATCATTTGGTCTATGGAATCACATACATTTTCCAAACCAGTTTTGCTCCAAAAGCTTTATTTCTACGTGCTAACTTATGAACTCCAGCCCCACCCTACCTTTTTGCTTGTGTCATATCATCTAACGATATTAGAGGCACCTTCTTTTGATCATCCATATTCCCTTTCCAAATAAAGCTTCTGCTAATTTTCTCAATTTCTAAGATCACAGAACTTGGAGCCTTAAGAACCGCTAAAAAATAATTTTGGATTGAAGACATAACTGCTTTTACTAGAAGAATTATCCCTGACAATGATAACCATCTAGCCTTCCATAGAAAAATTCTTGACTTCAACCTTTCAATTACTTTCACCCAATACATTGGCTTATTAGCACCCATGAAGAGAGGGATCCCTAAATATGTGCAAGGTAAAACTGTTTCTTGAAAGCCAAGACTGTTGACAATTTTTTTTGCAGTCTCTTCCTTCGTATTAAGAATATACACTTTTGACTTAGACGCATTTACCTTTTTCCCTAACGCCGGTACATATTTATCTAAGACCTCCTTAATCTGCTTTGCCTCTACAATAGTATCTCTACCAAATAAATTAGTATCATCTGCAAACAAAGAATGAGTTACTTTTAAGCCCGTGTCACCAATTTGGATCCCTTTCCAATGCCCTTGAGAATGCTTCAGTATGATGAATCTACTCAAAGCCTCTGCCATGATTATAAATAAAAATGGCGAGAGCAAATCCCCTTGCCTAACACCTTGTAATGCACTGAAAAACCCAGTAGGAGAACCATTCAACAGACCTAAAATTTTTGCACCTAATAGATATGAAATTATCCATCTGCACCATTTTGCACTAAACCCAAACTTTCTAAGTACTTTTTTCAAAAAATTCTAGTTAACTCTATTGTATGCTTTCATCATGTCTAGTTTGACAATGATAGAAGGAGATTTAGACACATAAGTTGAATACAAAGTCTCATGGGATACTATGGCTCCCTCAGTAGTTTCTCTCCCTGGTACAAAACCCCCTTGCTCTTGTGACACAATCCTTGGTATAAGAGGTTGTAATTTTAAAATAAATTGTTTTAGTAAAGATCTTGTATATTGTATTACACAAGGATATTTCTCTAAATTATGCAAATTTTTTTGGCTCCTTTACTTTTGGAAATATCACTATATTCATTACATTAAATAGTTTTAATAATTTACTCATTCGCCTAGATTCTTAAAGAGCCCATAACACATCAAAGCACAAAATATCCCAACATTTTTGAAAGAAAAGAGTAGTGAAACCATCTGGGCCAGGTGCTTTATCTAGTGCCAAAGAAAAAACTATGTTTTTAATCTCATCTAAAGAAAAAGGTCTCAGTAGAGATTCATTATCCCTTTCAGAGACAAGCTTTGGTATTGTTTCCAAAAGTTCAGCTTCATCCCTTTCATTTTTCTCCCCCTGTCCCTTAGTGCAGATAGAAGATCGAAAAAGAACTTTACACACTCTCCACTTATCTCTTCTTCCTTAGTGAGCCAATTACCCATAGATATCTCTTGAATAGATTGAATTGCTTTAACTTCCCTTTTAATCTATGTAGAAGCATGAAAATACTTAGTGTTACGATCACCCTCCCTCAACCACAATTCCCTCGATTTTTGTCTCCAATACATTTCTTCCCTTGCACTTAATTCTTCCCAATCACTTTGTAATTTCTTTTTCTTATCATACAAAATCTCATCCAAACCATGCTGAATAATTTGATCATGCACTTCCTCTAGTTGCTTTCGAGTAACCTCTTTTTGATGAAATACATTCTTGAAAACTTCTTTGTTCCACTTCACAAGGTGTTGTTTGAGATGTTCTAGCTTTCTACTTAGCTGAAACATCTTTGTTCCCTACTTGTACGGTGCTTCCATCCACCACTGGTGAACCAATACGTAGAAATTTGGGTATCTAAGCCACATACTTTCAAATTTAAAAGAGGATTTGAATTGCAAAGATGAAACTTTGGAAATGAAGAGAGAAACAACATAATGATCTGAGTTTGCATAAGGCAATATCTCAGACACAAAATTATGGTGCAGGCTAATCCAATTTGAAGAAATAAGATATCTATCCAACCTCACTGCTATCTGAAGAAACCCTTTCCTTATGTTAGTCCATGTAAAGTTTCCCTTAACTAGAACAACATCCCTCAAAGCATTTGTGTTAATGAAAGAACTAAAATCTGTAATCTGAACTTTAAATCATATTTTGTTACTTCCACCAACTGCCAATTGCATTCATTATTATTTGAGACTACACTTACTACCTTTTGGTTCCACAAAACCACTAAACCCCCTAATGGTCCTTGGGCAGGCGAGTGCAATGACTTCCATAAATTCCATTTCTGAATTGTAGCTTCATATGTTTCTATTAAAGTTTTTGTCTCCTGCATAATCACAATGTTAGCTCTGCATCTATCCACTTGACATTTGATGTGAGCACATTTGGCAGGGGCATTAATGCCGCTAAAATTCCATGAAATGATCTCCATTGCACTCGAGGAGAGCAACAAGCTCTCCTCGGGCGTTTAGGAAGCACTTTTTCCATTGATTCATAAAGAGTGCTTTGTATTCCTGCTTATATTTCCTCCTATAACTTTACCATCTTTGATTTCCATCCTCTCTTTCTTGGAGACTTCTTTACTACAAGTTGGAATGGAGTCTGAGCAACAGATAAAACTTGCGAATAGTCAAAACCTGCAACATCCTCAACACTAGCTTACCTTTGTACTTCTGAGATAGGATTAGCTTGTATTTCTTGAAATGGGATTTCTGCCCCATTTCTTTTGCAGGCCTCATAACTTTCACACTTGTAATCCAAAAATACATCTTGTTCTTCTATTTCTTCTACTATATTATCAGTTAAATTTGATCCTACTAACAAAAGGACCTTCTCTACCAGATATTCCAAATCTGCATAAGAAAATTTTTCATTCTTCTATGAAAGACCTTGCACTCTCAACCATTTTGATTTAACTAACAAATCTGCTAATTGACTCGTAAGACATGCTTGAATTTCCTTCTTCTCATCCATGATTAATGTTTTTGACTCTTGAAACATTAACTTCCTGACTATATTATTCAACTGATCCTCAAAAATCTGTATATATGGGCAATATAAATTCAAAATATTACTCATTTGCTTCCTACCCAAGACCTCTAAATACTTGGCTATGACTGTGGAGACCACATACTAATTTCATTGCACATCTTGGACCTCATACCGCTTTTTCCCCTAAACTGATCATGACTTTCTACTTGGTGAATCTTTAACTAAATTTTCCTACTATTTCACTTACTTACTATCTCCATTCCACCAAAAAATGTTGAACCATTTTGATTAATAACCCTTGTTGGCCCCTTATTACCGATAAGCAATCCCCTTAACTGATCTTGAAATACTACCTGATAAGGCATAGAATGAATTTGCTTACTATTCCCCCTACATGCTAGCTAGTTACCATTTGTATATGATGAAGCACTCTGATTCAAAGCCCTTCCTGGCACCTTACCACAATTGACCAAATCTTGTTTAAGTACTTCATTTTGATTTCTACATTCTATCTTTGAATGTCCCAACATATGACATTGAACACATGCATTTTGAGGAGTCTCAAACAACAATTCTTGTTGCCTCTTTCTAAATTTCGATGTTATCTCTAAATTCTTTAGAAACCTCTTGGTTGTATCAATCAATACACTCATCCTTACTGGATTTGAAGGATTATTAAAAAATAACAAATCATGTTTGAGGAAAATGCCTATTTGATTCGCCATGGTTTCTAAAAAAAATAATTCTCTATATTCCAAAGGTAAAGCATGCAATTGAATCTAGAAAGGAATAAAGTGTGTAACAAAATCCTCAAATTTAAAATTTGGAGTCCAGTTTTGCATATATAAACCTGGACCTTGAAATGACCATGATTTGGTTTTAAACACCACTTCCTTACAAATTTTGTTTGAAAACATAACAACAAAAATCCCTTTACTTTGGTCTAAATAGAACACTTTAACTGACCCTTCCCATTCATCTAGAATTAAATTCTTTAGGGTTTCTACATCCAAGGCAAGATTCCAAAACTTACATATAAGCCCTTTATCTCTGAGATCTTCAATTTGCGGCTGCAACATATGCTCAGGAAAAGTAATCTTTACCGCTCCCTACTATTGTGAGGAAAACTCACTATTCGCAATCTTGGATTCCTCAACTCTCATTTTATCATTTTGACTATCTTGAATGCTTTCTTGCACTTCTTTTCTTCTCCATACCTTCTTGAATACTTTCTTCTTGGCTTTGAATTTTCTTTTCAAACCCTTTCTTCTTCTACGCCTATTCTAAAATTTCTGCTCCTTTATCCTCAACCATACTTCCTTCTACCCACCCTGACGACCTTCATTATTGACGAAACCCTCATTCTCATCATATTGAAGTTCTTGAATCTAAAAACTATTCTTCTCACCTTTCCACCCTCTTCCCTCATCAAACGGTGCATGATCAAGTGATGCCTTAGATTGATGTCTTGGATGCGACAACATCCTCTGTTTACGAAGGAAAGATTTGAAAATATCCATGCATTCTTGATTTTGATATATCTACCTAGAACCAACGCTTTCCGGATTGAAGGGACCTCCTCCTGTGTTGAGCCGATCAAACTCACCTTCAAATAATTCAAAGATCGGTTGCTTATGCTTATCCAAATGCTTTCTCAAACTGATAGGATTCCAATTAGGTCTTGCAAATTGATGTGTAATCCTTGGTGTTCTTTCCCTTGCATGATACTACCCCATCTTTCCATTTGTCTTAGGAACCTGTAAAGAATGTATGCCCTGATTAGCAAGCTTTCGAGGACCATTAATTATACCATTTCCTACAAATTTCCCAAAGCTCTGTCATTTCTCTACCATTTTTGTCCGTTCTATAATTATATATTTTATTATATTATAATAATAATATAAAATTATATATTATACATTGTATAATAATAATATAATATTATATATGGGTAAGTGCAAAAATATGGGGGGCCAAAAAGGGGGCTTAAGTGGCCACTTTTTTTTTCTGAAATTAGGAAATACTAACCTTGGACGTGAAATTGAGGATAGTTACACTCAAAATTTTGAGATGCAATAAAAACAAGGATCATAGTGCTCTGAGTCTACTTTATAAACTACTAATTTTTTTTTTGAAAATGGTAGAGATTGAGGGGTTAAAAAGAGGGGGCCACAAAAATTGTTGTTTTTGTCAGATAAACATAACATAGCAAATTTTGTGGCTCCCTCAAAAGGTTAAATTTTTTTTAGTATTTTTAAAATCATTTCGATGAGAAATTAGCTAACAATATGTAGTTTATGCCCAATTTTTTTGATAAGTTTTTAATGAATATTTGATTTTTTACTAATTTTCAAAGTGGACACTTCTTGAAAAATATAATTTTGGCTATGCTACCCCTATAAATTTTGAAAACTAATTGAAAATATTTTTTTTCTTAATATGTGTAGAATGGAGTTTAGTTTCTTAAAATGTAATTTATTTGAAATTTTGATGAACGATTAATTTATAATGAAAAAAAAACCAAACATTGGTTTTTTTCAAAAAAACAGACACACAAACAAAATAAATTATAGATCAAAGGCTTAACATTGTCAAAATGTGAAAAAATTTGCATTGTTAGATAGCTAAGAGAGAGCCTAACATTACCCAGGTGTTTGATTTGTTTGACCTTGAAACATGTGAAAACCTAACAGTTAGCACGAATGAGATTATGTGAAATTTTGTAGAATATGCAAAAACATGTCTTTAGACGTTGGGAAGGGCCTCCAAGCCTTTGGGTTGGAAATCGAAAGAAAATCCAAGCCAAAGGCTTGGGGATTCCCAAAGCAAGACAAAATGCGAGCACATTATAATGCACTTGCATTTTGGTCTACATTGAATTTGTTTTTCTTCTCTTTTTTTTTTTCTTTCTTCTTGTTATCTCACAGGGAAACTATATGTTGGAATTTACATATGGACATTTACTGTCTTATACTTTAAGTTATATTTCATGTATATAGTTTCAAGATGTTTGAGAGTGGTTTTGGATCTCTAAGAGTTATATTGAAAATTCTAGTTTTTGGAAGAACTCACAAAATTTTAGACTTAGTCAAATTTTAGTAATGAGGAGGTCAAATTTTAGTAATCAACAAGTTGTATTATTTCTCTCTCTATCTCACTCATTTTTTATCCCTTACACTCTATACCTCTCTCTCACTAACTTTGTCCCTTTATTTGACTCTGTCTCCTTTGAGCTCAAGAACTACCTCTCTCTCTCTCTCTCCCTCCTTCCCTCTCTACTTCTCTCTATATCCCCTCTCTCTCTCTACCTACTTGTCCCTCCATCACTCCCTACCCTCTCTCTATTTCTCTCTATCTCACCTCTCTCTCACCTCCCTCTCTCTCCCTCCATACTTCTCTCCCCCTCTCTTCTTCCCTATCTACTCTTTATCTCCCACTCCCTCTCTCTACCTACCTCTACATCCATCACACCCTACCACTCTCTTTATGCACCTCTCTATCCCACCTTTCTCTCCCTCCATCGTTCCCTCTCTACTTCTCTCTATATCTCCTCTCTCTCTACCTCTCCTTCACTCTCTACTTATCTTTATCTCCTCTCTCCCTCTTTCTACCTACCTCTCCTTCCATCACTCTCTTTTTCTCTCTATCTAACCTCTCTCTCCCTCACTACATCTCCCTCCCTCTCTACTTATCTATATCTCCCCTCTCCCTCTCTACCTACCTCTCCATCCATCACAACCTACCACTCTCTCTCTCTATTACTTTCTATCTCACCTCCCACTCTCTCCATCCATACCTCTCCCTCTCCTTCCCTCTCTACTCTCTATCTCCCTAATCCCTCTCTACCTACCTCTCCATCCATCAATCCCTAGCACTATATCTACACCTCTCTATCTTGCTTCTCTCTCCCTCCCTCCCTCATTCCTTCTCTACTTCTCTCTATCTACCTCTCCTCACCTCTCTAATTATCTATATCTCCCCTCACCCTCTCTATCTACCTCCCCCCCTCTCTTTATCTCACCTATGTATCTCTCCCTACCTTTTCCCCTATCTACTCTATACCTCTCCTCTCCCTCTACCTCTCTCTCTCTCTCTTAATCCTCCCTCATCCTCTTTCCCTCTCACTCTTTCCTCTCTATCTCATCATTCTCTCTTTCCCTCTCTATAACTCTCTCCTTCTTTGTATCTCACCATTCTATCTCTACTTATCTTTATCTTGCCTATCACTCTTTACCTCTCCCTTCCCCCTCTACCACCCTCGCTCCTTCCCTCTATCTCTATCTCACCTATCCCTCTTTACCTACCTCTCCCTCCATCACTCCCTACCACACTCTCTCTATTGCTCTCTATCTCACCTCTATCTCACCCCCTCTCTCTCCCTCCATACCTCTCCCTCCATCTATACTTCCTTACCTACTCTTTATCTCTCATGTCTCTCTACCTCTCCTTCCCTCTCTACTTATATTTATCTCCCCTTTCCCTCCCCCCTCTCTTTCTCTCTCCCCCTATGAGGGATAAGGGTGTAAGGTTTAGTATTTAAGGTATAGGGTATATGGATTAGGTTTTAGGATATTAGGTATAAAGTTGAGGGTATATGGTATAGGGATGAGGGATGATGGTTTAGGGTTTAGGGTTTAAGGTATAGGGTTGAGGGTTAAGGGATAGTATTCAAGGTTGAGGTTATAAGGTTAAGTGTATATGGTATACGGATTAAGGTTTAGGATGTTGGGTATATGGTTGAGGGTATTGGGTTGAGGATATTAGATTTAGGGTTGAGGGTTTAAGGTTTAGGATACAAGGTTGAATGTAGGGTTTAGGTTTTAAGTATAAGTTTGAAGGTTGAGGGTTGAGGTATAATGTTTAGGGTTGAGGTGTAATGTTCAGGGTTGAGGGTATAACGTTAAGTGTATAGGGTATAGGGATTAGGGTGTAGAGTATATGGTTTAGTGTATAAGGTATAGGGTTAAGGCTTGAGAGTGTAGGGTTTAATGTTTAAGTATAGGGTTGAGGGATAATTTTTAGGGTTTAGGGTATAAGGTTAAGGGTATAGGGTATAGGGTATAGGGATAAGGGATGAGGGTTGAGGGTGTAGGGTTTAGGTTTTAAGGTATAGGGTTAATGGTTGAGGGATATTGTTCAAGTTTGAGGGTATGGGGCCAAGTATATAGGGTTTAGAATATTGGGTATAGGGTTGATGGTATTAGATTTAGGATTGAGGATTTAGGGTTTAGGGCACAAGGTTGAATGTAGGGTTTAGGGTTTAAGTATAGGATTGAGGGATGATGTTCAAGGTTTAGGTTATAAGGTTGAGGGTATATGGTATAGGGATGAGGGTTGAAGGTGTAGGGTTTATGGTTTAAGGTATAGGGTTGAGGGTTGAGGTATAGTGTTCAGGGTTGAGGGTATAGGGTTGTGTATAGGGTATAGAGATTATGGTTTAGGATATTGGGTATAGGGTTTAGGGTTGAGGGTTTAGGGTTCAAGGTTTAATTATAGGGTTAAGGTTTGAGGAATAATGTTTAGAGTTTAGGGTATAAGATTTAGGTATAGGGTATAGGGATGAGGTTCGAGGGTGTAGGGTTTACAGTTTACGGTTAAGTGTATTGGGTATAGGCATTAGAGATGGAAAGAGGGAGGGGAGGGAGAGAGAGACGTGAGATAGAGAGAGAGGAGGGATGGAGGAAGAGAGAGATATTGGTGCTCAATAGAGAGTAGAGAGGGAAGGAGAGAGTGAGAGAAATATGGGAGAGAGAGAGAGAGAGGCAGGGAAATTTAGAGAGAGGAAAAGAGAGGGAAGGAGGGAGGGAGAGGTAGAGATGGAGAGGGAGATAGAGAGAAGTATATAGAAAGAGAATGGTGAGATAGGGAGTAGAGAGGATTAGGGTTAAGTGTATAGGGTTTAAGGATTAGGGTTTATGATATTAGGTATAGAGTTTAGGGTATAGGGTTTAAGTATATCTTTGAGGGATAATGCTTAGGGTTTAGAGTATAAGGTTGAGGGTATAGGGTAAATGGATGAGGGTTGAGGTTACGTGATTTAGATTTTAAGGTATAGGGTTGAGGGTAGATGGAGAGAGAGGGAGAGAGAGAGAGGGAAGGAGGTAGGGAGAGGTAGAGATGGAGAGAGATAGAAACAAAGAGATAAGGAAGAAGGTTGGGATATTGAGAGAGAGGGAGAGAGAGGGAAGGAGGAAGGGAGAGGTAGAGATGGAGAGAGGGAAAGATAAAGATAAGTATACAAGGAAGGAGAGATAGGATTGAGAATTTAGGGTACAATATTTAATGTAGGGCTTAGGGTTTAAGTTTATGGTTGAGGGATAATTTTCAAGGTTTAGGTTATAAGGTTGAGGGTATATGGTATAGGGATTAGGATTTATGATATTTGATATAGGGTTTGGCAGATTGAGAGAGAGGGTGAGAAGGAGAGAGGTGATAGAGAGAGAAGTAGAGAGTGAAGGAGGAAGGTGGAGAGATCGGGAGAGAGGAGGGAGGGAGAGAGAGAGGTAGATAGGGATAGGTTAGATAGAGAGAAGTGGAGAGGGAAGGTGGGTGGCAGGAAGGAAGAGAGAGAAAGGGGGAGATAGAGAATATTAGAGAGGGAAAGATGGAGGGGGGAGAGAGAGAGAGGTGAGATAGAGAGAGGAAGGAGGGAGGGAGGGAGAGAGAGAATTGTGCTCGATAGAGATTAGAGAGGGAAGGAGAGAATAAGAAAGAGAAATATGGGAGAGAGAGAGAGAGAGAGGAGGAAGCTGAGGAGATTGGGAGAGAGGGAGAGAGAGAGGTAAGGAAGGAGGGAGGGGTATATATGGAGAGAGGGAGATAGAGAGAAGTATATAGGGAAGGAGATATAGATAGTAGAGAGAGAGAGGATGGTTGGGAGATTGAGAGAGAAGGAGAGAGAGGGAAGGAGGGAAGGAGATTTAGAGATTGAGAGAAAGAGAGAGATAACTATATATAGAAAATGAGAGA
This sequence comes from Sequoiadendron giganteum, assembly GCA_007115665.2. Lineage (NCBI taxonomy): Eukaryota > Viridiplantae > Streptophyta > Pinopsida > Cupressales > Cupressaceae > Sequoiadendron > Sequoiadendron giganteum. The sequence continues at coordinate 302,036,401 of CM021105.1, forward strand.
GATATGGGGGAGGAGGGAGGGAGTAGATAAATAGAGAGAGAGAGAGAGGTGATAGAGAGAAAGGTGATATAGAGAGAGAGGAGGGAGGGAAGTGAGATAGAGAGAATGAGATATGGAGAGAGGGGGGAAGGAGGAAGGTGGAGATATTGAGAGAGATGAGGGAGGCAGATAGAGTAGGGTAGAGAGGGATAGGTTAGATAGAGAGAAGTAGAGAAGTAAGGTGAGTGGGAGGAGGGAAGAGAGAGGTGAGAGAGAGAGTTAAATATGGAAGGAGGGAGGGAGTGAGAGATAGTGGTGAGATAAAGAGAAGTATATAGGAAAGGAGAGGGAGAGGAAGAAGGTGGGGATATTGAGAGAGAGGGAGAGAGAGAGAGAGGAGGGAGGGAGGGAGAGGGAGAGATAGATATAGATAGAGAATTACATAGGAAATGAGAGAGAGAGGAGGGAGGGTGAGATATAGGTAGAAAGGGATAGGTTAGATAGAGAGAAGTAGAGAGGGAAGGTGGTTGCGATGAAGGAAGAGAGAGAGAGAGAGAGAGAGAGAGAGAGAAAAGGAGGAAGGTGGAGATATTGAGAGAGAGAGAGAAGAAGGAGGGATAGAGAGAGGTAGAGAGGGATAGGTTAGATAGAGTGAAGTAGAGAGGTAAGGTGGGTGGGAGGAAGGAAGAGGGAGAAAGAGGGGGAGATAGAGAAAATTAGAGAGGGAAGGAGGAAAGGAGGAAAGGAGGGAGGGATGGAGGGAGAGAGAGAGAGAGAGGTTAGATAGATATAAGTATAGAGGGAAGGAGAGTGTTTGTGAGAGAGGTCTAGATCATAAGGGATAAACAATGAGTGAGATAGAGAGAGAAAGATGATACAACTTGCTAATTACTAAAATTTGACATGCTAATTATTGAAATTTGGTTGTCTAAAAAATTTTAAGATCTTTCAAAAACTAGAATTTGAATTATGACTCCTAGAGTTCTGATACCACTCTCAAACATCCTGAAACTATATACATGAAATATAACTAAAATTATAAGAAGGTAAATGTCCATATGGAAATTTAAACTTATTTCACGTATATAGTTTCCTTGAAAGATAATAAGAAGAAAGAGAAAAAAAGAGAAGGAAAAAAAATCAATGTAGACCAAAATATGAGCACGTTATGGTAATTCTTTTTTGAATTAAAAAATGTGCATTTTTTGAATTAAAAAACACGCATTTTTAAATTCAAACCATAATGCGAGTGTGTTATAATGCACTCGCTTTTTCACTATTTTGGGATGAAAAAGTGAATTGGCCAATTTTTGGCCCCACATCTTTTTGCACCCACCCATATTATATTTTAATAATTAAATATTAAATATTATTTAATTATTATATTGTATGATATTATAATACTAATATATATTAATACTATATTATCATGAATATTAATATTATTATATTATATACATTAATATTATCATCTAATATTGTAGTGTAGAAAAATGTATACCTTTACATTTTAACACTATGTTTGGGTCCCCTTAATTAATTGGACTTAATTAAGCTTCTAATTGCCTAAGTTATGCATTCCTAAGCCTTATTATTCCCATTTTCTGAAAGGGAAACCTATATTAAAAAATTGCCAACATTAACTTAAACATCTTAGAAAATGTGTGTCCTAGATTTAGGTCCTAGGACCCATTCACCCATGGTCGAATGGGTCCTCCTTAAGTGTCAATACCTAATTTTCAATATGTTTTTGGCAGCATTTTAATGATTCAAATTCAAGTTCCAAATGATGGCTTATAGAATCTAATTTTTGGGAAATTGGATAAACACTTATAAATACATAATTATTTTATCAATTCAAAACATCTAGCATTAAGGAAACTTTCACAAGAGAAAATATTATTGTCAAGAGCATTGAAGAGTAGATTTTTCAGTCATATACAACAACAATCAAGATCATATCATCATGTCAAATTTATTTGCATTCATGCATTTTTTTGGATCTAACAAATTGCAATGTAGGTTTCAAGCATTCAAGCATCAAGATCAATCATCCAATCAAGCCATTTCATGAAAGATCCAATCCTTAGAGAGATGTGCTAGACTTCAATCCTCTAAGGGCATCCATTGAGGGTTTGGTGAGTTGTAACAAGTCTTGTTCATTCATCATTCCTTACATTTTATCGTTATTTCATTATCAAGGTTTAATTATCAAATCGAGGTTTCACCAAGACAAACCCCTATTCACCCAAAAACAAACATTTTTTCTTCTCTCTTTGTATGTGCATATTTGTAGGTGAAAAAAGGATTGATGATCACTCAAAAGAGAAATTTTGCAAATTTGTTAAAGTTTTCAACAAATTTGTCAAGCCATGGAAACTCATTTACATAATTTATTTTTGGATTTCCAACAGTGGAACTTGGAGGAATTGGGAGCTTAGATTCAGGATCAGAGGATTGTGAAAATAGATTTTAGACCCTTTTACAAAAACTCATTCACCCTAGGGTGAATCTATCCTTGCAAGACACTTGGAACCCACTTTTGGTGCCAAGTACACATTAGTCTACCCTTCTCAGATCTGTCTAAAATTTGTTGTTTCTATTTGTGCTATCCTCAAACTCTCCATTTCAATTTTTACATCATACAATTGAGTTCATTAATTATTTTATTTTTATCTTCCCAAAGTGCATTTCAATCATTTCTTTCATAAGAAAATAGCAGATCCCCATCCCCATAGAGTTGACTCACCTCAAGGTTGAAATTCAATTCCATCCTTGGGAGATCTCTTTTTCTAATGAAACTAGGGGAAAATGAGGGTATCCTAGATCATCATTCCATTTTGGTTAAACACACTCTCATCCATTTGTCTTCATTTCATATTGATGAACTTGACATTCTTACACTATAGACTTTTCTGAAACTTGTAGTCCTCTAAACGCTAGATCTAGATTTTGCATTGCATTAGTTTATTTTTCATTTCATTTAGGGTTTCAAAATTACATTTTACATAATTTAAAATTGCATTTTTGAATCATTTAAATTCATAAAAAAAATTCAAAAATATTGCATACATCTTGCATGTTAGTTGTATTAAGAATGTTTTTTAGTCATTTAGATCAAAATTTTAGTTAAATTTGCATTCAAAAAGTCATCATTTTTTCACCTTTTGTCAATAGTTGAACTTTTATTTATACATTAAAATCTGGAAAAAAATATCAAAAAAATAATAGTTTGCAACCTGAAATAGAGAATACAAACTAACTCATAATTTGCATTTTTCATTTTTCAAAACCCTGAACAAGGACTCATTCGGCCTTGGGTGAATCTATCCCTATATAGGTGTCCTAAAAAATGTATGGGTGCATTTTTGTCTCTATGATTTCCTTGTATTTCTATTGTTAAATCTATTCTTTGAAATTCTGAAAATAGTTATTGTATGCATAAGAAAAGTGTCATTTTGTAGCTTGATTTATTAAACACTGGGAAAAATTGTTGCATTTTGGATCTGTAGAACAATTATTACATCATGTTTTCATTGCAAAAATCTCTTGTTATTGTATTTCATGTTTTATTTTTGGATCTTTTTGAATACTCTAGGAAATTGTTGTTACAAGCATATAAATATGAAGTCCTTTCCCCTCTTTTTTTTTTCATTGATCCCTCTCCCACTATCTCTCCTATGTGTGAGGTTAGCTTAGTGAAAGAGAATACAATATTGGACAATCATGACAATAACATTTGTTCTTCTTCTAGTATCTCTCTTATTTTTGAAGAAGATATTTTGGTGTTAGAAGATCCAATCATTGAGAGTCATGAGAATCCTATTTGTTTCTCTTCCCCTACCTCTCTGACTTGGGAAGACATAATTGGACAAGGGGATGTAATCACAGATAATCATGAAAATCATAGTTTCCCTTCTCCCAATATCTCTCCTATTTGTGAAGAAGATGTTTTGGTTTTAGAAGATCCACTCATTGAGAGTCATGAGAATCTTGTTTCTCCCTCTCCTAATGCTTCTCCCACTTGGGAAAATATTGTTGAATAAGAGGATGAAATCATTGATAAGAAAGAAAATCATAGTTTTTCCTCCCCTGATACCTCCCCTACTTGTGATGAACTTATATTAGAAGATCCAACCATTGAATGTCTTGAAAATCTTGTTTGTTCCTCTCCTAAAAACCATCCTACTTGGGAAGATATCATAGTGCAAGAGGATGATAGAATTGATACACATATTTCAAACAATATGAATATGGATTCCTTAGATCAATATGATAAGGTGACATTAGACCCCCGCTCACTAGAAGATCATCAAAATAAGGATAAATATGTTGAGGTTATGAACATTAGATGTCCCTTGATTATAGAACCTCCATAAACTCCTTTTAGACCTCCCAAGAGTCATATAATCCTTGGATCTCCTAAGCCTCAACTTATCCTCTATCCACCCTCACAACAACCAAAATTCCAAAACAAACATGTCCTTATCCTAGGAGCACCTAAAAGAAAGTCACTTCTTCTAGGTGATATCTGAATTTTGCAAGGCAACTCACTAGTAACAATGTTTTGCAACAACCAAGTTATAATACCATTTCTCACACATATAACACTAGAAATAATCAGCAACCAAGAAAAAATTCAAAATTCATTCCATTTCCTCAACCATATCTCACACCTGCACCTAATAGCCAACAGTGTAGTGGTAAAGAACATGACCTTGTAGAACAACTTTGCAACACTCTTGCTAAGATATCCTTGTGGGATTTGATTCAACCATCCCCTCTTTACCATGGCATGCTCCAAAATTCTTTATAACAAGTTGTTATCCCTCTTAATGAAAAATTAAATGATGTAGCAACCCTAATTCAAGGTAGGAACTCAGTCAACTTAGACATTACCTTTCATCAAGATGAGTTACATCCATTAGAAGTGCAAAACAAATATGATGCTTCAATGATAGTGGCTAAAATCAACAAGTTTGGTATAAGATGTACTATCATTGATAATGTTTCGGTACTTAATGTTTTAGTGTAAGAATTCTAGACAAGGTTGGAGTAGACAAAATTAAAATTTAGCTTGATTCTTTATCTATCCATGGATAAATGATAATGTGCGAAAAAAACCACTTGGTTTGATAACATTACCTATTAAAGCTAGAAAGGTTACATTGAAAACTCTTATTCATGTCATGCCTCAAGAACTCACATATAATATTCTCTTAGGTAGACCTTGGATTCATGCAATGAATGTG